>JAOWAC010000019.1:0-145119 GCA_025698475.1 Gossypium anomalum
GATAGTTGCAAATCGAATATGAGTGCAAAGTGTTCGATTTGAGGATGGCCTACGCAGATGTTTAGGATATTGATAGCCCCGTAAGGAGCGATTTTCTTTGGATTGGTAGAGAAGGCTAAGATAGGCGAGGAGGTAAAGTGGATCGAACTGCACTGTGAGAAGGATTGACCAGATTGAAGAGGGATTTTGAACCCTCGAGTGCTCACGAATCAAAATTTTAAAAGAGCTAGAATGGAGGAACCGTCTGAGCAGCCTCTCCCAGTGAATACCTATAGACTGCAGTTTGCATGTGGACTGTGGGAGGGTGCATATGGGGGAGTGCTAGAAATCGGTCAGAGCATATTTTCGATATGGGTAAAAGGAGCATAAGTTTAAAGAATGTCTCTGAGAACAATGCCAGAACTAGCTGGGAGCAAAGGGATGTCCAACCATTGGCCAGAGAGGACCACCACCATAGAGAGGTCGTGGGGCAAGGTAGAGGTGATAATGGTAATAGATTTGAGGACGTGGTACGGCACCGTGGCAGGGTGATGGATGTTTGAGGCCTCGACAATCCGATGTTGGTTTATGCGCACGACGTCATGAGAAAGGTGACGCACTCCGATGTTATAACTGGTGCACGCTCTCATTCATAGCAAGCCTTATACTACTTTGATTGATGTGGGTTCCCACTCCACTCAGCATGTTGCTTGTGTTGTATCTGGGGCATTCGGGTGTGTTTCCGAGAAGACCGTGGAGTGGGGTATCGTGAATAAGTACATTGGGGACACTCTGTTAAGGTAGATAAACTTTAATGAGGTGCCTTTAGAGACACAAGGTGAGATATTTGTTTGAGATTTGATGGAGCCGCCATTTAGGATTTTTTGATCTTATCTTGGGAATGGATTGGCTAATCTAGCATAAGGCGACGTGTGGATTGTGCAAGAAAGAATGGTACTAAGAATCGCTGAAGATGAGGAGATAATGGTCACAGGGAACGAAGGAATTATTTATCCAATGTTGTTCAATGTAGCTTTAAGGGGTGGAGAAGTTGATTCGAGAGGTTGTGGAGGCGATTGGCATTGGTGTCAAGCCGAACTCCGAGGGAATAACTGTGGAATCGGTTCAGGACCAAAGTAAGGAATTTCAAGATGCATTTCCCGAGGAACTCTGGGATTACTCTTCGAACAGCAGAAGTCGAGTTGAGATCGACTTGTTACTCCGGCATGCCTCTCCGGTGATCCATTGCGCCTTATAGGATGGCACCTAAAAGAGTTGGTGGAACCGAAGCTGGATTCAAGAATCTATTGGGCAAGAGGGGTTTATAAGACCCAATATTTCTCCGCGGCACATTTAAAGGTTGTTTTCGTAAAGAAGAAAGATGGGACCATGCAAATGTGTATTGATTATCTCCGCTGAACAAACCGATGATCAAGAACAAGTATCCCTCCGCTAAGAATCGATTCATCTGCTCAACCAATTAAAAGAAGCCTTCAGAGTTTTGTAAGATCGACCTTCTGGCCGTGATATCATCGCTTGAGAGTCAAAGAAATGGATATTTATAAGACTCGCATTCGTGACTCGACATGGTCATTACGAAGTTTCGATGATGCCTTTTGGTTTGACTAATGCACCTACAAGATTCATTGATGATATCTTGTGTATTCGAAACGAAAGAGAAGCATGATGAGCATCTTCGCAGCAGTGCTGCAAGTGTTAAGGGAGAAACAACTTTATGCAAAGTTTAGTAAGTGCGCAGTTTTGGCTGAACGGTTACTTTCTCGGGGCATGTTGTGTCTGGCTTAGGATCAAGGTGGACCCTTGAAAGATTGAGGCAATTTTGCAATGGAAGCCACCAAGCCTGGTACGTAAATCAAGTTTTTGGGGTTGGCGTTATTATCGGAGATTTATGGAAGGATTTTGGTGTTGGCAAAGACCGCTAACAAAACTTATAAGGAAGGGAGCACCTTTCGCTTGGACGAATCATGCAGCAAGAGGCTTTTGAGAAGTCAAGAAGGTTTTGACAGAAGCGCCAAAGGTCGATTCAACAGAATCGTAAAGATTTCATCAGGTACAAATGACGCGCCACAAGTAGGTTTGGGCCGCGTGTTGATGCAAGAGGGTAAAGTGGCCGCTTATGCTTCACGACACACTAAGCCTCACGAGGTGAACTATCCCACGCATGACTTGGAGTTGGCAATGTGATTTTCACGCTTAAGATATGGAGGCATTACTTGTATGGGGAGAAATGCATCATCTATACTGATCACAAAGAGTCTTAAGTACTTGTTGACTCGTATGAGCCAATCTGCATGTCAAGGTGGATAGAGTTGTTAAAGGACCATGATCTGCTCGATTGAGTACCATCCGTGTAAGGCAAATGTCGTGGGCTGATGCGTTAAGGCGTAGAGGACTCGTGGTGGAGTTGAAGGCAATGTTTGCTCGCTTCAAGTTTGTATGACGATGGAAGCTTATTGGCGAGTTACATGTGAGACCGACTTGGCAGAGTAGATTAAGAAGTAATCAGCTTGAGGATGAGTGGCTGGCTTCTTCGATTCCAAAGAAGTTGAGAAGGGGAGAATCCGCATTTGGGTTAAATAACGATGGAGTTCTTTGTTTTAAAGGAAGAATCAGATGCCAAAGAACTCGACTTGAGATTGCCGATTTTGAAAGAGGCATATAATGGACCTAGTGCTATGCATCCAGGAGGGAGTAAGTTGTATCGAGACTTCATGAGCTATATTGGTGGCCCGGGCTTGCTGGAAGTGACCGAATTTGTGGGGAGATGTTTGACATGTCAACAAGTGAAGGCCGAGCATCAATTGCCTTCGGATTGTTACAAATGATAAAGATACCACTTTGGAAGTGGAAAGGGTAACTATGGATTTTGTAAGTGGGTTGTCGATGACACCTTCTAAGAAGGATCTTGGCTTGGGTAATTGTGGATAGGTTGACAAAATCTACCCATTTCATACCTGGCCCAAACCGACACTCACTTCTAAACCAGCCAAGTTGTATATGCATGAGATAGTGCGGCTGCATGGAGTGCCAAGATTTATAATTTTGGACCGAGACCTAAGGTTTACATCTCGCCAAGCGTGGTTGCATGAGGTGTTGGGAACGCGATTGATTTCAAGATTTGCTTTTCATCCTCAATCTGATGGGCAACAGAGAGGTTATTCAGATTTTAGAAGACATGTTGAGAGGTTGTGTTATTAAGTTTAGGGCAAACTGGGAGGACTATTTGCCATTGGCAGAGTTCACAGATAAACAATAAAGCACAAGCAAGTATTCAGATGGCTCCTTATGAGGCACTATATGGGCGAAGGTGTTGTTCGCCTACTTGTTGGGAAGAATTAGGGAAAGACAAGTACTTGGGCTGAGTTGGTGCAATGTAAACCAAGACAAGATTAAGGTAATTCGAACCGGTTAAAGGAGGCAATGGATCGACAAAAGTCTTATGCCGACTGAAGCGTAAGGTTATTGAATATGCTGTAGGGACATGGTCTTCTTGAAAGTTTCACTGGAAGAAGATATTGAGATTTGGTAAGAAGGGCAAGTTGAGTCCACTGTATTGGGCCTTATTGAATTATTAAACGAATAGGGCCTCAGAGTTTATCACCAGAGTTACCACCAGTAATCGCATCGTATTCGTGACGCTTTTCATGTGTCCATGCTAAGGCAATATCGCTCGACCTAACTCATATCGCGCGCTAATGCAGTAAATCAAAGCATACCAAATTTGACTTTCAAGAAGAACCAAAGGCAAATACTTAATCGCGACGCCAAGGTGTTGAGAAAGAAGTCATCCCATTAGTGAAAGTACTTTGGAGGAACCATGGCAAGGAAGAAGCTATTTGGGAGACCAAAGAGGTGATGCGTCAACAAAGACTTTAACTATTTGGATCAGTAAAATTTTGAGGCCGAAATTTCTTTAAGGAGGGTAGAGTTGTAACATCCTAATTTTCGGTTTTTTGTGATTCTCGATATTTTGCAAAGTTTAAAAATTTGGTTTTTGGTTTGGAATTCATAATTTGAGTATGAAAATGGGCTTATGGAAGGCCCATGTTTTGGCCAAAACCCAGAGAATTTTTGAATTTTGGACTTGTGAAGTTAGGGGCTTTGGATAGGTGGTCTTATTAAAATTTGTGGGTAAAATGTATCACAAAAAAAAAAAGCCTCTAGTAAAGTGGCTAAGTGACGCCACAAGGGAGCTATAAGGGTGGCGTGTAAGTGGTTTGGGAAGACTGGATCGATTCTCGTGTTGGCAAACATGATGCTAATTTTTATGCTTTGTGCATGCTAGAGCTTAAACTCGAATGGAACTCCATGGGAGAGAGTTTGAATCACCAAATGCATGGATTAATCAGTGATAAGGGGAGAGATTTTAAGGATTTGAGAGGGGGAATAGAGTTGGCCTAATATTGGGGATTAGAGAGGGATTTCACAGCAGAGGATTTTAGTTGGGGATTTTCAAAGATTAGGTCTAGGTTGTGCCATTTTCCTCCTTTTGTTTAGTCTTTTCTCTTTTTCATTTTCAAATTAATCCATCCTCTTTCTTTCATCTTTTCTTTCTTTTCCTCTTCCGAACTAGCCCGCTACTCCTCCATTCATCCATTGTTCCTTCCTTACCCCTACTTCACTAAATACCATAAAAAGTCAAAATGTGGAGACTAGGTGGTGCCGATTCTTTGTTGACCAAAGCAACCTCTTTTTCTTCTCACTTTTGATGGTCAATTCTCTTATCTTCTAGGCATAGATGGATTCAAGAAGAGGAGACTGTGGTAAGTGCTCAAACTCTAAACGATTCCTTTTATAATCATGACAAAAGTCAAACCCCTATAGTTTAGAGGTGGTCGAATGTGGGTATAGGCTCTATTGGGTTCTTCTTTTTACCTTTTATGGTTTGTATAGTGGAGGAGCAGCAAGGCGTAGGGTCGACTTTGGATTAGCTTGGATCATCTGAGTGACTAGATCTAGTCATCAATTTCGCAAAGGTATGGATTCTAAAGCCATTATGGATGGTGGCCGAATGTGTAAGTGTTGATAATAGATGGTTCTCGCTTTGGTTTAATTATTGTGGGCTGATCTATAAGTGGGTGATTATAGGAGAAACCGTAGGAGATCTTGTCAAGGAATATCGCAAATCGTGTGTGTAACTAACCTTCTTCTTTTGTAGCTTAACTCGATATTTGTTTAAAAGCCAAAATGTCAAATTTCGCATTTCGAGGACTTGTGAGCAAGCTTAACACTCATTGGTTAATTAGATCCTCTAAGTTGATGATCTGGAATGTTGAAAAAGGTAAGAGCATGATTTTTGGCATTCATGTAAGTTGGGCCTCGAGGGGTTAAATTAGCCCAATGGGCTTTCAAGCCCATTTGGGTAAATTTGGTAGAAAATGAAAACTCGTTAAATTGCGTGTTAAGACCTGCTGACACCATTATGGATTATGGGCTAAATGGGCCTAGATGACAAAACCGCTATGTAGGCCCATCGAGGTTTTAGGCTCAATAACTCTGCTTTCGCTAAAAATGGGCTGTAAAACTGCTCAAACAAATGAATAGTTAGTAATCGATAATGAGTATGGAAAATCCTTAATTTTTGTAAAATTATGGAATTACCCTTATAATATGAAAATGACTATTTTGCCCCTAGGTAAAATGACCATTATACCCTCTAGGGTTTAGTTATGAATTTGATATATGAGATTTTGATATACATGATTGATATGATATGCACATGATATGTATGATATGCACATGATATGTATGATATGCACATGATAAGTATGATATGCACATGATGTATTTATAAATGCATTGGGTTGGGTTTTTATATGGATGGAGGAAGTGCAAAAGGGCTTATGCCCTGCTTATTTAAAAGGGCTTATGCCCTGGGCCATCAAAAGGGTTTTGGCCCTAGTTATTAAAAGAGGCTAGGCCTCCGCTATATGATAAAGTAGCTATGCTACCAAAGGAGAGTTTTGTTGGGTGGGTTGAGTTATTCCTCACATGGAGAGCTTGGTTGGTACTGTGGAGAGAATGATGGTGGGTCGAGTAGTCTCCCAAATGGGTTTGAATTCTTTCATTGACATTACATGTGATATTGAAATGGGCCCATGGGCCGCCCACACAAACAAAGGCTTTGCCCAGCTTATATGAAATATGAAGGCTTCAACTCAAAGGTTATGAAATATGAAAAGGCTTCTGCCCAATATGCATTGGGATTGATTTGGGCTTAGGCCCAAAGAGTCGCTTGTTGCACATCGAGTTTCCAAACTCACCCTTTCCTTAACCTTGTGAGCCTGATGTGGGGACTTAGAGCCGAGGGGATTCAGAGTGGCTACTGCGACGCTTTGGGCTTTTGAATAGGTGTTTGGTTTTCATTTAGTTTACTTTATTTATTATTTAGTTTTGGGTTGTAATAAGGCCATTTTAACTTTTCTTTTTCTTTCTTTTTTTGGGATTATTATTATTTTTAATAACCTTAAAACTGGTGGATAATAATTCAAATGGGCTAGACGTAGGACGTGTTTTTCAAAACGATACTTGTTTTCAAAAGAACACCATGCCACGAATGTTCGATTTGTCAAAGATAACCACTTAAATTAATTTCAAAACTCGATATAACCAAGTGTGGCAATGGTTGTGGGCATGTCTAGGATTGGATCCCATCAAAGAGCTTGGTACTTACGCAGCCTTCATGGCTCACCTCCTCTGTTATGGATACCTACCTGGTGCCCAGCCTCCATTCACTTTGGTTAGCTCAACAATAGTCAGTTTTTAGATAATAAAACGAAACATGGATTTTTAAACTTCTATGTGGCACGCCGATTCTGGGCCATAACGCTCAGGCCTGGTTTTGGGTGTTACAGTTGTCTTGACTACACTTCACAGGCAGGAGCCCTTAACCTTGGAAAAATTTTGTAATTTTGCAAAAATCTTAGAGGTCCCGATTAAGTCTCGATTTGATTCTAATGCTCGATTTGGCCTCGAGGGCTCGATCAAGGGACATTATGGTTGATCTCAGAATGAATAGTAATTTACATAGATTAATTGAAAAATGTTTTGAATATTCTGTAATGCTCTAAAACCCTATTCTGGAGACGGGTACGGGTTAGGGGTTTTACAACAACGACCACATGCCAAAAAATCACATTCAAACATATCAAATTTGTCATTCAAAACATAACTTCACTTGACCATTTCAACACCAACCATCAAAGTATTAAAATGCCAAAAGTTCATCAACCATAATACCACATTTACAAGCCAAACATAACAACTAACTCATCAAACATAATTCACCTATACATGCCACTATAACCATGACCAAAACATCAAAATCTACAGATATAGTCGCTGGATAGTGTGATAGGTCTTCGATGAACTTCTAAACTGATCAAGCTTCCAATGATATATAAAACATAAGAAAGAAAAATAACGCCAAGACATAATGCTTAGTAAGTTTGTAATTCATGTACAAAGCTCACCATTTCAATGCATAATCATAAAAATAGACATGAATCAATCCAACATAGCTTGGCACAAGCCTAAGCATCATCAACAACACAAGTTAGTGACTAATCACATAACTTAGCAATATCATTACATGATAAGGTATAGTACATGAACTAAACATCACTTAAATCATACTTCATAAACATAAGTATTCATACTTTGATCATCAATATTTCATACCTTTCATGAGTTCTTAATTAGCTTTTTGGTACACTTACTCGCTTTATCCCTTTCCATGCCCGCTAAAACCACTTAGAATAATATCTAATACGTGGGAAGCCCACACAAAGTGTGCTAAGTACATGGTTGAAACCATTCCTTTCTTGTTCCTTTACATAGATGCTCACTCGAGCCATAAATGGGTTTTTCACACAAGTCGACAGCTGAAACGTAGCTACATGATGCCGCTTTCACACAAGTCGATGAGTATCCGCAACAAATGTTGAAACTCAACCATCCAGAGAACATTCAAGACCAAAGACCAAACATGGTAACCCTAGTGACATGTCATTTGTATCCTATATATTCCTAAGATTCAAACGAGGCTCGATAGTCATCATAACATCGCTTGATTTCTTTCTTGGCATGATATGATGAATAACATAGTAGCATTAAAATCAAATACATTAAAATGCTATTTAAACATACTAACTTATCTCAATCACAAAAACGATGAAATAGGATCGACTAGTCCGATACTTTATCTTTCCCTCGATCTAGATCCGCATAAGGCTTAACTTGATCTAAATAAGCAAATTCAATCCATTCAATGTTCATTCTATTCAATTCAGTCCAAAATTCATGCTTTTTCAAAATTATGCTTTTGCTCCTATTATTTTAATTTCTTTACAATTTAGTCCTTAAGCTCATAAATTGATATTCATGCAATTTCATCCACATATCATGATAGTTGATTTACCTAAGGACTTATATCAACCCAATCAAAACATCAATTTACAACTTCATCATGGTATTTCACACATTTTACAAATAAATCCCTAATTGACATTTTCAACAAAAGTCACTTAACAAAAGTTGTTTATATATCATTAAAGATTAATTTTCTTCCACCAAACATCAAAAATCATACATACACATTTATGGAAAAACCCTAACCCTTTAACAGTTTTACAAATTAGTCCCTGGGCTAGCTAGATTAAGCTACATCGATCCCAGAAACATTAAAATCATTAAAAACAGGATCAAAAATCATACCATGCAAGCAATAGATGGTAGTCGAACCTCAAAGCCCTAACAATGGATTTTTCTCTCTTCAAGAATAGATTATGAAGCAAGTGAAAAAGATGATACCATATTTTTCTTTAGTTTAATTAAACTTATTTACTTAATTACCTTTTTAACCTTTGTTTTTAACTTAAAATTCACCTATTTAATGTCCATCTTTGTCCACTATATATATTAATGGTCTAATTATCATATAAATACCTTAAAATTTTAATTTCATAGCTAATAGATACCTTTAACTTCTAGAACTCCATTTTTACACCTTTTACGATTTAGTCCTTTTTTACTTAATTAAGCATGCAAACGTCAAAATTTCTTAACAAAATTTTTATATGAAATTATTAACATACCATATACATTAAAATAATAATAAAATAAATATTTTCACGTCAGATTTGTGGTCGCGAAACCACTATTCTGATTTAATTAAAAACGGGCTGTTACAAAAATGGTGAGTAAGCTAATGGAATAAAACATGATCATATATGGTAATGATGATGAATTAAATGTTATGTTTATATATATGGTTAATTTTATATGTATCATGAACAAGTATGCTAACTTGTAAGTTTGATGGTATTGTATAGGCTTTATTAATCTTATGGCAATGCAAAGGTTTACACTTATTTTATAAAGTTCATTATTGAAATGGTATATTATGTTTAAAGTTTATACGAGCTTACTAAACATTCATTGCATGAAGTTATTTTCCTTAGTTTTATAGATTATCGTAAGCTCAATCGGCTGGAAGTTCATCTGAGATCTATAGCACTATCCAAAGTGGACAATTTGATAGTTTTTGAGTAATTTGGCTAAGGTTTATAATGGCATGTTTAGGTGATTTGTGATGGTATTATGGTGTATGTGTTAATAGTATTTTGGCATGTATGTTTTGGAAAGCTAGGTTGGTTTGGTACATTTTGATGCCTTACTAATGTGCTTGTTTTTAAGGTTCTCTTGGCATGTTGATAATGACTTGAAAATGATTACTTGTGACGTAGTTAAGTTCATTTATGAGCTAAGTTATCATGTATAGGTTTATTGTATTGATTGCTCATGGTAGTGTTAATGGTTGTTTTATTATGCTTATGTCTTTGAAGTTTATGTTATATGATGGACTTGTAATGCTTGTTAAGTAAAGTCATCTTAACCACTTTTAGTTATTGAAAGGTATGGTCTTTTGGTAGGCTTGTAATGGTTGAGAATGGATAAATTGATATATTTTTTGGTAAGAAATTAAGCTAGATTATAATGCTTGAAATAAGGTAATGTTTGACTTATGTTGGCATGTTATGTTTTGGTATGTTTGTGGTGCCTTTGAATAACATATTGGGTAGGTAAACTAGGATGCTTGAAATGGTATGCTTATGCAAGTTTGAATGGTACTTGAACCACTTGATTGTGTGCATAAATGGTTTATATAGTTATTTCATGAAATGATCTTGAAAATGGCTTGATTTTAGGTAGATTTGGGTCCGCATAGCCTGAGACACGGTGTTATGACTCACCTGCAGGAGACAGATGGCTTGGTGACATAACTGTGTGTCATCCGATGATTTCTTTAGGTGTAAGTCAGTAAGTTACACACGCCTTGACACACGGGCATGTGACACTACCATGTAACCTTACTCGAGAGTTACACTGTGAGGATACTGCGTGGGACATAGCCATGTGGGACTAGTTTGAAGGTTACATAGCCAAAGATACGAGCATGTGTCTCACTGCAGTGAGTCACGTGACTCGCCACATGGCCATGTGACCCCTGCTTTGTAAATTTTGCAACTTTTTCCTAAACTTTCCAAATTGTTTAAATTAGTCTCAATTGCTTTTAAGCTATTTTTGGGTCTTGATGGCATGATTTAGGACAATGTGCATGTATATGAATGTTTTATGATGTGACCGGATTATTGAATGATATAATGTTCAAATGTTTTTAATTGTATAGTAATGCTCAGAACCTTAATTCGCGATGGAGACTGTTAGGGGTGTTTATATATATTGAATCACGACTTCTTGTATCTTGGGTAGCAATGATGCATTGTTTGATGCCATTCATTGCTTGTAACATTAGAAATTTTCTAGTATTACTTCCAATGTTACAAGAACTCATGTGGTCACACCTCCGCCAAAGCTTAATAGATTTCACGCAGTAAGAATGGGCGATATATGCTCCTACATACTATTATGGTGGGTTCTTATCATTTGTGTATAAGCATTGCCTAGCTAATGTAATAACTTGGTAGACAATATAGCCTCAAGTGCATGATTCGCAACTACTTTCCCAAAGTTAATATTTATGAAAGTTAGATTCTTTTTGAAAAGAATATAATTTTAATATCTTCCATGATTTTCTCTCAGAATACCCTAACCCGTATCCGCTGCCGGATTAGGTTACGAGGCATTACCGATCATATCACGCTTTATTCTGATATTCATTACATTTCACAACTCAAAATTCAACCACATTAATGCTCATAACTTAATCAAATGTCTAGTCTTAAAATCATAACATTCATAACATTGCATAATTAAAACATAATCCCGCATATATCAAGACATATCATATACAGTAACATATAACAAAACAACTATTTCATTAGTTGAATATCCAACCTATTATTATAAAGCTTTTGCACATGTACTAATTAAATATCAAACGACTTATATTTCACTACTAAATTTTTCATTCATATATGCGCATTAGTTATATTAAAACTTGACCAAACATGCTTTAGTTAACATTATACCATATGCATATTTCCTAATATCAAAGCCATATCAAAACATAATTACCGAATCAATAATAATAATAACTTATTCCATTAATTAATTCATAACTATACTAATTCACATGTTATACCCATTTATCAAAGTTGATTCAACCACACGGCATACTAAACATATATACACAAATACTTATTTAATGAAACATCATTTCAAGACCAAATATACTTCTTTTCTTCACACAAGTTTATGCGCATATGACCATATTGATTTGAATCATTTTGAGCCCAAATATCACTAATCCAAGATAACTTCAATACATAACATAAACTATACCACATATTCATTAATATGAATCGAATACTTTAGCCGAATATACTTATACACATTATTCACTATTTCTAAACTAATTCACCAATGCAAGCATACCATTACAAATTGACTCAAAATAACTTATCAAATTGTCAAATATCCAAAGTATAGCATAGTCCACACATAATGAATACCCCAATTTCAATATTAACATATAACTAAACAATTAACTACATGATTTACTCACTATTGCCTAACCCTAAAAAAAGAGATTAAAACCATCACCTATATTTACATCACATAAACTGAAATAACCATTACTTCATCTTTAATATACTAAGCATTTTACCTATTTAATCAAGCCAAATCTCAAAACCATTCCATCATACAAATTATACTATAAATCATACTTACAAATTTAGCTAATACATGACCAAAAATCACAATCATAGCATCATTAACAAACCACATCCAAAACAAATCCATCATCCTTATATCAAGCTTACCAAAATGAACTAATCATAACCCATATATATCTTTTCCTCATATCGAATTCATATAACAAGCATACACACATATATACCATGCCCCAAAATCACTTAAACATTAGTATATTAGCATTAAGATCAAGCCATTTTTGCATGGCTAAATATCCACAAATTTCAGGACCAACCAAAACAAATGCTAGCATATACATGCCATATGTTCAAAGTTTCAAGCTTTTAAAATACCGAAATAGCGATCGATAGTGTGACGGACTTCCTTGACGATCCCCGAGCTCATAAGTAGCTTTCTAAAATCTATAAAACAATGAACAAACACACACATAGTAAGTTTAAATAGCTTAGTAATTATTAAATGAATATTAGCATGATTATTTCAACATGGCCGAATATGAACAATCTCATGTACATAATGATCACACCTTTAACATGCATAGTTCATATAATCATCTCAAGTACTATACTTACCTTATTTTCATGAACATTTAACTTCGCACGTACCTGAACCATTTAGCTTGATTTCACATTTGATCTTAACTCAACATTGCCCCGCTGAACCATTCGGAGTCAAGAAAGATACTCGGATAGCTCGAAAAGCTCGTACAATGCCAATGTCCAGATAAGATCTTACATGAAATCAAATATCGATGCCATCGTCCTGCATGGTCTTACATGAAATAATATACAATGCCAATGTCCCGCATAACGGCCTTACACGAAATCTCAAATCGATGCCAATGTCCCGTGATGTGGTCTTACACTAAAATCACATATCGAAATCCTATGTCATGACTATGTATCCTAACTATTCCTATGGTTCAGATGGGGCTTTGATGTCGTAATTCGATCATTTCAAGCTAGTAGTTACTTCTCCCATACTTATATCAATTCTAAGATACACATATATAGTTACTAAAATTCAATTTGTCACAATTAAATACATTTTCATATGAATTTAACAACAATTATTTACTTATGAACTTACTTGGTACGAAGACAAACGGACCGGAATGGCTATTCGACAACTTTTGATTTTCCCCGATCCAAATCCTATTTCCTCTTTTCTTGATGTAAATTAATATAAATTAACTTATTTAATCACATATGTACTCAAATTCATCCCAAAACACAAAAAGGTGCAATTTGCACTTTAGCCCCCAATATTTTACATTTTTTACAATTTAGTCCTTATTTCATAAAACACAAAATATTTAAAATTTCACCACACCTAAGCTTGGCCGAATTTCACTAAGGTCCCTAGTAGCCTATTTATTTCACATTTTGACCCCTCAATTTACAAAATTCACAATTTAATCCTAAATAGACATTTTTACTAAAAATCACTTAATTAAACATGACAATCTAACAACATATATTTATTTTTCATCATCAAACACAAAAATCATCAAGCTATCAACAATGGAAAATCTCAAATTCATCATAAATTCTAAAAATTAAAGCATAGGCTAGCTAAAACACTAAGCAACAATCTCAAAATGTAAAAATTATCAAAAACCGATCAACTATCATACCTTAAAGATAACAATGGCCTAAACCAAGCTTGCTTCTTTTCTTTTTTTTTTTTGTGTTTCAGCAACAAGGATGAATGAATCATCCATTATCATGTTTTATTTTATTTTATTACATATTAATTTACTTTTTACTATTTTAACCTTAAGTATTTAATTATAAACTATATAATGGTTGTCCAAATGTGTCCACTCAATTATTTAATGGTCAATTTACCACATAAGGACTCCACATAATAAAAACCCTAGCAATATAGCGCTTTAACAAAAATCAAGTCACTTTTGCATTTTACGAGATTAAATCCTTTTATCAAATCGGACACTCAAATGATAAAATTAAATCACAAAAATTTCACACATATTAATTAACATGCTATAAACACCAAAAATAATATTAAATTATTTTTCTGACTCAGATTTGTGGTTCAAAAACCACTATTCCAATTTAGCTAAAACTGGTCTGTTA
This sequence comes from Gossypium anomalum, assembly GCA_025698475.1. Lineage (NCBI taxonomy): Eukaryota > Viridiplantae > Streptophyta > Magnoliopsida > Malvales > Malvaceae > Gossypium > Gossypium anomalum. The sequence continues at coordinate 14,280 of JAOWAC010000019.1, forward strand.
CATTCTCTAAAAGTAAAAATGGAATTATTCCATTTTTTAATATAAATGATATTAATAAAGGAATACGATCCCGAATGTGTGGGTATGAGCAAACAAAATTAAACTAGTTCTAGCAGCTAAAATGTTTGAATATTCTTTGCAAAGTTAAAAAGAGTTTTCTATTTGTGTTTGACTGGATGGACTATGCAAAGGTTACAAGACACTTTGTTGTGATTAGATTGGCTTCATCCAAAGGAATCTAATCAACAACATTATTTTCCATTTTTAAGTTTCAAAAGTTATACATTTAACCTTATTTTAGCCCGACTTGTTCCTCATACATGGATCTGTGGTTGATGATTGTTAAAATTATTTTTCACGCCCACGAGACGCATCAGTTGATCCAACAAAGGTATCAAAGCCACTTGTACAAGATAGATTCAGATTACATTTATTGGTTGATGCGATTATATGAGATATATGTTGTCCAATCCATTTTAATCGATTTGTTTATGTATATATGATACGTGCAATCTGTTTAATAAATTATGTATGATTAATTTGTTAAAACTATGTGATTATATGTTCGCCCCAATCACTAATTAAAAGCTAATCATTGATTTTGATGCCTCAATGAAGTTCTATATATAATTATTTTTAAATGTTAACAGATTCGGGCTTGGGGCAAATAGGTTTATGTTATTTGAAGTTAATAGTTAACTTGTAGGTAACATACTAAAAATTGGGGAACAAAAGTCGCTCCAATATGAAGACTCATTGTAATACCATTTTTTAGTCAAATCAAAACAAAGTGGTTTCTGGACCATAAACTGAGGTTAAAATATTTATTTTATTATTTTATTAAAGTTTATAGCATGATAGAATTATTGCGTGAAAGTTTCATAAAGAAATTTTACTGCTTGAATGTTAAATTCAGAAAAGGACTAAATCGCTTAAAGTGTAAAATGCTTGTTCTATTAGTAAAAGGTATTAAATAGCTATGAATCATTACAATGGAAGTCCTTATGTTGTAATTAGATCATAATTAAATTGAATGGACATTAATGGGCATAATAATCAGAATAACCCTATAACCCGTGATCCACGCTGTAACGGGTTATGAAGTATTACCAACCCAAATACCACATTTGTACAATCACATAGATATATGAACATTAACTTTTATATGCATTCAAAAACTTTATACAAACATTCAAAAGATGCTATATTCGCATGGCCCATATATAACATCTCAAAAATACCATTCACTTAAGTCTATTCTATACATGCCATACTAGCTTTAAAACATAGTAATACCAAAATGATAGATAGTGTGACGAAGTTGTCGATTTATCCCTTTCTCGAGCAGTGACTGAGTCAACAATCTATAAAACAGAGAAACCTAACAAACGAAGTAAGCTTCCAAAAGCTTAGTAAGTTTTAAGCAATGTAACAAATAACCACAATTATACATCGATTATTCCATTTCTCAAGAGGCCATTTTCTAAATATACTATCACTTGGCCGAATATACACAAGCACATAATACACATTTAGCATTCTTATCTCACTTAATCTAAATTCATATAACATACATAAATCAATTACTTTCACATACTTTTACACCTTGACCGAATGAATCATGATCATAGATATAGTTATAACATTTATTCACATATATATCACATTATACACTTATGATTCAATTCAAATCAAACTCACATCTAAGTACGTAATACGTACCTGGCCAACATAACGTATTGAATGTATTCATTTGTCATTCTAACACGAGGTATCTTAGTTTTACACTTTTATCAAATCACCGGCATTCAGCCTGCTAGGTTTAAAACCTGAATTCATTCACCGACATTTTGCCTGCTAGGCTCGAAGCCCGATATCATTTCACCGGCATTATAGCTTGCTAGGTTTAAAACCCAAATTCATTCACCGGCATTACGCCTGCTAGGCTCGAAGCCCGATATCATTTCACAAGCATTATAGCCTGCTAGGCTCAAAGGCCCGAATAGTATCTGTACAATATTCAAATCAACAAGTTTCATATAACACAATCACACCAAATTAGGTACCAGCATCATTCGAACATATTATCCACATTTTATTCACTTTTATTTCATTTCATCACTCACATTTATCATTTGATAGTTTACACGTAATATCTTACTCATATTCATCTAACACTATCATTTGATCATAGAAGCATATCACATTTTACTTCCTTTATAAATGCCATTCGGCCATATACATATATGACAAGTAATACTTAATTCTCATAATCTTTCATGTCATTATCGAATATTATATATATTTAACTACTTAAAACTTACTCCTTAATGTATTCGAACAGCTTCTCGGATCGCCATTCAACTACTTTTTCTTTTCCCCGTCCAACCTTGGTTCTCTATGCTCTTGAGCTAATTCAAACAAAATTTAATTTATTAAAGTCCCATCATGCTAGCTTATGGCCTAATATGACAAATTTAATAGGCCATATAGCTACTTTTAGTTCAAATACAAAATGGTCATACACATTTTTAATCACATAAAGCAATTTAATACAATTAATTTAACATTTTCTCATGTACACCTTAGTACATATACAAAGTTTATATTGATTTATACACACACCATTAACCTAGTATCAATTAACTAAGTACTTTAAAAATTTTCTTTAACTAAATAACTTATCCGAAATAATAAGGGCAAATTTAAATGTTTAACTAAGTAACTTATTCGAAATATTAAGAGCAAATTTAATGTTTAACTAAGTAACTTATCTGGAAATATTAAGAGCAAATTTAACTAAGTAACTTATCCAAAAATATTAAGAGCAAATTTAATGTTTAACTAAGTAACTTATCCGAAATATTAAGAGCAAATTTAACAAGCTTAACTAAGTAACTTAACCAGTAAATATTAAGAGCAAATTTAACAATGTTTAACTAAGTAATTTATCCAGTAAATATTAAGAGCAAATTTAATGTTTAACTAAGTAACTTATTTGGAAATATTAAGAGCAAATTTAATGTTTAACTAAGTAATTTATCCAAAATATTAAGAGCAAATTTAAATGTTTAACTAAGTAATTTATCCGAAATATTATGAGCAAATTTAACAAGCTTAAATTCAACTTATAACATTATACTCAAAATTCAAAGCATTTAACATCACTTCATCATAATATTTCATCATGGCCGAATGCTCTTTTTAAACCATTTAAAACATCCAACACTAAACTTTCTTTGCATTACACTCTAATAGCCGATTACCATCTATCTATCTAACCACAACTATCTTTATTCATCAAGCTCAACTCATCTATCATCACATTTAATACCAAAAACATCAAACACCTTTAAAGACACCCGAACAACCCATAGCCGAATGCATCACTTCAAACCAATAACAAAAATTAAGTCATGGGCTATGAAAGGAGCTTAGCAATTAACTCAATTTCACATAAATTATCAAGAAATAAAATCAAACATACCTCAAATTAGAAACACCAAGGCCGAATATCCAAGAACCTTTTGTTTTACTTGTTCTTTAAATTTTGGCAAAATGAAAGAAAGAATGGATGAAAACTTTGTTTTTCTCACCCATTTACTTTTAATAGTTTATAAATTTCCTCTTATAAAATCATTAAATATTATAATACTAATATGGAATGCATGTAATAATCATTAGGTTATTATTTTACAATACAAAATACATATTTTTCTTATCATCTAACATCATTGCCGCCCACTAATTCAATAGTGGTCCATTTGACATACAAGTCCTCCTTGTAATATACCATGCATTATTCGCCCTCTAAATTCTACCTATCACATTTTTAAGTTTTATCACACAAGTCCTTTTAGCAAATTCCACATTCAAATGAAAAGTTAAGACATGATACTTTCACACATGCACTTTCACATATAATAAGCATAGAATATAACATTTAATTATTATCGTGACTCAGCTTTTTGTGGTCCCAAGCCACTTCTCGACTAGGGGCTCAGCTTTGTGGTCCCGGCCACTCTCGACTAGGGTCAAATTAGGCTGTCACAACTCTCCCCTTAGGAATTTTCATCCTCAAAAATCTTACCACCGAATAAATTAGGTATCGTTTCTTTCATGGAGTCTTCAAGCTCCCAAGTAGCTTCTTCAACCCCGTGTTTGACCCACAACACTTTCACAAATGAAATTGTCTTATTCCGCAATTCTTTCACCTCATGAGCCAAAATACGAACCTGCTCTCATCATAACTCAAATCGATTGAATTTCTATCTCTCGATGGACTAATCACATGAGAAGGATTGATCTCAGATTTAGCTGAGCATCAAACATGAAAAACGCCGTGAATCCTTTCAAGTTTAGGTGGCAAAAGTAGTATATAAGCAAATAGCCCAATTTGTTCTGTAATTTCGCATGGTTCGATAAATCTCAGGCTCAATTTGCCTTTACATCCAAATTTGAGTACCTTTTTCCATGGTGAAACTTTAAGAAACACTTTGTCTCCGACTTGGTACTTATATCTTTCCGCTTCAAGTCCGCATAAGATTTTCGACGATCCGATGTCGCTTTCGACTTTCACGGATCACTTTTACTTTCTGCTCGCATCTTTAATTAAATCAACTCCAAGATTTTATTTTCACCGAGCTCGGTCCAAAATAATGGTGTACGTGCATTTACGCATCGCATAAAGCCTCGTAAGGTGCCATCTTGATGGTCGATTGAAAACTATTGTTGTAAGTTTAATTCCACCAAAGGCAAGTATCGCTCCCACGAGGCACTAAACTCAAGGATGCAACATTCAACATATCCTTGAGTATCTCAAGGATGAAAAGCTGTACTAAAATGCAACTTAATACCCAATGCTTCTTCCAATTTCTTCCAAAATCATATGAATCTCTGATCTCTATCCGACACAATAGAAGTAGGTACCCTGTAACCTTACAACTGAGAAACATACGCTTGGCTAACTTATCAAGTGAATAACTGTATATGTACGGAATAAAGTGAGCCAACTTTCTCAATCTATCAACAATAACCCATATCGATCTTTCTTGCTTGGTGACAATCGCAACCCGCATACAAAATCCATCATGATTCGATCCCACTTCCATTCGGTATCATGATCTATCAAGTAATCCCAAGGCACTTGATGTTCGCTTTCACTTGTTGACATATCAAACACTTCAAAACAAAGTCGTAAATGTCTCATTTCATACCATGCCACCAATATCGACGCTTTCAAATCATTGTACATTTTCGCATTACCCGTGAACTCGACATTCTACCGCCATGAGCCTCGCTCAAAATCATTGGAATAAGCTTTGAATTTCTCGAACACATAATCGGTTTCTCAACCTCAAGCAATCATTGCTATCAATCGTAAACTCAATCCTCTTTCAAAACACATAATGCTCGCTTTGCAACTAATTCATCATTAACTTTTTGAGCTTCACTGATTTGTTGCATCAATAACGGTTTTACTTTTTAACTCCGCTACTAACACATCATCACGGACACGCACAGTGCACATTCGCTGCTGCTCAAAACAAACAAAGTGATTTATGGCTTAAAGTATCAACAACCACGTTAGCCTTTCCCTGATGGTAATCAATGACAAGCTCGAATCTTTCAATAATTCTAGCCAACGCCTTTGTCTCAAATTCAAATCTCTAAGTCATCAAGTACTTGAGACTTTTGTGATCTGAATACACATGGCATTTTTTCCTAACAAGTAGTGGCGCCAAATTTTCAAAGTGAAAACGATAGTAGCTAACTTGAGATCATGAGTCGATAGTTTTTCTCGTGGTGGCTTCAACTGTCTCGGCGTATGCTACTACTCTACCTCTTGCATAAATACACAAGCCCAAACCATTTAGAGACGATCATCAGAGATCAAAACTTTATCTGATTCTGGTTGAACTAACACTAGAGCTTCGGTCAAAAGGGTTTTCAATTAATCAAAACTTTTCTGGCACTTTTCTGACCATTCAAATTTGATATCTTTCTGAAGCAACTTTGTCATCGGTGTTGCTATCATCGAGAAACCTTTCACAAATCGTCAGAGTATCTTTGTGAAGTCCAAAAAAAAACTTTAAACTTTCGAAACATTTTTCAGAGGTTTCAATCAAGTATAGCTGAAATTTTACTAGGATCAACTCAGATACCCGATGCGGATACAACATGCCCCAAAAAGCTGACTTCCCTCAACCAGAACTCACATTTACTGAACTTTGCATATAACTACTTGTCTCGCAAAATCTGCAATACTAACTTTAAATGTTTGGCATGCTCGGTTTCATCATGTGAATAGATCAAAATGTCATCTATAAACACCACTACAAATTGATCCAAATACTGTCTGAAAATTTGATTCATTAGATCCATAAAAACAACAGGGGCATTAGTGAGCCCAAACGGCATCACTAGAAACTCATAGTGTTTGTACCTCATTCTGAAAGTAGTTTTAGGCACGTCAGAGTCTCTAACTCGCCACTGATAATAACCCGATCTCAAATCTATCTTCAAAAATACTGAGGCTCCTTTCAGTTGATTGAACAAATCGTCAATTTGTGGCAACAGATATTTATTCTTTATTGTTACCTTATTTAACTAACGATAATCAATGCACATTCTCATGGTTCCATCTTTCTTTTTCACAAACAGCACTGGTGCACCACAGGGAGAAAAACTCGATCGAGCAAAACCTCTATCTCACAACTCTGCAATCGAGATTTTAATTTTTTAGTTTGGTTGGTACTATATGATACTGAGCTATCGTAAATAGGTGTAGTCCCCGGCACTAGTTCAATACCAAACTCTACCTCCCGAATAGGTAGTAATCCGTAATTTTTAGGAATACATCCAAAACTCACTAACCACTAGCACTGCCTCAAGTTTCTTTTCTCGACTTTTATTATCCAAAGACATATGCAAGATAGGCTTCACACCCCTTTTTTACATATTTTTGAGCTAACATCGAAGATATTATCGCCAGAATCCGCTTAAATCAGAGACTCAACTCTGATTATCACGTCATTCAAACATCTCAAGTCAATTATCTTTCGCTTCACGCTTCACTACCGCATCATGCACAGTTAACCAATCCATATCGAGAATGATGTCAAACTCGACAAACGGTAATAGCATTAGATCAGCCGAAAAGCAAGAATATTTGATCATCGTGGACATTTCTTACACACTTTCTTAACTAGCACATAACAGCCCAAAAGATTCGACACCCGAATCACAAACTCAGTAGACTCAATAGGTAGAGTCTTGTTGGTTGCCAAAGTTTCACACACATACGAATGAGTAGAACCAGGATCAATCAAAGCAATAACATCTCAGATAAAAGAGTGAAAGTACCAGAATAACATCAAAGCAAAGAAGCATCCTCGCGCACACAGATAGCATAGGCTTTGGAAGGAGCATGAGCCTCGTAACGCATAGCAAAGATCTTTAGTCCCTCTCTAATTTTCACTAGCATTACCCGCATATCTAGGTGGTCTACCTCGTGTTGCATTGTTACTAGGTCTCCCACTCGGATTAGTATTCTGTTCAGCTAATTTTGGACAGTCTCTGATAAAGTGATCACCGATCCACACTTGAAACAAGAGCGGCCATGAAATCTACAACTTCCCCGAATGCCATTTACCACAATGCTTGCACTCGATCCGCTCGCGATCATTGCCAACATTAGCAACAGAGGTGGCTCACAGACTCACAAGGGGTCCATCACGATCACGCCTAGAAAACCCAAGTATTCTTAGATCGGCCCGAGTCATCTCTAAATTTCTCTCGATGAATGATGAAAGGATTTTCTCAAGATTTTTACTAAACTCTCTAGCTCTATCATCGCCTTTTCTTTTCTCTTTACTAAGCTCTTCTGGCTTTATAAGTCGCTCAACAAGCACTACAAACTCTTTGATTTCTAGAATACCCACCAACAATTTGATGTCTTTATTCAACCCATCCTAGAAGCTGCCATACACGTGATAGCCTCGCATGAGACACATTCCCGAGCATATCTACTAAGTCCGACAAACTTTTGCTCGTAGCCTCAGAGTCGCCATAGAACCCCTGCTTGAGCTCAAGAAATTCTTTCTCTGCTTTCTCGATCGATGAATCTTTGACTAATATATTTTTGCTAAATTCAGCTTTGAAAGAATTCCCAAGCAACCCATTCTCTCTCAAGCACCACTAAAACCAAAGTATTCCACCAATAGTAGGTAGAATCATGTAACAGTAGATATAGCATATTTTAAGCACTCATCGGGTGTGCATGATAATTCATCAAACACGCGAATGGTATTATCGAAAGCCAAAACCTAGCCTCGCTTCAAGGCCATCACCACAAGAGCCTTGAACTCAAAGAGTCTCTGCTTTCAAATTCTATCAACTGGGGGTTTGCTTAATCTCAACGGGTCGACTACCGGAGGTACCACAGGTGTAGGGGTTGTATTAATCGAGGGTGAGGGATGTGAAATAGCTGGATTAGTTCGAACATATTGAGTAAACCAATCGCTCATCATAGCATAGAAGGCTTGTTTAGCCTCACCATTTTGATTACTAGCATTCACCCAATGGCATTGTCCCGCGCGCGGAGCAAAGCTACGCCTCTCACGCTATCACCATCGCCGACGGATCGAAATTTATTACTATACAAAAACACATTTCATCCGTCGTAAAATCATTACACTATCGCATTTAACACTTCATGGCATGTATAGCTAGACTCACACGCACTACGTTAGTCCTAGAATCGACTAAATCAGAACTCTGATACCAATAAAATATAACACCCCTATAACCCGTATCCGTCACCGGAATGAGTTATGAAGTATTACCAACCCAAATACCACATTTGTACAATCACACAGATATATGAACATTAACTTTTATATGCATTCAAAAACTTTATACAAATATTCAAAAGATGCCATATTCGCATGGCCCATATATAACAACATCTCAAAAATACCATTCACTTAAGTCTATTCTATACATGCCATACTAGCTTTAAAACATAGTAATACCAAAATGATGGATAGTGTGACGAGTTGCTGATGATCCCTTTTCGAGTAGGTGACTAGAGTCAACAATCTATAAAATAGAGAAACGCAACAAACAAAGTAAGCTTCCAAAAGCCTAGTAAGTTTTAAGCAATGCAACAAATAACCTCAATTATACATCGATTATTCCATTTCTCAAGAGGCCATTTTCTAGATATACTATCACTTGGCCGAATATACACAAGCACATAATACACATTTAGCATTCTTATCTCACTTAATCTAAATTTATATAACATACATAAATCAATTACTTTCACATACTTTTACACCTTGATCGAATGAATCATGATCATAGATATAGTTATAACATTTATTCACATATATATATATCACATTATACACCTATGATTCAATTCAAATCAAACTCACATTTAAGTATGTAATACGTACCTAGCCAACTTAACGTATTGAATGTATTCATTTGTCATTCTAACACGAGGTATCTTAGTTTTAGACTTTTATCAAATCACCTAAGATTCAAATTTCGCTAGGTTTAAAACCCAATTCATTCATCGGCATTTCGCTCGCTAGGCTCAAGCCCGATATCATTTCACCAAAGATTATAGCTCGCTAGGTTTAAAACCCAATTCATTCATCGACATTTCGCCGCTAGGCTCAAGCCCGATATCATTTCACCAAAGATTTTAGCCTGCTAGGCTCAAAGGCCCAATAGTATCTCTGCATAATATTCAAATCAACAAGTTTTATATAACACAATCACTCCAAATTAGGTACCAGCATCATTCGAACATATTATCCCACATTTTATTCACTTTTATTTCATTTCATCACTCACATTTATCATTTGATAGTTTACATGTAATATCTATTTCATTGTAACACCCCAAACCTCGCTCAAAGTTTGGCAATTAATCATGCGTGTCACATTAAAGTGTTTTTTGAAAATCATGTTTCCATTAAAAACCCTTCTTAATAATTAAAAACTTATACCCTTTTTAAACCTTGTTAGAAAACCTCAGCTGAATAACATTCTTAACAACTTTGTAAAAATCTTGGCAGTTGCTGAAGCTTAATTTAAAAATAATTGAGGATACGTGATGTTTCAAAAATAGTAGTTACTTTGGAAAACCGTGTTCTAATACTAGCAATTATAAGAACAATAAATAAAATTCCAAATTAGAAATCTAGAAAATTACAATGGCTTTACTACAACGTACATAAAATAATTTAAAAGCAATAATCAAAATCAGAACATAAACAAAGGTGTGTGGCTCCTCTCCGTGACAAATTTCTAATTTGACCCTGGTCGGAATGTGGTTTCGAGACCACAAAACCGAGTCATAAAAATTTTACTTTAACTTTAATTGCATATATTTATGTGAGATAGTGTATGTGTGAAAGTTTAATGTTTTAAATTAGTCTTAGGAATGTGAATTTTCTTGAAAGGACTTAGTTGAGAAACTTAGAAAAGATGATAGATAAATTGTAAGGATCAAATAACAACAAGGTGAGAAAGCTTGGGTTTGCATGTCAAATTACCCAAAATTCAAGTAGTGGCCGGCCAAGCAATGATACTTCTTCCACTAAGTTGAATTTATTGTAATTTTATATTAGTTAATGGTTAAATTAAACTAAAGAAAGGAATTAATAGGAAAAAGGGGAATAAAATAAGAAAGGAGAGAGAAAGTGTTCATCTTCTTCCTCTTGCAAATGCCGTAAGCTAAGGGAAAGAAGGAGGAAATTTTCTAAGACTTTCGACCATCCTAAGGGGTTGATTAAGGTAGGACTCATGTTAATTCTATTAAATTTTGTGAAAATTTAGTTAGTAGCAAATATCTTATTATATCCCATATGTTAATTTTCTACTTAAATAGGTGACTAAATAGCATACGGTTAGAGGGAGGTAGATGCTAAGAGGATGGTGCTTTTGATGTTGTGAATGGAAATAGTAGAAAGGTGAAAGAAAATTTAGGTAGATAAGTAGATATATGTGGATTTATATGATGATATAAATAGATGAAGCTATGCTAGTTTAGGAAAATTCTGGCCAAGTGTTCATGAGATGAAACTATGTGTTTAAATGAATTAAAAATGATATGATATTTGATATTGTATATTCAGCCATCTAATTAAATACATAGGTGATGTTGAATTTAATCTTGCACATTCTGGCTATATAGGTATGCACATTTGTGATATTATCTTTGATTGTACATAATCGACTAAATGAGTGATGTTGGCTTATAAGTTGAGTTTGATTCATGATTATATATATATTTGAATGTAAACATATTTGAGATAATGTTATGTTGGGAAGTGATGATGCATTCGGCCTTGAGGTAATAGATGAATATTTGTTAAAGTTTTAATGTCTTGAACAATTACTATTGTAAAATGTAATGAAAATTATTAGACTATATATGTGAGTAATTAGCAAGGGTGGTTGCCAGATATACAAAATATATATATATGTGTTATATATGTATGTGTAATTGAAATATTGATTGGATTATTGATAGTAATGTGATATTATGTGGTTATTAGCCTAATAGCTCAAAAGCATAAGGTAGAAAAATAAAATTTTACCATGTTGTTCTTTATGATATAAAATCATTAATATTTGGATACAAATATCTAGCAAGGCTGTTAAACTAGTTAATTTATTTGATTAAGCTTAAGAACTTAAAGGAGGGAATCAAGCAAGGGCAAAGCTAAGAGCATCGAGTAGTGATTTGGAACCGCTTTATCCAACACAAGGTAAGTCCATAAGCATTTGTAAGGTTGATTAATTTATACATAAATGACTTTGCGTATCATAAGAGAATCTCTTTGTAAGGTATTCTTTTGGAGTGATATACATAATTATAATTGTGGTAATGTGATATGCCAATTGAATTAAGTAAATTGTCTTATTATAATGAGTCAACATTGGCACTAAGTGTGCAGATTTGAATGGCACTATGTGTGCGGTTGAATGGCACTATGTGTGTTGATTTGAATGTCAATACATGAGTGAATCTTCAAGGCACTATGTGTGTGGTGTAGCATGGCACTATGTGTGCGAATTTGTTTAGCACTATGTGTGCGAAATCAATTGATGATACAAGAAGTATAGGGGATGTAATAAAGTGCTAGAGCTATTAATCAAATATTGAATTTGAGACATGAAACGATATGCATGTATACATCTAGTTCATCATTGTTTCATACTTTGAGAAAAGGATTTAAACAATTTGGTTGTTTGATAGTTGATTGTATAGCAAGACTTGGCTTGTAGTTGGATCGATAAACTAGGTAATTGTAACATAGTTTGGTATGGCTGAAATAGTTGATCTTACATTGTTTTTCTTATGATCTCATGTTAATAGTCCAGTATTATATTGCTTACAACTTATTGAGTGGAATACTCATTTGGTGTGTTTGCTTGTCTCCTATTTAGATTTCTTTGACCCATTTTATGTGTTTGGGACCATCGTCAAGTCATCACACCAGCTTGCAACATTTTGTTACCCTATTCTTAGTTAGTCTAAGTGAAAATTACTGCATGTATAGGTTAATATGTATTTTGTTTGAACTTTGATGTGTATACTTCTAGCCATGCGAATATGGCTTAAATACTAAGTTTGAATTTGGTTATGTTTAATCATGGTAAAATTCATCTTGGTTATAATGTTTAATGCTATTAATGAATTATATATATATAAAAATATACATATCTTTGAATGTTGAAAATACTAAGCAATATTAATTATGTGATCCGGCTATGTATGAATAAGGATTGTATATGGTGGTATAATGAATTATGCATTATTAAAGATGAACTTAACGAAATGAAGATGATAGAAGTAGATGCATGAAAATTTGCAAATAACTATTCGGTTCGGTAATATCTCGTAACCCATTCTAGCGATGGAAACGGGTTAGGGGTGTTACATTTTATTGGTATTAGAGCTACGATTTAGTTGGTTCTAGGACTACCGTAGCACGTGTGAGTCTAGCTATGTTAATATATGATAGTGTGATGACTACTGATGGTTGAAATTATTATTTTAATTAGTAAATGGAACACAATCCAGAGAGAACCATAGCGGATGACGTTGAGAGTGTAGCGCCTGCTCTTGGACAAGGGGGACTACTGTTGAACCTCAACCATCGACGAGTAGTCAGGATGATAGGGCTAAGCAAACCTTCTTTACCATGATGAATGAGTGGGTTGCACAATATACCCGAACTAACCCGACTGCTCAACCATTTTCAAATTTAAATAATCCACCTCTGGTGCCTATAATACCTGCAACTACTGATCCTTTGAGGCTGAGTAAACCTCCTATTGATTTGATTAGGAAGCGTGGGGCCGAGGAATTTCGAGCCACAGCTACTGACGACGCTAAAAGGGCTGAGTTTTGGCTTGATAATACCCTCCGTGTTTTTGATGAGCTATCTTGCACACCAGGTGAGTGTCTAAAGTGTGCCATATCCTTATTACGAGACTCAGCCTACTATTGGTGGAGAACCCTAATTTCTATTGTCCCAAAAGAACGAGTTACTTGGGATTTCTTTCAGACGGAGTTTCGTAAGAAGTATATTAGTCAATGATTCATCGATCAAAAGCGTAAAGAATTTTTAAAGCTCAAACAAGGTCATTTGATGGTATCGAATACTTAACGTGAGTTTGTAAGACTCAGTCGATATGCTTGGGAGTGTGGAGCTGATGAAAACACCATGTGTAAAAGATTCGAAGAGGGATTGAATGAAGATTTAAAGCTACTAATGGGTATTTTAGAAATAAAAGAATTTGTAACACTAGTTGAACGGGCTTGCAAGGTCAAGAGCTTAGAAAGGAGAAAAAGAAAGTCAATCAAGCCGTAGACTTTGTAAAGATCATGGTAAAACTTCTTTCTTGGTGCAAAGAAGTTTAGAGATGATACAAATAGATCAAAGATGATCAGAGGAATTTTTATTAGGAGCGACCTCAACTGACTCTCGAGCTACTTGATTGCTAGTGTTGTTGGCAACAATCAACAAGAAAAACCCGAATGTTCACAATCTAGAAGACGACATGTAGGTGAATGTTGGGGTAAGTCTATTAACAGGGCCTGTTATAGATGCGGATCGCGAGATCATTTTATTCGAGATTGCACGGAACCTGATGAAAAGAATAAGGTGCAAGGTACGATATCGAGTGGCGCAACGACTAGAGGTAGACCATCGAGAAATATCAGAGGTAGGGGTGGTAGTCAGAGAGGGATTTCTGATACGGGCTGTTCGATCTTAGACTCGTGCTCCTGCCAGAGCTTATGCCATCCGCGCATGATAGGAGGCATCCTCCCCTGATGTTATCACTGGTACTTTCACTCTCTTTTATACTGATGTGATTGCATTGATTGACCCTGGCTCTACTCATTCATATGTATGTGAGACTTTAGCATCCAGTAAGACTCTACCTATTGAGTCTACTGAGTTCGTAATTTGAGTGTCGAATCCCCTGGGTCGATATGTACTAGTCGATAAAGTGTGCAAGAAATGCCCTCTGGTAATCTGAGATTTTTATTTTCCAACCGATTTGATGCTTTTACCGCTTGATGAATTTGATGTTATTCTGTGATGGATTGGTTGATCGTGCACACGATGCGCTTGTGAATTGTAAAAGAAAACTATTGATTTGAGGAGTGCAAATAATGAGATAGTGCGGGTTGAGTCTATTGGTGTGATGGATTGCCAAAGAATAATATCCTCTGGTGTTTGCTCAAAAATATATGAGAAAGGGGTGTGAAGTATATCTCATGATGTATTTGATAGCAAAGAGTCGTAAAAGAAACTAGAATCAGATCGTGATTTGTGAGTATTCGATGTTTTTCCCGAGGAGTTACCGGATTACCACCCGCTTGAGAGGTGGAATTCAAAGATTGAACTTGTACTTGGTACCACACCAATTTCAATAGCCCCGCATCGTATGGCACTAACGAAATTGAAGGAATTGAAAACTCAGCTTGCAAGAGTTGACTGACAGAGGTTTCGCCGACCGAAGTTTCTCACCTTAGGGTGCACCAAAGATTATTTGTGAAAAAGAAAGATGGAACCATGAGGATGTGCATCGACTATCGCCAATTGAACAAAGTGACAATAAAGAATAAATATTTGTTACCACGTATTGATGATTTGTTTGATCAGCCAAAGGGAGCCTCAAGAGTTTTCAAAGATAGACTTGAGATTAAGTTACTATCGGGCCATGTGTTCGAGAATCGATATACCAAAACCGCTTTAGAACGAGATATGGTCACTATGAGTTCTTAGTAATGCCGCTTGGGCTCACTAATGCCCTCGCATGTATTTATGGACTTAATGAATCGAATCTTTAGACAAGATTTGGACTGGGCTTTGTAGTGGTGTTTATAGATGACATCTTGATTTATTCACGTGATGAATCTGAACATGCCGAGCACCTAAAATTGGTTTTACAGATTTTACGAGATAAGCAAGCTTATACGCTAAATTCAAAGAAATGTGAGTTCTAGTTGAGAGAAGTTAGCTTTTTGGGACATGTGGTATCCGTGATCGTGTATTCGAGTTGATCCGAGCAAAATTTCGCCATACTTGATTGGAAGCCTCCGAGGAATGTTACCGGGTTAAGAGCTTTTTGGGACTTGCTTGTTATTACGCATTTATTTGTAAAGGGTTTCGATGATAGCCACACCGATGACGTAAACTACTTCAAAAAGATCTTAAGTTTGAATGGTCGTAAAAATGTCGTAAAAGTTTCGATCGATTGAAAACTCGCTTAATCAAGCTCCAAAGTGTTAGTACAACCAAAATCTGTAAAGAGTTTGTTATTTACATGTTGATGCATCCTTACTTGGGCCGGGTTGTGTGTTGATGCAAGAAGGTCGAGTTGTGGCTTACGCCGAGGCAATTAAAGCCGCATGAGAAAAACTATCTCACCCATGATCTTGAATTAGCGCCATTGTATTCGCTTGAAATTATGGTGACACTACTTGTTTTGAGAGAGGTGTCATGTATATTCAGACTCACAAAACATCAAATATTTGATGACTCAAAGATATTTGAATCATGACAAAGATGTTGGCTAGAGTTGTTGAAAGATTATGAGCTCGCCATTGATTATCACTGAAAGGCTAACATGGTTGCCGATGCTTTAAGTCGAATCATCGCTTGTTTTTGAGAGTGATGAATGTTCACCGTCCGCTTCATCCGATAATGTATTAGTAGCGTAATTAATTATGGTCAACCATTATTGATTCATTAAATACTTGAATCCCGTAAAGTCGATTTATGAATTGATTGCTAAACGAGCCGAATGTGTTTCAAATGTGGAATCAGAGTTTCAGATTGACGACAATGATTGCTTGACGTTCAAGAGTCGATTATGTGTTCCAAGAAATTCGAAACTTATTTCGATGATTTTGAGCGAGGCTCATAGTAGTCGAATGTCCGCTCCACCCCGTAGCACAAAAATGTACAACGATCCAAACGCCAATTTTGGTGGCTCGGTATGAAACGAGACATTTCTGACTTTGTTTCAAAGTGTTTTATATGTCAACAAGTGAAAGCGGAACATCAAGTGCCTTCGGGATTACTTCAGCCGATCATGGTACCCGAGTGGAAATAGGATCAGGTAGCGATGGACTTTGTATCTGGTTTACCATTGACGTAGAGTAAGAAAGACTCAATCTGGGTTATTGTTGATAGATTGACGAAGTCTGCTCATTTTATCCCTATCCGTATGGATTTCTCGCTCGATAAATTGGCAAAATTATATGTCTCCCAAGTTGTTCGATTACATGGAATAACTACTTCTATTGTTTCTGATAGAGACCCCAGATTCACATCTCGATTCTGGAGAAAATTGCATGAAGCATTGGGTACTAAGTTACATTTTAGCACAGCTTTCCATCCCCAAACAGATGGCCAATCTGAACGAGTTATTCAGATACTCGAAGATATGTTGAGATGTTGCATTCTCGAGTTCAGTGGTTCGTGGGAACAATATTTACCCTTGGTTGAATTCGCATACAACAATAGCTTCTAGTTAAGCATTAAAATGGCACCATACGAGGCTTTGTATGGTCGCAAGTGCCGCACACCACTATATTGGACCGAACTCAGTGAAAATAAGATATACGGGGTTGATTTGATTAGAGAGGCTGAAGGAAAAGTGAAAGTGATTAGTGATAGCTTAAGAGCATCATCGGATCGTCAGAAGTCGTATGCGGATTTAAAACGGAAAGATATTGAATATCAAGTCAGAGACAAGGTGTTTCTTAAGGTTTCACCTTGGAAAAAGGTGCTCAAATTTGGCCGTAAGGGCAAATTGAGTCCGAGATTCATTGGGCCGTATGAAATATCCGAACAAATTGGGCCTGTCGCATATAAATTGATTTATCCCCTGAACTTGAAAAGATTCACAATGTTTTTCATGTTTCGATGCTTCGACGTTATAGATCCGATCTATCGCACGTAATTAATCCATCAGAGGTTGAGATTCAAGCTGATTTGAGTTACGAAGAAGAACCGGTTCGTATTATGGCTCGTGAAGTAAAAGAACTACGAAATAAGAAAATCTCATTAGTGAAGATATTGTGGCTTAAGCATGGGGTTGAAGAAGCTGCTTGGGAGCTCGAAGACTCTATGAAAGAACGTTATCCGAATTTATTTGCTGGTAAGATTTTTGGGGATGCAAATTTTTAAGTGGGGGAGAGTTGTGATGTACTCTAATTTGACTCTCGGTCGAATGTGGTTTCGGGACCACAAAACCAAGTCATAAAAATTTTACTTTAATTTTAATTACATATATTTATGTGAGATAGTGTATGTGTGAAAGTTTAATGTTTTAAATTAGTCTTAGGAATGTGAATTTTCTTGAAAGGACTTAGTTGAGAAACTTAGAAAAGATGATAGATAAATTGTAAGGATCAAATAACAACAAGGTGAGAAAGCTTGGGTTTGCATGTCAAATTACCCAAAATTCAAGTAGGGCGCCAAGCAATGATACTTCTTCCACTAAGTTGAATTTATTGTAATTTTATATTAGTTAATGGTTAAATTAAACTAAAGAAAGGAATTAATAGGAAAAAGGGGAATAAAATAAGAAAGGAGAGAGAAAGTGTTCATCTTCTTCCTCTTGCAAATGCCGTAAGCCAAGGGAAAGAAGGAGGAAATTTTCTAAGACTTTCGACCATCCTAAGGGGTTGATTAAGGTAGGACTCATGTTAATTCTATTAAATTTTGTGAAAATTTAGTTAGTAGCAAATGTCTTATTATATCCCATATGTTAATTTTCTACTTAAATAGGTGACTAAATGGCATACGGTTAGAGGGAGGTAGATGCTAAGAGGATGGTCTTTTGATGTTGTGAATGGAAATAGTAGAAAGGTGAAAGAAAATTTAGGTAGATAGTAGATATATGTTGATTTATATGATGATATAAATAGATGTGAAGCTATGCTAGTTTAGGAAAATTCGGTCAAGTGCTCATGAGATGAAACTATGTGTTTAAATGAATTAAAAATGATATTATATTTGATATTGTATATTTGGCCATCTAATTAAGTACATAGGTGATGTTGAATTTAATCTTGCACATTCGACTATAGGTATGCACATTTGTGATATATAATTGACTAAATGAGTGATGTTGGCTTATAAGTTGAGTTTGATTCATGATTATATATATATTTGAATGTAAACATATTTGATATAATGTCATGTTGGGAAGTGATGATGCATTCGGCCTTGAGGTAATAGATGAATATTTGTTAAAGTTTTAATGTCTTGAACAATTACGGTTGTAAAATGTAATGAAAATTATTAGACTATATATGTGAGTAATTAGCAAGGGTGGTTGCCGTATATACAAATATATATATGTGTTATATATGTATGTGTAATTGAAATATTGATTGGATTATTGATAGTAATGTGATATTATGTGGTTATTAGCCGAATAGCTCAAAAGCATAAGGTAGAAAAATAAAATTTTACCATGTTGTTTCTTATGATATAAAATCATTAATATTTGGATACAGATATCTAGCAAGGCGGTTAAACTGGTTAATTTATTTGATTAAGCTTAAGAACTTAAAGGAGGGGAATCAAGCAAGGGCAAAGCGAAGAGCATCGAGTAGCCGATTTGGAACCGTTTTATCCAACACAAGGTAAGTCCATAAGCATTTGTAAGGTTGATTAATTTATACATAAATGACTCTTATGTATCATGAGAGAATCTCTTTGTAAGGTATTCTTTTGGAGTGATATACATAATTATAATTGTGGCCGTGATATTCCAATTGAATTAAGTAAATTGTCTTATTATAGTGAGTTAACATTGGCACTAAGTAAAATGGATTTGAATGGCACTATGTGTGAGAAGTTGAATGGCACTATGTGTGCTGATTTGAATGTCAATACATGAGTGAATCTTCAAGGCACTATGTGTGCAAAAGTAGCATGGCACTATGTGTGCGAATTTGTTTAGCACTATGTGTGTAAATCGTTGATGATACAAGAAGTATAGGAAAAGAATAAAGTGCTAGAGCTATTAATCAAATATTGAATTTGAGACATGAAACGAAATGCATGGATACATCTAGTTCATCATTGTTTCATCCTTTGAGAAAAGGATTTAAACCATTTGGTTGTTTGATTGATTGTATAGCAAGACTTGGCTTGTAGTTGGATCGATAAACTAGGTAATTGTAGCATAGTTCTGTATGGTGAAATAGTTGATCTTACATTGTTTTTCTTATGATCTCATGTTAATAGTCCTGTATTATATTGCTTACGACTTCATCGAGTTGAATACTCATTTGGTGTGTTTGCTTGTCTCCTATTTAGATTTCTTTGACCTATTTTATGTGCTTGGGACCATCGTCAAGTCATCACACCAGCTTGTAACATTTTGGTACCTCTTCTTAGTTGGTCTAGGTGAACATTACGACATGTATAGGTTAATATGTATTTTGTTTGAACTTTGATGTGTATACTTTCACCATGCTAATATGGCTTAAATACTAAGTTTGAATTTGGTTATGTTTAATCATGGTAAAATTCGCCTTGGTTATAATGTTTAATGCTATTAATGAATGATATATATATAAATATACATATGTTTAAATGTTGAAAATGCTAAGCAATATTAATTATGTGATCCGACTATGTATGAATAAGGATTGTATATGGTGGTATAATGAATTATGCATTATTAAAGATGAACTTAACGAAATGAAGATGATAGAAGTAGATGCATGAAAATTTACTTAATAAGTGTTCGGTTCGATAATATCTCGTGAACCCATTCCAAAGAATGGAAACGGGTTGTGGTGTTACACTCCGAGCCCTCGCAGCCTCCGATCCG
This sequence comes from Gossypium anomalum, assembly GCA_025698475.1. NCBI lineage: Eukaryota > Viridiplantae > Streptophyta > Magnoliopsida > Malvales > Malvaceae > Gossypium > Gossypium anomalum. The sequence goes on from JAOWAC010000019.1 coordinate 34,686, forward strand.
CCTAAGGTCGGAAATTACCCGAAAGGTTAATAAACGGGTGAGTTTACAAAACTTAGTGTGTAATCCCCTACTTTATAAAGGGAACAATACCATATAAAAGAATTAAAAGTCTAGCCCCATTTCTACTTGCAGCTTTCAAAGTATCAATTAGGCCTTAGCCCATTATAACAGACAGTACCAGATGGGCCTTAGCCCTATACAGAATTCAAAATAAAGCCCAGAGGCCCACAATAGATACAGAACAGATATTTCATGTATGCAGAAACCCAACCCATATCCATCCGTATACACCCCTGTGCCAAACTTACACCATGTGGGGAGACAACTCGACCCACCCATCCCCTACACACTGCTGTAATTTGCAAAGATGGTTGCTGTAATGTATATTGTGATAGAGCCACCAGATACGGATATTGTGGCAGAGCCACCAGAACAGATATTTGTGGCATAGCCACTAGAACGCTTCATCCATCAATATAACCCATATCCCATGCAACAGATATACATGTTATGGCATACAACATACAGAATCAGAATATCATGCCCATATTTGAATCAAACAATCACAACCAAGTCATTCATATCACCAACATATATTCACAATCAAAACCACAACCACACAAATTAAGTCACCACTTGCCCACAAGGGCAAATGGTCATTTAACACCCTAGGGGCAAATGGTAATTTTACCCCACAAGGGTATCTCGATAAATCTACCCTACTGTGGGTATTTCGATATTTCTACCCTACTGTGGTATTTCAATAGTTTTGTAAATCAAGGGTAAAACAGAATTTCAGAAATCGTGGGTACTTTGGTAATTTTACAGGTCGAGGTATTTCAAAGAATTTGGTAAACTAAAATATTCTAAACAGGATAATAATACGAATGGGCCTAAAGTCTTTCTAGGCCCAAATGGGCCCATACGTCGTGTGGCCCTTTAGCCCAATTCTAGCCACGATATGAGATTCACCTAGCCTAGTCCAATATTTACTACACAATCAAACAACTTATCCAGCTGGGCCCAGAGGCCCATTGGGCCCACATGGCCCCTTTTTCCCATCACGCCCCAAGTAGCCATCCTATGCCTAGAGTAGCGAGAAATACACACCGATAGGAGACTGGAGTTAATCCGAGCTTCGAGCACTCTTAGCCGACACCCAACCCAAACGAGCACGCCATAAAGTGAAAGGGATCACCAAGAAAGGTACTTTACTCTCCTTATGGTCTCTCTATTTAAAGCCGCCGTGATCCACTCTTATGTTAGCTTCCGATATAGGATCCCTTCATCATCTGAGTTTAAATTCAACACCAACTCTTGTCGCCTCGTTAGCAAAATAAATGCTCTTTGATTGCCATGAGTTTCAAACCCGGACCTCCTTGCCAACTCTATGACGCCTTTTTTCTCGCTCTAATGTGGCGCTACTTTGCCACTAGACCACAAGGCGCTTTTGTAGCACAATTTCTCCAACAATATTCTTAAGGCCTACCTACTACACCTAGGGTTTGATTCACCTTAAACCAAAATTTTTGCTAGAGTCCGTGTTTGAACCCAAGACTTCTCCAACACTTCTCAAAGACACTTAACCATTAAAACAAGCCTTAGTTAACTAAATTTACATGCACAACAAAATATTATAACCTGTCTTCAACCGCTCCTATGCTCAAGGCCCAAAACTTCTAGGCCCAAGTTTAGGGTGTTACACTCATATTCATCTAACACTATCATTTGATCATAGAAGCATATCACATTTTACTTCCTTTATAAATGCCATTCGGCCATATACATATATGACAAGTAATACTTAATTCTTATAATCTGTCATGTCATTACCGAATATTATATATATTTAACTACTTAAAACTTACCTCGAATATATTTGAACAATCTCTGATCGCCTATTCAACTACTTTCTTTTCCTCTCATCCAACTTTGGTTCTCTATGCTCTTGAGCTAATTCAAACAAAATTTAACTTATTAAAGTCCCATCATGCTAGCTTATGGCCGAATATGACAAGAAATTTAATAGGCCATATAGCTACTTTTAGTTCAAATACAAAATGGTCATACACATTTTTAATAGTACATATACAAAGTTTATATTGATTTATACACACCCCATCAACCTAGTATCAATTAACTAAGTACTTTAAAAATTTTCTTTAACTAAGTAACTTATCTAAAATAATAAGGGCAAATTTAAAAGCTTAACTAAGTAACTTATCAGAAATATTAAGAGCAAATTTAACAAGCTTAACTAAGTAACTTATCCAAAATATTAAGAGCAAATTTAATGTTTAACTAAGTAACTTATCTGAAAATATTAAGAGCAAATTTAACAAGCTTAACTAAGTAATTTATCCAAAAATATTATGAGCAAATTTAAAAGTTTAATTAAGTAATTTATCTCGAAATATTATGAGCAAATTTAACAAGCTTAAATTCAACTTATAACATTATACTCAAAATTCAAAGCATTTAACATCACTTCATCATAATATTTCATCATGACCGAATGCTCCTTTTAAACCATTTAAAACATCCAACACTAAACTTTCTTTGCATTACACTCTAATAGCCGATTACCATCTATCTATCTAACCACAACTATCCTTATTCATCAAGCTCAACTCATCTATCATCACATTTAATACCAAAAATCAAACACCTTCAAAGACACCCAAACAACCCATAGTTGAATGCATCACTTGAAACCAATAACAAAAATTAAGTCATGGGCTATGAAAGGAGCTTAGCAATTAACTCAATTTCGCATAAATTATCAAGAAATAAAATCAAACATACCTCAAATTAGAAACACCAAGGCCAAATATCCAAGAACCTTTTGTTTTACTTGATCTTTAAATTTCGGCAAAATGAAAGAAAGAATGGATGAAAACTTTGTTTTTCTCACCTATTTACTTTTAATAATTTATAAATTTCCTCTTATAAAATCATTAAATATTATAATACTAATATGGAATGCATATAATATTCATTAGGTTATTATTTTACAATACAAAATACATATTTTTCTTATCATCTAACATCATTGCCTACCACTAATTCAATAGTGGTCCATTTGACATGCAAGTGCTCCTTGTAATATACCGTGCATTATTTGGCCCTCTAAATTCTACCTATCACATTTTTAAGTTTTATCACACAAGTCCTTTTTAGTAAATTCCACATTCAAATGACAAAGTTAAGACATGATTCTTTCACACATGCACTTTCACATATAATAAGCATAGAATATAACATTTAATTATTATTGTGACTCAATTTTGTGGTCCCAAACCACTTCCGACTAAGGTCAAATTAGGGCTGTCACAATAACATGATATTTGGTGGTTTTAATTAAGGTTATTTTGGTAAAATGTTTATTAATGTTAATATTAATAAAACAAAACCAAAATTTTTAATTCATTCATCTTTTTAATAAAATTAAAGGTAGAAGAAGCTAAAATAGGTTCTTCATCCCAAGATTAATAAATTCTTCAATTAAGGTACTGTTTTTGCTCGATTTTTAATGATTTCTACATTTTTGAGGTCGTTGCTTTGTATTCTAGCTAGCCCTGCACTTAGATTTTGTAATTGTTAAAGATTTATCATGTTGCCATTTTTGAATGCTTCAAGAATTTGATGGTTGATGATGGATTTTGAATATTTGTTAATAGTTAAACTAGTTTTGTAAAGTGATTTTTGACAAAAATGAAAAATAAGGAATTGTGAAAATGTAAAATATGGTGGTTAAAAGTGTGAAATAACCAAAAATATGGGCTGCTAGGAGTCCCTATGAAATTTGTCTAGAATGGTTGGTACTAAATTGCATGAATTTGCAATTTTATGTGATAAGGACTAAATTATAAATATTTGAAAGTTTAAGGAAATGAGTAAATTTGCCAAAAATATGAATTTTGGGTTAAATTAAATAGACTGAATACTAAAATACTCGAATTTGATAATATATAGATCAAGATAAGTCGAGATCGTAATTAGATCGGGGAAAAGAAAAGTGGACTAATAGACGAATAGTTGTTATCCGAGCGACTTGAGGTAAGTTCGTATAATTAGAATCAAACTTTTAAATAGTTGTATTTATCTGAAATGTATGTATGTAATTGAGGAATTGATATACTTGGAATATGAGTGCCTAATTGTTATAGATTGATGGTTATTGAGCCCCGCTTGAATCAGTATGAATTGTGAGGAAACGAAAGTGACATGTCACTAGGGTTACCGCTTTGGTCGAACTCCTCAGATTTATTGCAGACTCACCACAACTTATATGAGCTTACTAATTTAGCTCGTAAGAGCTTATCGTTTCACCATATGAGCTTATCGATTCACGCACAAAGCCATCGCTTTAGCTTAATAGATCTTATCATCCATCACCCGAGGAGCTTACCGATCATGGCTCAAAAAAGTTAAAATCATAATGAATTGATGAAATACTGATGTATATCACCCGAGTATCCTTTGAAGTTCTAACAGGTTCAACGGGCATAAATTCTGTTTATACGGATGAGTGTTGTTACTGAATGAATTATTGATTATATGATTGAGAATGAAGTGTTGAATACAATATATATTGAGTATTGAATTGTGATAATGGATGATTTCATGTATTAATATGACTAACCTTTGGATGAATGCTTGTGTTAGGCATTTGGAAATTTTGTGGAGTTTGCCTTAATTATTTGTATTGATTTGGTATAAATGGTAAGTTTAATTCTAAATTATACGGGCTTACTAAGCTATAAAGCTTACTTTATTTCTTTTTCTATGTTTTATAGAGGTTCGTTAGCTTTGCTCAAGTTTTGACAATTTGGAGTTGCACATCACACTATCCAATTGTCGATTGGTACTTTTGAACTTGTGGATAATTGTAAATATGGCATGTATAGGATAGTTTTAAATATGATAAATATGGTTACTTGAGATCATGATTTTGGTATATTTTGTGTAAAGGTTAAGCCATGTGATTTGGCTAAACTTGATAGTATGTTTTAGTATGTTTTGTCAAATGTTTGATAGAATGGAAACTATGAAAATATGTCTTGTTATTTGAAAGTTATATGAATGGAATATGTATGATATTAATTAAGCATTTGAATGGTAAGAAGAAATGGTATTATATGTGTATGAATTGTTATTGAATGGTGCCTATTAAATGTTGTCATTTAAGCTTGTGTATGCTTGTGAAAATAGGGTGGCATAATGGCTTTGCAAATAGCTTATTTTTTCCCACAGGCGCAGGTCTTAGTCTTGTGTGACACATGGTTAAGCACACACCTGTGTCCCCGGTATTGAAATTGAATTGAAGTCAAGATGCTCACACGGTTTCACACACGCAGCGTGTGACCTGGTCGTGGTGGTACAAGTTAGTATATCCCCTAAATGGCATACGACCTAGAACACGAGCGCGTGACTTGGCCATGTTGATAAGTCAAGATACTCTCTAGTTTTCACACGGCCCGCACAAGGGCGTGTCTTCGGCCGCAGGTGATACAAGTCAAGATGTATGCCCTGTGTGACAACTCTAATTTGACCCTAGTCAGGAAGTGGTTTCGGGACCACAAAACTAAGTCACAAAATTATTTAAATGCTTTTTTCTATGTTTATTATATGTGAAGCATCATGTGTGAAAGTATCATGTCTAAATTTTGTCATTTGAATGTGAAATTATGAAAAGGACTTATGTGATAAACTTGAAGAATGTGTTAGGAAGAAATGAGGTGACCAAACAATGCATGGCTTATTAAAAGGGAGGACTTGCATGTCAAATTGTCCAATTTAAAGTTAGTGGCCAGCCATGATGATGATGATTTGAAATATATGCATTTTATATATATAAGAAATATAATTATTAAATGTTTTATAATATGAAATAAGAATTAATAAAATAAAAAGGGGTGAAAAGAACAAAGTTTGTTCATCTTTGTTCTTCCTTAGCCGAAAAACCAAGTAAAAGAGAAAAGGAAAAGTTTCTAAGAAGTTTGGCGATGCTTGTAACTAGATTGAGGTATGTTTGATATTATTCTTTGAAATTCATGTATATTTCAAGTTGTTAGTTTGAATTTACCTAGCCCATGGTTCAAATTTTGCTATTTGATGGAGATGATATTCGCCATGGGTGTTGTATTTTTGGTTGGTGTTTTGATGTTTTTGTGATGAGGCATGAAGATGGTTGATTTTGAGTGTTTAATAAAAAGATTGGATGTGAGTGTGTGTGAAATAGCAAATGATGAGTCTTGGTAACTTCATGAAGTGTTCGCCATTGTGTTAAAATGTTATACTTGTGTTTAAATTTGGAATTTAATAGTTATATGGTTAGTATAGGTATAGATGACCGAATATGAACATGAATTATGATGTGAATGAATTGTTGTTAAATAATGGCCGAATGTGCTTAAATCCATGCAAGGTTGGGTTCGTTAGTAAATTGAGATAAATATAATGAAATTACCATTTGTAAATTGTAAATGTGAGATCATCTTTGATTGAATTGAAAATGTCCTTGTGCTATAATCATTTAAGCGGTTAGAAAGATTACCGAATATGAATTAAAGAGAGAAATGAGGTAAAGGATGAGTTTGAGCTTGTAAACGATATATGTGATTTAATTGAGAATTTATAATCGACTAAAGTGATCATTGTGTAATTATTTATATATTTTTATTTATTTATAATGGCTAAATGTAGCATGAATAAGGATGTGAATAAATTGTAGTTATAGAGGTTGTCAATGAAAAATATGAGTTGGATGAGCTAATGCCGAATGGACTTGTGGAATTAAGTATTAAAAGATTTTTAATTAATTAGTTAAGTGATATTCGACTATATGAACAGCATGTGCACTTGATGTTATATTACGGTCTAAGAGTATATTTATATAAGTGTGGGAGCATTCGGTCAAAGAAGAGTGGTTGTATGAAAATAAGGTTAATGAATGTAGTAGTGCCATGTGAAGTGTGTAAATTACATGACTTTGATAAGTGTCGTTTGTGTTTTAAGACTTATCAATGTTTTTTTTTTTGTGCCGAATGTGATTTTGGATGAATGAGATGTGATAATTATAGTATTTTACAAATTGTCGAATGTGGTTTTAAATGATAGAGATGTGATAAGTTGAATTTGTTAATCAAGCTCAAGAGCATAAGGAGCCAATTTTGGATAAAGGGAAAGCGAAACTAGTCGATTAGTCAATCCGTAGTTATTCGATAAAATCCAAAGTAAGTTCTTAAGTGTTTGTGTTTGATCATGTTATATGCTTAAGAGTTGAATAATTATAATTAAGAAAATGTTTGATTGTATATATATATATACACATATGTTCTTTGTGTTGAATAAATATTAAATTAAAGTTATGAGTCAGTATGTGACTAGCATATCTAGTCGAATTTTGATACTATTAAATGATGTACTAAGATATGTGTTCCAATGTGGAAATTAAACCCTATATCGTTGAAAGGATGAAAATCTTTGTTCATAGATATATGTCAAATATATACGTGAATTGAAGTATAAGTTATGAAAGTATGAAAGAACAGTGAATTGTTTATCTAAATGTGATATTCTGCCTTGGCCTAGCAAGCTTTAAGCTTGTGAATAATATTATCAAGCTTCGTGCTCAGCGGTGCTATAATGCCGTGAAATGATATTGGGCTTCAAGCTTAGCAAAGTAAATGCCATGAATGAGTTCGACTTAAAGTCTAGCAAAGCTTCGTGCGGTGATGAATTCGGTTTAAACCTAGCAAAGCTAAATGCCGGTGATTTGATAAAAGTCTAAGACTATGAGACCTTGTGTTAAATCAGCAATTGAATCTGCTCAATACATTAAGTTGGCTGTATGTGATTTATACTTATACATGTTAGATCGATTGGAATTGAATCATGAATGTGAAATGAGAAGCATAGGTGAAGATCCATATGTGTATGTGTGTATTCGGTCATGGTGAAAGGTTATATGAATTATGTGAAATACCATTTAGATATGAATGATGAAAGTAATCGTGGTTATGAAATGGTACAATGGTTGAATTTGGTTGAATTAAAGTTGACATCAAGTATTTAAATGCCTATGTCATATATGTGAGTAAGGGTAAAACCATTGTAAATTATCGATAAGGGTGGGCTATGTGTGGAACCATCTTATAATTGCTAATTTGAAAGGTTGTGTGCGATTCATTGAGCATGATGTATTGTATTGAGATTATGCTTAAGTGAAATTATAGGTATGTGATGAAATTGATTGGTGATATACAAGTTTAAATAATATGAATGCAAAGAAAGTGTGAAAGAGTAAATTTGTAATAAATCTGCTTGGGACAGCAGCAGTAACGTGATTTTGGAAAATCACCATAAATTGTGGGAGTTGAGTTAGAAGCTGAATAAATTATTTAATTAAAGCTTTATTAGTCTAGTTTCTTATAAAAGAAACCGTGTAAGCAAAAGAATTGTTGATAATGAGATATTTGAAGTGGCGTGGGACAGAGTCAAATGACTTCGGGGTCCCCTATTCTGTTTTTATAAAATCATTATAATTTGTACAAAAATGGTTATAAGATAAAATTTATATTCTTAGATGCCTTAATGAATCTAGTTTCAAATGAAATCAACGAGAATATATTTTGAATTTTTTACAATGAGAAATTTGATTCGTAGTGAAGAGTGGTCAGATTAGTCAAACAGTGAAATAGGGGAAAATTTAAGAAAAATATGGTATTGATTGGCCAAACCAAAAATTCTGAAAATTTTATGGATAGAAGAGATATGAGTCTATTTTCATGGAAAATTAATGGCAATTGATTTGGAGTTTCGTATCTCCAGTTATAAATAATTTAGTGACTGTTGCTCAGGAAGACAACTTGTAGTGAATTTGTGATTATGTTGTAAACATTGATGAAACTTGTTAATGAGTTGCTTATTGTTTTCTTATGAACTTACTAAGCGTAAGGCTTACTCCTCTTTTCTTTCCCATATTCCCTAGGGTTGCCAAGTTAGCTCGGGTTGGAGGCCGTCAGAGATATTATCACATTGTCGAGTCTACGTTATCGGCGTAAGTAAATCTTAGTGTTTCGAGTCTATGGCATGTATAGGGTTGTAAAGTTGAGTATGTAATATTATGATTAAGCCAAAGACTTTGGCTTGTTATTAAGGTAGTTTGATTATTCATATGCTTGTATGTTATTATCTCCTATGATGTGGTTTATAGCATGTATATTTAGAATTTGAATTGTGATTCATTGTTGAGTAAGTAAATGATACAATATTAAGATATTGGTAAATTTAATAATGCCTCATGAATGTTTTGGGGCCTTGTAAGCCCTATTATAGGATAATATACGCGTGCATGAAAAGTTTAAAATTGATGAAAAATTTTTACGGCCTGGTTTTATATAAATGGTTGAGTTTAAATCTGGTAGCACCTCGAACCCTATTCCGGTGAGGGATGCGGGCAAAGGGTGTTACAACCCTGTTTTCACATGGCCTGTAACACGGGCGTGTCAATTAGTTGTGTGAGGCACATGACTTGTTCACACGGGCGTGTGGCCCCTGAAATGTTGAAAGTTTTCTAAGTTTCTAAAATTTTCATATGTTATCGGTTTAGTCCCAAACCACTTCTAAAGCATGTCATTATCTCTCGTAGTCCCTTATAAGGGCAATATGACATTGTTGTTTGGTATTTGTATATGAATGTATGAATGTATGAGATATGGATATTAAATGATGTGTATTGATCGGTAATACCTTATAACCCTACTTCGACGACGAATACGGTTTAGGGTGTTACACTCATAGATCACAAGTTTGAAAATATAAGGTTTTCGATAAAAATTTTCAATTAGTGATATTTTCCCCACAAAGATCTGAATGTAGTTTCTTATTTCGTTGGGGTTTTCCACTGACCTCGCAGGGGGCTCTACCCTCTGGTCCTCGCAAGGGGCTTCTTCCTTTGACCTATTTGCATAGCTAACTTTGATTGTGGGGACAATTTTATAATTCACATTAATAATCAATTGAATGCATATATTGTTTGCTATGGTTGATATGCACGATGTTTGAAATGCATGGTTATAGCCCGATAGCCCATTTAATTTATAATTTTTTGAGGTTGTAATTTTATAAATATGACCTACATGCCGTACATTTCTATTTCTCTTGTATTTCTTTTCTCATCTTACTCCCTTATATGTAAAATGAGTTTCTATAATTGTAAATTGTACAAGCTACTACAGAGTAGAGAAGATGAAAGTTGGGCCACTTAAAGTGAGAAAGAAGCTTGTGAAGCAACTTACACCCTTATAGCGTGTTTGGTTGGCCGTAATGTTAAACCATTACAGCCTTATTTAGTGGCCCAACCTTATTCCATTGTTTGGTTGGCTGAATAGGCTATTACATCCATATTCATTACAGCCTTATTCAAGGCAAAATCACCGCATAATTCAAAGACTCCCAAGGGAATACCTGCTTCAGCGTGAAAATTGTTCAACTTTACCCTTCTCACATCCGAGCATTTTCTCCTCTTTCGCTCCACCCTTTCTCCTCTTTTCACTGGTTCCCATTTTGTTCCACTCTTCTCCTCCACCCTTCTCCCTCTTTTCAGCCTTATTCCCATTTCGTTTCACCCTTCTCCTCTTTTTCATGTAATTCCATCGATTCTCTGGTATCCTCAAGCTCCTGCTGAAATCGTGGTCAACTGTTTCAATTTCCTCTCAACAAAAATGCAGCTTGAAATTTTGACTTTGGTGTGAGAGGAAAGGGCTAATGATCCAACACCCGATGTTAAATCGGTGGCTTTGAATCAAGTGAAGAAGTTCACGACAAGGTAATTTTGCTTTGTCTTAATTAAGACCCCACTTTTCGTTAACTATCCCAGATCCCTAAGAATACACTTTACTTAATCAAGCTATTCTTGTAACGCCCCAATTTTCGGGAACTTTGTAAAATCTGAAAAAAAAAATTAAAATTTTGTGTTTCGCTTGTTATGTGTAGGATTTATTATGATAGTGGGCCTCTAGAAGGCCCAAGCTTAGGATAAAACCCTGTAGTTTTAATTAATTTTAATTCAGAGGAGAAAGGGGTCTCATAAATTAGGCTTATAGGAATTAATTGTGTAAAATGGATCACAAGGAAGCATGTGGTAAAGTGGCTAAGTGACGCCACTAGGAAGGATGTAGGTGGCGTGTGTGAGCTTAGGAGGAACCAGTGTTCAAGCCACAAAGAATAAAGAAAATAATGGATTTATTTTTATGAATGTAAAAGGTAGGTGGTGGAACTTAAGTGAAAGTCTGCTGGGAGTTTGAGTTGCTAAGGGGATTGAATAAGGATAAAGATAAGGGAGGAAATCTAGGAGCTGATCAAGGAGCAAGAGGTGGCCAGCCAAGGGACTTTAGCTTGGGAAATTGGCTAGGTAGTGCAAAGATTAGGAATTTTGCATTTGGGTGTGTGGTGACCGATTCTCTCCACCATCTTTCCTTTCTCCTCTCTTTCTTTCTTTCTTTTCCTCCATCTATTTTTCTTCTTCTTGCCCCATAGCCGAATCCTACCATTATTCTATTCATCTTCACATTTCCATCATTTGTTTTTAAGCCTTATACATAAAGCCGAACCCCAAATCCTATAGTTTTTTCGTGCCGATTTCTCCTAGCCCAAAACTCGTGGTTTTCTCCGTCTTATGGCCGATTCTTTTTTTCTAAATCTATAACTTCGCTGAAAAAGTCATTACAAAAACCCTACTATACCGTATTTTCTTTCATTGTTACAAAAGTCAAACTCCCACACCATCCTAGGGACATAGCCGAACATCGAGATCATTGAGGGCTCGACTTTTTGTTATCGTTTGAGGGCTTGGAACGCGTCGTAATCAAGTAGGAACAAAGGGGAAATGTTGACTGAAGAATCGGTGGTAAGTCCTGTCCAACTTAGTCTATCTTGCATATTTTAAGAAAAGCCTAATCCCTAAAAGGTTAGGGAGGTTGTCATTTTTTTGACTTATAGCCCTTAGGGGTTGTGATGACAAAGTGTTATATTTTGGTAGTAGTGTGATTAAGAGGTCTGTTGATCAAGGGCTTGGACGAGTGGAACAATCGGATCATTGAGCTAACCATCTCTCGCATCAAGGTAAGGGCAATAGAGGTTTTAAGCATGTTTGGCCGAATGTGGTAAGGGACTAAGTATTTGGTGTTACTTTGGTATTTAGAGTAATTTTTAGTGACTCAATTGTAGGCGTTCGTGTGTAGAGCTTGTCGAGGAAATCGAAAATGTGTGTGTAATCTATACCCTTCTATAGACTAGATCGGCAAAAGTTAAAGTCAAATACCTAAAAGCCAGATTTTGGGAACTTACGAAAAGCGAATGCTCGTAAGAGGAAAGGGGTTATTAATTCTGGTATTCGTGATGGTAAGATCGCAAAGTGCACCAATCTCATGCGTTTTGGAAATTTTGGGCTTAATGGGCCTAAAGTCGGTTAATGGGCCAACGGCCCAACTCAAGTAAGTATGTGTGTAAGTGGTTCCGAATATACGTAAATAGTGAAAATATGCATGAAAACCCTAAGAATAGATAAATTACTAGATTACCCACATGTATGAAAATTATCGTTATACCCTAGGTGTAAAATGACCTAAATACCCCTAGGTTAAATTATGTCGAAAAGCATGTTGACGATATTCTCGTGATGATGTATGACATGAATGTATATCCGTTGCATGGGGACATGGGTTATATTATGGAGGAAGCGCCCGGTGGCTATGCCACAAATTATCTGCTGCTCGTGGCTTTGCCACATATATATCTGTTTCGGTGGCTTTGCCACATATATATTCAGATCCGTGACTCACACATTTTTCAGATCCGCACCATGTCGCGTATTTGCGTGGCGCAGTAGCGGTTGGGTGGGTCGAGTAGTCTCCCACATGGTGAAAGGATGGTATGGGGAGTATGTGGTTGGATATGGGTTGGGCTTTTGCATAAGCATGATATGAATCAGATCGATTTGTTCTGGGCCTATGGGCTTTAATCAAATCTGCTCCTGGCCGAGGCCAATTTATTCGCTCTCGTGGTTTGAACCGATTTAGGCTATGGTTGGGATATTTACACACCGAAGTTTCCCCAAACTCACCCTCCATTTTCATCTTTGCAGGTAATCCCCAACCATAGTGGGCTTGGAGCCGTGAGGGATCTGGAGTGGCCACTTGTTTCCGCAATTCGCTTTCTTCCGATGAACTGGACGTCTTTTATTTCATTTACGTTTTCTATGGGTTTTAAGTGTAATAAGGCCGCTTAATTATTGTTTTAAAGGTTTGATTTATATTCTGTTAGGTTAGGAATGATTTATGATAATTGGAAAATGGACTAGCTCTAGGGCGTTTTCAAAAGCATAAAACGATTTCAAAATAACACAATCACGAGTAAGACTTCCGCTAAACCAATATTTTTTTAACTTAATCATTTTCTTAAGATGGACTTAACCAAAATAGTTTTCTCAAAATCATACGAGTTGTTAGAGTGTGGCAATGGCGTGTGTGCATGTCTAGGATTGATCCGAAAGGAGCTTGGTACTTAAGCAAACCGACTGCACTCACCTCCTCTTTCCGGTTTCCTACCGGTGCATGTACTTCTATTCACTTTAACCTACTTTCAAAAGTGTCTTTTACAAACACCAACTAAGTTTTCTAAATTAAGTAATACAGAATGTTTTGAACGCATCGATGTGGCGCACTAGATCCGGTCATAACGTCTAGGCTGGGTTTAGGGTGTTACAATTCTCTATTAGCTTGTTTGTTTGTAAATTGCATCTCTTTTTCCTTTTTTTAGCCAACATTGGGGTAAATAGTTAGGCAAAAACTGAGTGAAGGTAGAAAGGTAAGCTATATATACTTCTTAAAGTAAACGTTTGGTGTTTATTTTATTTGTGTCCATTGTTTTCTAGAAGAAGGATTCTTTTATATGTTATTAGATTTGGAAGGACAAAGATAGAAATGAGGATTCGTTCTTTTGCTCGTTCAAACTTTTATTGAGTTGTTTTTTTTAGGATATTTTGCTCTGTTAACCATGCTCCTTTGTAATGATTAATAACTGATGCTCAGGGGGGAAAAGAGAAAAAATGGTGAAAATTCAACTTCTAGAAGTCTTCTTACACCCTGAATGTGCACTCAAGACTTATATGACATGCCTTGGTTAACTGACTGGCATTACATTTTATAGCCATTAGAAGTTGCTATATTAGTACTGAGGGAGAATCTGTTTAATTGGTTGTTCACAATTACTTTAGTCTTTACATAGGATACATGAACCATTAAACACTGCTAATTAACTTCTCATATAGGTATTGGTAACTTCAACTGAACTTTTCTGGGAGCAGCATAACTTTCTAGCTTGCTTGTACTAAAAATTATATATATAAAATATGTACTTTCCGTAAACTTCATCACTACAAAAGTTGCCCGTAAAGTCTTGGCATTCAGATGTCCATCATTGAATGCAATGATTGTAAGACCCTAAAAAAGAGAAGCAAGCAGCCCATAAAAATATTTAAGATGTAATGATAACCATGAATAATTTAGCTTTCATTTGAAAGAGAAAAATTCTACTCAAAGATGGGAGAAATCTAGAACTCTATTGTAGCACAAAATAGTAGTGAACATAGACAGATTCAAAGATCAAAGGAAGTGTAATAAAAGATGCTAAAACAAGAAACAAGAATCGTGTAGTTTCCAATTTTTCTTTGCATGATATGTAAGATAGATATTGACAGATGGGGCAGTTTGAAAGAACTATAGAATTAAATGAAAATTGAACTTTTGGACATTAGAAAAGTGGCTAGTATATGGCCTAAACTACCACCTAATAGAATAAACTAAATAAGCAGAGAAAACTATGAGTGCTAATAGCTCTTTCAGTTCCAAGTATTTCATTACCTTGTCACTTCTGTAATGCATTTGTTCGGAAGGGATACTCTGGACTACATCAAAGGGAAAACAAAAATTTTCCCATTTTGGATGCTACGGGTGAACAAACTATGTCGAGGGTACATGTTCTTCTCTAGGGACCCATTTTGGTGCGCCAAAACTAATCTTGTTACGACTATATTGTTATTTCTTGTATTCTGCTGCCTATCATTATTTTATATCTGCAACTCTTTGGTGTGAAATGTTAGATACGTGGTAATTTACAAAAATTATTTATATTAAATTTTTTTTCCTATTTTGGAAGAAACTCGTGTCCAACATTTTTATTTGTTGAGTTGAAATTAAGATCTGCCCTAGTAGCCAAAAAACACAAACATAATTCAATGATCAAGAGCAGATAATGTGCTCATAAGCTTTGTTTTAAAAATGGCTTAAGATGCGTATATATATATATGTAAGATTCTTTTATGAGTGCATATATGGATGGAGAATTTGGTTTGGGGATTTGCTTAGTGCTAGTATTGCTAGGATAGAATGGGATCGGATGTCACATCTTTGCCTTTTTGTAATTGAAGTTGAACTATCAGATGTCTATGTAGAGAACATAAATGTGATATTGATTGAATTATTTCTTTTGTTACCAGCAAGAATCATATGAAAAATGTTATTTTCTCAGAATCATCATCACTTTAAATGTTTCTTTTTTTGTTTATATATAAAATTAAAATGCATTTGTGACATGACTAGATGAGACATGTAGCATACAATTCGAAAATGTTTAGAAAAAACTACGAGTGGTAATAGCTCTTTCAGCCCAAGTATTTCAATACCTTGTCATTTCTCTAATGCATTTGTTCGAAGGGATACTAGGACTACATCAAAGGAAAACAAAAATTTTATTTTTGTACCTATTAGAGAAAGACTCAAGGATCCAAATTCTAACACCTAAATAAGGAGATTGATAAGAGGAAAGGGCAAGGGAGAGACGGATGGAGATGGATATGGATATTTTTCACTTCTATAAAAGAATATAATTAAAATAAGACCAGAATAGCAGAAAGGAAAATATATTACACACATATATTACGGGAAGTTCTATTTGCATGGTTAGCCGGTTTCAATTTAATTGGCACGAGGTACAGGGTTTGGTCCCCATAATATAATTACTTGCTTGTACTAAAAATAAAATATTTGCATGCTTAAAACTTTCTATCCATGGTTGGAACTTTCTGATGCTTTTTAATCCTTGTACCAAGTGCTATTGAGTTGCAGATCAGTATAACATCATGTTAGTTTGAGGAACTGTTTTATGCTTCTCATATTGCTATTGAGTTGCAGATCGGTATAACATCCATTCGATGCCTTTTTTGAATCCTTAAGTAATCATTTGTATAAATTCTGAGATATTAAGAATGAACAGTACGGTTTAATAATGTTGTGTTTTCTTTGGCAAAATTAACTTCAAGATAAGGACCATAGAGCTTGATAGAAAAAGGATCAAGTTGCATATACTGCTGGGCAAGAGAGGTTTCGTACAATAATTATTAGGTATTATTTTGGGTATTGTTTTGCATAAATATAAACTATCTAATAATATTGCTAACAAAGATAGTTTGAAAGAAGATTGATAAGCAAGATCTTTGGCATTATATAAAAGATCTATTTTAACATTTATGAGGATTGATGTAAGTAATGAGAATCCCTAAGATATTTCATCAAAATGACGAGATAGATGTAAAGGCCAAGGGCAAATATAAAAGATAGATGTAAAGGCTAAGGGCAAATATAAAACAAATTGCAATTTGCACCTTAAAAGAAAGGGAAAGAACTATTTTGGCATATATGCCTTCATATCAATCTTTTGTTTTTTCCTCAATTAACATTCCTACATGTATTTTTATTATACTTTTTTCTAAAATAAATAATGAGTTAGTATTTGATATACTAATAATATGCTTTTTTTATTCCACAAATAATTTTAAAAAATTGTCACGCATCTCTTTTTTTAACATTTTGTTATACTTTTTTAAGACACTTGTTAATTTATTAAAATACAAAACAAAATATTATAATTTTATTAAAATATATTTTTATTAAAAATTGTGAATTGAGTTATACATATATATATGTGAAACAATTATATATATATTTATTAGTACTTTATTATTTCATATCTTTGTTATGGAATATTATTTATAAAATATCTAAAAAATAATGATCTTATTTCATGATTCAAAAGTTTACACTCATGTACTTTATCTTATTACTTATATCATTATTATAAAATTTTCAATTCCATAAATATATATAGAGAATATTGCTTATAAGACTACATGTAAAATATTTATAACGTTTCAATGACTACATGTAAAATGTTAAAAGTGATTTAACAATTATAAAGTGAAGGAGCATAAGTATTGAGTGATTTAAATAAACATTTATTTGGATAATTGTATTTATATAAATAAAAATGAAATTCTTTGAAAATAAGATCGAATTTTAGTTGCAACAAACTTTAAAACTTTGAAAATGATATTATTATTATACACTAGTAAATGCTTGATAAATTATTTACTTATACATAAGCAAATATATTTTTAAACAGACTTATCCTATTTATTAATATGTATTGCTCATTTTTTCTTTGACAGTTTGTTATTGCTTCCTCTTCTTATTTGGCTTGTTTGATTGCTGCCTCACCCAGAGTTGAGCACCTTGTATTCACTGAATCACTATAAGTTCTTTGGCAATTAAATTCTTTGATTTTGTTTTACTGTTATTGAAATTAGTATTGGAGAAATGTGACCCTTTTGCTACAATTTGAAGATATGTAACACTTTAATATCTTACAGTAATGGCTCGTCTACCTTTAATAGTACAAAATGAGAGGCGTAAAAGAATTGATCTTGCTATTACAATATGGTTGCAAATGTGTACAGTTGCGAGTTGGTTCTTAGTTGCACTGGGTGCCATTCATAGCCTGCATACTTATAGACCAAGGATTAGATCCTATATTTTAGATTTTTATGCAAAACGAGATTATGTGAAAAGACTTGTATATACTAGTGATGAGACGTGTATTGAACAAGTTAGGATGAATAGAACTACCTTTTTTAAACTATGTGAGATGTTACAAACTTAAGGGGAATTGAAGTCGTTAAGGAACATGCTTGTTGGTGAGCAAGTGGCAATGTTTTTACATATTATTTCTCATCACCTTAAAAAATCGAGTTATCAAGCATCACTTTAATAGGTCCGGGGAAACCGTTAGCAGATCTCAAAAGTATGTGAGAAAGGGTTGTGAAACTTACTTTACGTATGTTCTTGATAGTAAAGTGGCCGAAAGAAAGATTGAATCAGTACCAGTTGTGTACGAGTATCCGGATGTGTTTCCTGAAGAATTGTCGGGTTTACCACCTATTCGAGAAGTAGAGTTTGGTATTGAGTTAGTGCTGGGGACGACTTCGATATCGATAGCTCCGTACAGAATGACACCTATTAAATTAAAAGAATTAAAAGCTCAGTTGCAAGAGTTGACAGATAGGGGTTTTGCATGACCGAGTTTCTCTCTCTGGGGTGCACCAGTTTTATTTATGAAAAAGAAAGATGGAACTATGAGAATGTGTATAAACTACAGATAGCTCAATAAGGTGACTGTAAAGAATAAATATCCATTGCTACGTATTGACGATATGTTCGATTAGTTAAAAGGGGCTACAGTGTTTTCGAAGATAGATTTGAGATCAGGCTACTATCAGTTACGAGTTAAAGACTCTGATGTGCCAAAGACTGCTTTCCGAATGAGGTACGGACACTATGAGTTTCTGGTTATGCCTTTCGGACTTACTAATGCACCTGCTATTTTCATGGATTTGATGAATCAGATCTTCAGATAGTATCTAGATTGATTTGTGGTTGTGTTTATAGATGACATATTGATCTATTCCTGGGATGAAACTGAGCATGCCAAACATTTGAAACTTGTGTTACAGACTTTACGAGATAAATAGTTGTATGCAAAGTTCAGTAAATGCGAGTTCTGGTTACGTGAAGTCAGTTTTCTGGGTCATGTTGTATCAGCATCGGGTATTCGGGTTGATCTGAGTAAAATTTTAGCTATACTTGATTGGAAACCTCCGAGAAATGTTTCTAAAGTTTCAAGTTTTCTAGGACTTGTTGGTTACTATAGATGGTTCGTGAAAGGTTTCTCTATGATTGCAACCCCGATGACGAAGCTACTTCAGAAAGATGTTAAGTTTGAGTGGTCAGAAAAGTGCCAGAAAAGTTTTGATCAGTTGAAAGCCGTTTTGACCGAAGCTCCAGTGCTAGTTCAACTAGAATCGGGTAAAGAATTTGTTATCTATAGTGATGCATCTTTAAATGGTTTGGGCTATGTTTCGATATAGGAAGACAAAGTCATAGGTTATGCCTCAGACAGTTAAAACCACATGAAAAGAATTATCTGACACACGATCTAGAATTGGCAGCTATTGTGTTTGTATTGAAGATATGGCGTCACTATCTGTTCGGTGAGAAATGTCATGTTTATACTGATCACAAAAGTCTAAAATATTTGATGACTCAGAAAGATCTAAATTTGAGACAGTGTCGATTGTTAGAGTTATTAAAAGATTACGAGCTTGTGATTGACTACCATCCAGGAAAAGCTAATGTTGTTGCTAATTCTCTAAGTCAAAAATCACTATTTGCTTTATGCAATGAATGCGCATATGGCTATGTTTAATGATGGTTCGATAATAGCTAAATTAAAAGTAAGACCGTTATTTGTTCAACAAATTTGTGATGCTCAGAAAGTTGATAATGATTTGTTAGCAAAACGGGCTCAATGTGATTCGAATATTGATTCAGAGTTTAGAGTTGATATTGAAGGTTGTTTGAGGTTTAGAAACTGAATATGTGTTCCAAGAAATCCAGAGTTAATTTAGATGATTTTGAATGAAGCTTACAGCAGTCGGTTATCTGTTCACCCGGGTAGTACAAAGATGTATAATGATCTGAAACAGCTTTACTAGTGGGATGGTATGAAATGAGACATTTTTGACTTTGTTTCAAAATGTTTAGTTTGTCAACAAGTAAAAACTGAGAATCAAGTACCTTCTGGATTACTTCAGCCGATCATGATATCTGAATGGAAATGAGACAGAATCACTATGGATTTTGTATTCGTTTACCGCTGACATCGAGCAAGAAAGATGCAATCTGGGTTATCGTAGATAGATTGACTAACTAGGCTCATTTTGTTCCGGTTCGCATAGATTACTCGCTTGATAAGCTGGCTGAATTATATATTCCACAGATTGTGAGATTACACGGAGTACCTATTTCTATTATTTCGGATAGAGATCCGAGGTTTACATCACGTTTTTGGAAGAAACTACAAGATACATTACGTACGAAATTACATTTCAACACTGCTTTCCATCCGGAAACAGATGGTCAGTCCGAATGAATGATTCAGATACTTGAGGATATGTTGAGATGTTGTATTCTCGAGTTCGAAGGTACGTAGGAATGGTACTTACCTCTAATTAAATTTACGTACAATAATAGCTTTCAATCGAGTATCAAAATGGCACCTTACAAGGCTTTGTACAGTCATAAATGTCGTACATCATTGTATTGGAACGAGCTTAGTGAAAATAAGATACACGGGTTGATTTGATCGTGAGAGATCGAACAGTAAAGTAAAGGTGATTCGCAAAAGTCCAAAACAAAGATCGATCATCGAAACCGTATGGATTTGAAACGAAAAGATATAGAGTTTCGATCGAGGACAAAGTATTTTTGAAAGTCTCACCGTGGAAGAAAATACTCAGATTCGGGTCTTAAAGGCAAATTAAATCTGAGATTTATTGGTTTCGTATGAGATTATAGAGCGTATCGGGCCTGTTGCTTGTTGTTGCCATCTGAGCTAGAAAAGATCCACAATGTATTCCATGTTTTGATGCTTCATAAATATCGATCCGATCCTCTCATGTGATTAGTCCGTCGAGAGATTGAGATTAAATTTGATATGACATATGAGGAAGAATCGATTCGCATTTTGGCTTGCGAGGTTAAAGAGTTGCGAAATAAGAAAATTCCTTTAGTGAAAGTATTGTGGCATAAACACGGAGTTGAAGAGGAAACGTGGGAACCAGAGGATGTGATGAAAGAATGTTATCCAAACCTATTCACGGGTAAGATTTTTGGGGACGAAAATCCCTAAGGGGGAGAGAGTTGTAACAACCCGATTTAGACCCTATTTGGAAAGGTGATTTCAGGGCCACGAATCTGAGTCAAAAAAATATTTTAAAATTATTTTTTGTGTTTATTATGCGCGAATTTATATGTGTGAAATTTTCGTGATTTAATTGTCATTTAAGTGTCCGATTTAATAAAAGGGCTTAATCACAGAAATGAAAATTTAGTGGTTAAATATGTAGGGGCCGAATTGAACTTGTCTTATTAATATGAAGTATTTATAAAGAAAATATGCCATTGAATATAGGAGTGGACAGTTTTGGACACGTTTTATACAGTTTTCTAATTAAATTTTAAAGGTTAAATATGTAAAATAGTAAATAATATATATGATAAATTATAACATAAATTAAAATCCATATGTGATCATATTCTTGCATGACCGAATATAAAGAAAAGAAAAAGAAAATAAAGCTTCCATAGGTTCTGCCATTGTTGATAGCTTAATCAAGGTATGTAACTAGCTCATTTTTCGATAATTTTTATGTTTTTGAGATCGTTGCTATGTTATCTACAAAGCCCATGCTTGAATTTTTTATTTTGATGAATATTTTGAGTTATGCCATTGATGACTATTTGAGCTTTGTTATGTGATACGAACTCGGATATGGATGTCACGAGTCATGTTGTTGCCCGATCATTTAAATTGGGTAAGATGAACAGTTTATAAAAATAGGCTTTCAAAATGGTTGAAGAATAAGCTAAAAGAAGAGGTTTCAAAAGGTTAGGGAACAATGATAGGTGGTAGGCTAAAGCTTAAGAGTGAACCAACACAATAGATTCGTGCTGACCCGAAACTTAGAAAGCAATTAGGCTGAAAAGGGTGATGGGAAAATGGTAAAGATCATTTAATAGTAAACCTCAACCCGCTATCTACAAAGATAGGAACCTCGGTATGGCAAACACCACACTTGGATACAAGTGATAAGTTCGAAAAATGAACAAAATTGATGCCACAAGGGTTGCTTGATAAGCCAACTTAGTCTTTGGAGAACAATGGGAGTTGAACACTCACAAAATAATAAGATATTATCAATTCATCAATCAGTTCTTTTACAAAACTGATTTTTCCTAGTTGTAGTGCTAGAATATGCTAGATGAATAGTCACAAGAATTCATATTAATGTGCTAATTAAAGACTGAAATAAAGTTCAAGTCTTTTAACATTCTTGAATCAAGTAACTCCACTCTTGAATTCTCTTCAATTTAGCTGAATGAGTGACCGTAAATGCTTGAAAAATGACTTTTGAATTGTCCCTTGGCTGGCCGAATAGACACTAGCTCCTTAAAGACACTTTGAATGCTTTGAACTAATTTTTGAAGTAAAAAAAATGGCTGGTAGATGAAGAGGTTGCTGCTGAAATAAAAGGATGATATAATGCTTCTTAAAGCTCCTTAAATGATGTATAGAACCTCATTTGTAACAACCTCCTTGTTTGTAACCAAAAATGACTTGAAAAGCTACTTTATTGAATGTAAAACAGCCTTGAATTGTAACTATTATGAGCTGAAGAGTTACTTGCATTTAAACACAT
This sequence comes from Gossypium anomalum, assembly GCA_025698475.1. NCBI lineage: Eukaryota > Viridiplantae > Streptophyta > Magnoliopsida > Malvales > Malvaceae > Gossypium > Gossypium anomalum. The sequence continues at coordinate 57,403 of JAOWAC010000019.1, forward strand.
TAAATTGAACTTATTAAACACATTTAAACACTTATTGAACATGCACTCATTAAACACTTAACTTAGATAAATGACTAAAACCTATGCAACAATTATTCCAAAGAACTAGTTAAATTAATAGAAGCATAATTAATTAGACTTAAACCATGCATCCATAAATAATCCTAGTAATTAGATTAATTATGAGCAACACTTATTAAATGAAGTTCAAAAAAAACTCTATTAATTAAACTAAAATAAACTAAGATGATTTGAATAAAGTCCAGCAACTCATTTATTAAAATTAGATGAGTTTATTAAAATTCAAGTTCAACTTGTAATAAATTGCAAGTGACGCCAATTGCAACTGAAATTAGATTTCATTTTGCACTTGGGCCCCTCGCGTTTAGGCCAACCTCGATATTGTCGAGTTGTTTTGAAACATGATGCGGTCAGGATCACATCATTCCCTCCCTCTTGAAAATGATTTGTCCTCAAATTGGGCCATTTGTTCAAAGCAACGCATTCGTCATCGTAAGACCCTTGGCGGCCGAATGGAATAGATTGGCTCGTAACGACCTGATGAACAAAAATATCTTGAGAAGACAACTCGTTAGTCATATATCCTTCCTCCTTTTGGATAGGCCACTTCAAAATATCAACAGAAAAGTAGAGAAAAGGATTGGGAACACACCAAATTAAGAACTTACAATCTCGCGCCAAATCCCTAGTCTAAACTTGGGCAAATAAACCAATGCCGGGATCAAAAATGAAAATGGGTTTCACCTTGTCAAAATGGACCTTCAAGGTCGGAAAAAATGAAAGCATAAGAATCAATTTGAAATCAGCTTGCATAAGTGCCATTTCCTTAACGAAGTGCCAAAAATCAATCAGGTAAATATCGCACACAAACTTATCTTCACAAAGTTTGCATGGATTGATCTTTCTCATATTAAACAAAGAAGATGAGATCAAATAATCATTCAAGAAATCAGATAACCCAAGTCTTGCTCGATCAGACTTACGTAAACATCCAGAATTTACAAAACATAGCATAAACGACACATCATCATCACAATCAAATAAACTAGGCATTTTATGTAACGCCTCGAATTTGGGCTTAGAAGTATTGGGCCTTGAGTATGGGCCCGTAAGGAGGTTGTATATAAGTATTTAATTGTGCAAGGAAAAGACGCAATTAAATGTCTACCTTGGTGGTTAATGGCCCTGAGAAGTGTTGGAGAAATCTTGGGTTCAAACCTGGGCTTTAGCAAAGATTTTGATACTAAGTGAATAAAACCCTGGATGCTTGGATGATGGCCTTTTAAATTATTGTGTTAAATAAATGACACAAGGAAGCATGTGGTCTAGTGGCTGTGGCATCGTTAAGGTTGTAAGGAAGCCTGGGTTCAATTCTTGGCTCTTACAATTCATTTTGGTTTTTCTCTTAAGTGAATTTGGACGCTGGCACATATGTCTTAAAGTTAATTATGGATGTTTTTATCACACAAAAAGCTTTGTGGTGGAGTGGCAAGGTGGCGTGTTATGTAACTGTGAGTCTGAGGTTCAAGTCTTGGGATGCGCAGTGGAGTATTTATTTTCTATTTGAGCTATGAAGGAGGTGGAGTTAGACTCAAACTCTGTGGTTGAAGTGGTCGTAAGAATGAGGAATTTTCCTAATGGTTGAAAGTAATCCCACACCGGGAAGTTAACATGAGAATTGGTGAGAAGCTGGCTTTAAATAGAGTGAACCAGATGAGTTGGGAGGAAGACTGAATGCAGGATGTGCCAAGGTTGGTGATGTGGACTTCGGCACATTCTCATAAATAGGTGTGTATTTCGCACTACTCTAGTTGTAGAACGGCAAATGCCGGAGTGCTGAAATGTCGGTCACACGGCGATGGCAGCCACACGAGCATGAGAGCGCACGTGTGGGAGCTTTGACGTGATGGTTGAGGCCATCATGAGTGCTCTTGTGGGCTTAGGTTACTTTGGGCCACGATGGGCCGGGATGGGCCATGTGGGCCCAATAGGCCTATGGGCCTAAGTGGGTAAATTGTATGATTGTGTAGTAAATATTGGATTGGACTATGTGAATCTCATATCTGTAGGTTAGCATTACGGAAATACCCTTAATTTGTGAAATTACTAAAATACCCTTGACCTATAAAATTACTGAAATACCCTTGACTTGTAAAATTACTCAAATACCCTCGATTTGGAAAATTATTGAAATAACCCTAATTTAGAAAATTACTGAAATACCCTCAATTTAGAAAATTACCAAATACCCTTTGATTTGGAAAATTACAAAATACCCCTTATTTACAAAATTACAAAATACCCTTTAATTTGCAAAATTACCAAAATGCCCTTTGCTTTGAGATTTACCAAAACAACTTTGTAGGGGAAATGACTAAAATACCCCTAATAGGTGAAAAGACTGTTCTACCCTCTAGGGTATATGACTCACTGATAATATAATTTGATTGATTTGACTATGTTCTGACTGAGAATGTATAACTGTGATTGGACTATTATGACTGTGATTGGTATAATTTTGTATGTCGTGTGTATATTTGTTGCATTCATATAATATTATGTTGCACATGGGTGGGAATTATGGAACGGAGGAAGTATATGAGGATCGCATGGTTGCTTGACGACCGTGGATCCACCGATTGAGGATCACATGGTTGCTTGACGACCGTGGATCCACTGATTGAGGATCACATGGTTGCTTGACGACCGTGGATCCACTGGAGTCTTTTAAGCCCAATATATGATTATTGACGACTCTATGTCGATCATATTTACCCGAGGCTGTGTGTCGACTATATTACCGTCACTGATGGCTATGTGCATAACATGATAGAGCTACCGATGGCTTAAAGCCAATTATTCTGATTATGGCTTTGCGCCAACCTACATATGGCTCTGTGCCAACCTGATTATGGTTGTGTGCGAAACGTGTTTGCCTAAGGCTATGTGCCAATATATGATTATTGACGACTTGGTGTCGATCACATTTACCTAGGGCTGTGTACCGGTTATGTTACTCTAGTTGATGGCTATGTGCCAAACTTATTACAGTTACCAATGGCTTTGTGCCAATTATAATACCGCTGCTGAAGGCTTAAAGCTGTATATATGCTAGCAGCTTGCTGCAATGAAGGTAGTACCGCAACTGAGCTACCATTGATGTGTATTAGATAGGTGGGTCGATAGTTATATCCCCACATGATGTGTACCGGGGGACGGAGTTGGTGCATAACTGTTAGATGGGCTGGGTTAGCATACATTTTTGCATTATGCATATGGTTTGATTCTGACAAGGGTTGAGACCCAAGTGATTTGTAATGGGCCGTGGCCTCGTATGCTCGAATCGATCTGCATCGTTAGCGTTAAAGGGCTCGCCCAAACTGTTTCTATTTTTGTTTTTGTATACTGACTGTTACTCTAGTAAGGGGATTACACACTTAGTTTTCATAAACTGACCCTGTTTATTAACTGTGAAGGTAATCCCCAGCATTAGGTGGATCGGTGTCGCAGAGGGACTCAGAGATGACCACACATCTGTACATGTTTTTCTATTTCGTTTATTTAGTTAAGCCCTTTGGTTTTTGATTTGGGTTGTAATAGGGCCTCTTTATTTTCTTTCTTAACTTTTCATTTGGGAAAATTTATTTACTATGTCTGATATTTGTTAGAAGTAGATTGCGGTTTTCAAAACACTACGTTTTCGGAACTTAACTTTTAAACATCACGGTTTCGTAAATCGATCACTTTTAGAATTAGCTTCTGCAAAGTAAAAAGGAATTTTGGAAATAAAATTATAAAGTTTTCAATGCACCACGTTTTAAATAAGAAGGGTTTCTAATGAAAACATGGTTTTCGAAAAATACTTCAATATGACACGCTAGATTTGGGTCTAACTTCTGGGTCGAGTTTGGGGTGTTACATTTTACATGTAAATCTCTTATCATACAGGCTCGAGATGTGTTTGAGATGATTTAATCTTACTTCATCCACACATTGGTCAACGCAACAACTTTCATTAAAGAAACTCTCCTTGCCTTCATTGAATACAAAAGAATCAACATTAATCATAGAAGGACAAATAACCATAACAACAATATAATCAAAAACATTTAACTTTAGTTGTCGCAATTCAAAAACAAAGATGGGACTTACCTTTTGGTGGTGATACAAGAATTTCTTCGATGGTAAGATACCAAAATCATGAAGCATTCGAGAATTATAACTTTGGACAGCAGAAAACCATGACTCAAATCCCTTGTTTAAGTAGTCACTAGGATCAAATGTAAAATTTTCTCTTACCACTTCACGACTTACATATCTCTCAATTGGCAACATGGTAGGAAAACAAATCAAACTAAAGTTATAAACATGCACATCATGTTTGCATTCCTTAAGGCATAACATCGGACAACCTCTAGAGTCAAAAATTTGATTTTGTCCTTTACTTAGCATTATTCCTAGAACACATGCTCTGGGTTTGAGTATATGATCTTGGTCATCCATTATTAAAAACATCAAATGCTTTCCTTTTGTCAACAATTCACATATGCAAAACAAAGGAGAAATGAACAAACAACCATTCGAATAGACAAACTTGCCACATTTCATATGGAAAGATATGCTTACGCAAGAGAATGTTGCACAAGAACTTATAGGCTCCAAAAAACCAACATAATCAAACAAGTCAAGCTTTGCATGTGAATAACCTTTAACACATACGTCCAAAGTTTGCATATGTTGAATCAATTCAATGTCAACAATAGATTTTTCAATGCATAGCAACCTTTTATTACGCAAGCTCGAAATATAGTCATGATGATTGAATCTTATTACATCCTCATACTAATCGATGCAAAAATTATCATTAACAAAATTTTATTTGCCATTAAAATCAACCACATCAACAACAATCAAAGAAGGAAAATTAACCATCTCTAAGCATGAAGCTTTTTCCAGACAAAGTTAGCATCAATATTTTTGCCAACAATCAAGGAAAACTATGGAGACTCAAGGACTACAAAGATCCTTACCTAACTTACCTTGAGGCGCGTGTGGACTAAGGTCACCTACGTCCCTAACCTTATTGACCAACTTAAATTGTCTTTCGTCAGGAAAGTATTGTAGTTGAGGCTCGTCACATGGGTCTTTAGGAACTTGGAAAGAATGAACAGAACAAAAACATCTCTCATGTGGGTTAGTTAAAACAACACTCATTTTTTCTTGTTCTCGCTCACTATCATCTTTTTCTCTCATTCCTTTTTCATTGACAACACTCATGTCTTCCACACTTTCTCTTATCTTTCCGTTCTCAACTTCTTTTTCAATTTTTCTTCTTTCTCACATTTTTATTCAATCTCAATCTCGCTTTTCTTTTTCTCACTCTCATTTTCTTTTTCAGTTTCTTTCTCTTTTCTTTCACTCTCTTTTTCTTTCTCACATGCCTTTTCGATTTCATCACAAGACGAAGATAACATAGAAAAATTAAGATGAGAATTTTTTCGTTGGAACAAGTGTGACAGATCAATGTTCAAAATATGATCATTTCTTCACGAACGATCCTCTATGGACGAATACTTTGAAGCATTTGAAGAAAAAATTCTACGTTCTCGTTTGTCACCTCGAAAGGTTTCAGACTCGTAACTTGCCTCATTTCATCTCAAATTTTTTGACGAATAGGAATCACGATATGAAGCTCAGTACGAATCTCTTCTCGCATAATCATCGAAAATGTGTCTCCGTGATGATCTAGACTCTGTCTTTTGGCTTGGAACAATTTGCTTTCGATGGACTCTTGCTCGTTGGCCCCGTAATTCAACACGATCCAACCTTTCTTGTAAGGGTTTTAATTTTCTAACGAACAACCAGTCCATCTCTTTTATCAAATCTTGAAGTTCAAAGTCTAATGGCTCTTCTTGAATCATGATATAGTGATGGAATAGAAAAGTAATTAAAAAAAAAGGAAAAGAAAAGAAAACTCACCAACACAAACCTCACGTTTCACTCACAAAGAAAGATAAGATGGCACTCCACTCGTGTTTGCACTCGATACTTGGCTTTTACTCACTCTAATGATCTCACACACTCGTGCCTTTTTCCACTGCTCTTCCGACAAAGTTCTCCACAAACTACTTAGACGAATCAGCTCCCGCTTGTGAGTCAGTTTGCAAAAATAATGTTTGGTTATGGGTAGGTAATGATATTAGATCAAAGGGTAGGCTAGAAACAAAAAGAAAAGGGTGACAGTGTGGCGGTTTGGTTTTAGAAAGAAATAATGAATTCGTTGGACAGAAAGTACTTTTGAAACACAACTTTTCACTTCTTCTTTTTTTCAAATTTTTTTCTAAAATGCAATCTCTGGAATACCAAAAATGTTGATTCTCACATAAATTTAACCAGCTCTGATACCAAATGATAGGAACCCAAATATGGATGTCACGAGTCGTGTTGTTGCCCGATCATTTAAATTGGGTAAGATGAACAGTTTGTAAAAATAGGCTTTCAAAATGGTTGAAGAATAAGCTAAAAGAAAAGGTTTCAAAAGGTTAGGGAACAATGATAGGTGGTAGGCTAAAGCTTATGAGTGAACTAACACAATAGATTCGTGCTGACCCGAAACTTAGAAAGCAATTAGGCTGAAAAGGGTGAGGGAAAAATGGTAAATATCGTTTAATAGTAAACCTCAACCTACTGTCTACAAAGATGGGAACCTCGGTATGGTGAACGCCACACTTGGATACAAGTGATAAGTTCAAAAAATAAACAAAATTGATGCCACAAGGGCTGCTTGATAAGCCAACTCAGTCTTTGGAGAACAATGGGAGTTGAACACTCACAAAGTAATAAGATATTATCAAATTCATCAATTAGTTCTTTTACAAAAATTGATTTTTTCTATTTGTAGTGCTAGAATATGCTAGATGAATAGTCACAAGAATTCATATTAATGTGCTAATTAAAGACTGAAATAAAGTTCAAGTCTTTTGGCATTCTTGAATCAAGTAACTCCACTCTTGAATTCTCTTCAATTCAGCTGAATGAATGACCATAAATGCTTGAAAAATGACTCTTGAATTGTCCCTTGGCTAGCTGAATAGACACCAACTCCTTAAAGACATTTTGAATTCTTTGAATTAATTTTTGAAGTAGCAAAAACGGCTATGGCAGATGAAGAGGTTGTTGCTAAAATAAAAGGATGATATAATGCTCCTTAAATGATGTATAAAATGTAACACCCCAAACCCGACCTAGACATTACGACTGAATCTGACATGCCACGTCAATTGCTTAAAAATTTGATAAGCTTATTTTAATAATTCAGTTTTTGTAAAAGCTTTTATAGTTTTAAAGCCCGTGTATGTCTAGTGTTTTATGTTGTTTAAAACGTGTATAGCCTTCAATACGTTTGTTTCTATCAGTACTGAAGTGACTGGTTCGCTTTCGAAAAAACGTTGTTATTTTGAAAATCCGATGTTCCTATTCTAGTAGTTTATAAATACCAAGTCATAGCCCAATTAAAAGTTAAGTTCGGAAATGGCCTTATTACATATTCAAAACCCAAACATAAAATCATTAAATAATAAAGTCCTTTCCGATTGAATGGCCACCCTGAGTCCCTCGCAGCTCTAAACTGTCTAAGGATGAGGAGTACCTGTATAGTTAAAAGAAAGGGTAAGTTTACAAAAACTCAGTGTGTAATCCCTTAACAGTCAATAGAAAATAGTGCATTCAGAAACAACCTGGGCCTGAGCCCTATTCAAGATCAAGACACCTGATGCGGGCCTTAGCCCTTAAACAAGAGTAGCAGTGGGCCTAAGCCCAATACAAAGATCAAGACAAAGGCAAGATGCAACCCATCCCATAACCATCCAAAGACACCACCCGCACTCAACCAAAGACACCTATCGGGATATCAATTGACCCACCCTAGCAACACACCAATTTTGTAGCAAAGCCGCAAGAATAATAATAATAATGTAGCGAGTCGCCAAGAATAATAAGTGTGGCAAGCCACCAGTAATAATAAATGTGACATAGTCACCAATAATACAGATTTCCTCCATATCATAAACCCAACCCCACGCAGTGTCGTGTCATAAATATTACGTGTATAAAGATGTCATATTCATAATCGGTACATAAATATTATACACACATCGAATAACCTACCACTAGCGTTAATAAGGTCATTTCGTCAATTAGGGGTAAAATAGTAATTTTTTCCCCTCAGGGGTATCTCGGTCATTTGACTGATTTTAGGGTCTTGATACAGATGATGACCCGTTGGAAGGTCTACAGTTGCCTCGAAAGACTCAAGTAACCCATATGGCCAAAACAGCGTAAATGGGCCTAAGGCCCATTACTCGACCCAAATGGCCTATAACGGCCCATGCCCATGAGAAAACTCATGGCGGCCTCTACAGTCTGACACCCACGACTTGTGGCTCGATTCACCACATGAGCAATCGCACGCTCGAGAGACCTAAAACACTTACATTTCGGCTTTTTGACTTTTCAGCTTTTGCTGATCTGCAGTAAAACAGGGGTGTGAATACACACCTTTCGGCTTTTAGTCAGTAATAGAAATGGTGTACGGTTACACACCTATTAAAGATTGTAGTCGAAAAGCCCCTCGGGATTAAGAACCAACCAACAAGCATAGCTCCTCCTTGATCACATATTCTTCCCAACTCTCGATCCAAAGATGGAGTATGCACTTGCAAAGCAGCAATTGGCTCCACAACTTTTTGACGAGACTAAACCCTAAGATACAGGAGAATTTTGACAACCCACCAGTAAATGGTCACACACAAAGAAAAGACGAATAAGAGATGCGAAGCAAAGAAGAATAGAATTGGAGCCTTAATAGGGTTTGGTCAATAGTAGCAGCAAGAGAATGGAGAAAGAGTAGAGATGAGAGAGTAGACTAAAGGTTTCAGCGCAAGCTTGTAAATGAACTAAAGGGATATTCGGTCAAGGCAAGGCGTCCAAAGCTAAGAAAAGAATGAAAAGTTTTTGGGTAAGCGAAGGAGAAAGAGAAGAAAAATGTGGTAAGGGTCAATAAAGCCACAACTTCAAAATGCCGAAACGGAGACTAGAGAGAAATGCTGAAAACAAAATAAAAGAAAACAACACTCTGAAGAAACCCATTCGGCACCAAGTGGTATGATCGAATAGGTACCCACAACTCCCCATTCGGCTACACTTCCACCACACCTCAAACTCCTTGAAAATCTACCTAAATCTCTCCCCTTATCCCTCCTTGAAATCCTCTGCAACAACCCTTAAGACCAATTCAAACTCTTCACCCTCAGTGTTCAGCTCCAACACTACCTCTTTCCGTCCCCTTCTAGCAAAAATAATTACTCTTTTGTTTGTCATGGGATTCGAACCCATGCCTTTTTCAGATGCTCCACATGGCAACTACCACTAAGCCACAAGGCTCTTTTATGTCCCCACTCAACCCCATTTATTTATAAAGCCTATGCATCAGTGTCGAGGTTCCCTTTTAAGCAAAACAAAAATTTTGCAAAAGCTAGAGCTTGAACCCAGGACTTCCCAGACAACCCTAAACATGCTCAAATCACTTAGCTAACACACCAACATGCAACTTGTGTTAAATATAGCAAAGTTACAAACCCTAAATTTTTAGGGCATTACATAAAACCTCATTTGTAACAACCTCCTTGTTTGTAATAAAAATGTAACACTCCTAACTGCTTTCCATCATTGACTAGGTTACAAGGTATTACTGCATGTAACACTTATTTCAAATTTTATCTGATGCATATACTTGAATACATTTATAAATCATTCATCTTACCATCTTCCTTTCCTCAAGTCAAACGTAAAAGCATTCTCTATTATACATATAAATAACTCACCATTAATCATCATTAAGATTATAAGTGTATATATCTATATATACATACCTAAGATAAAATACATATCAAGTCAAATCCTAGTGCTTAATTATTTATATAGTCAAATGCCAACTCACAAGTTAATCAAAACAATTACATACGTTTTCATCTTATAATGAACATATCAAATCGATTTTATGTTATGTTTGTACCCCAACTGCACAACTTACAACGCTATCCCAAATTAAATACTATGACCAAATATAATAGCCAGATTACAAATAACCACTTATATATGACTAACATGATCGAACCACCCCAATACACATTATCAAATTTCTAAGCATTTTCAACTCTCAAATCATATATATATACCACATGTAACTCCTATCCCAAAACACATGACATAATAACCTAAAGGAATTTAAACATTGCCTAACAAAGATTTAATCATCCAATCATACTTATGAAAGTTTTACACACACCCTGACTGACTCATTAACTATAATCAAGCCATTTCTAAAACGTATAATCACAAATCACATATAGCATTCATTAATAGCATATAATCTTATAACCAAAACGAATTAAACCATAACTAATCATAACCAAATTCAAACTCAGAAGTTAAGCCATATTCGCATGGCTGAAATTACATATATAAGTTCAGATAAAATACATATTAGCCTATAGATGCCGTAATGTTCACTTAAGATCAACTAAGAAGAGGGTACCAAAACGTAGTAGGCTGGTGTGATGACTTCGACGATGGTTCCGAGCACACAAAATGGATCAAAGAAATCTAAATAAGAGACAAGTAAACACACCAAATGAGTATTCAACTCAGTAAGTCGTAAGCAATATAATACAGACCATTAACATGAGATCGTAAGAAAATAATGTAAGATCAACTATTTCAGCCATACCGGACTATGCCACAATTACTTAGATTATCGATCCAACCACAAGCCAAGTCTTGCTATCCGATCAAATATCAAACAAGCAGATGGTTTAAATCCTTTTTCTCCAAGTATGAAACAATGATGAACTAGATGGATCCATGCATATACGTTTCATGTCTCAAGTTCGATATTTCAGTTAATAGATCTAGCACTTTAATCTTTTCCTGTACTTATTATATCATCAACCTATTTTGCACACCTAGTGCTAATCAAATTCGCACACATAGTGCCATGCTAAACTGCACACATAGTGCCTTGGAAATTCACTCATGTATTGACATTCAAATCAGCACACATAGTGCCCTTCAATTCCACACACATAGTGCCATTCAAATTCGTACACTTAGTGCCAATGTTGACTCATTATAATAAGGCACTTCACTAATTAATTCAAACAGCATATACGGCCACATTTATAATTATATATATATATATCACTCCAAAGAATACCTAACAAAAGAAATTCTTTCATGATACGCTAGAATCATTTATGTATAAATTAATCAACCTTACAAATGCTTATGGACTTACCTTATGTCGGATGAAATGATTCCCAATCAACTACTCAATATTCTTTGCTTTGCCCTTGCTTGATTCCCCTCCTTTGGGTTCTTGAGCTTAATCAACCCTTAGGATAGCCGAATCTCCATGAAAATTTTCTCCTTCTTTCCCTAAGGTTACAGCAGCTGCAAGAGGAAGAAGATGAATACTCTCTCTCTCCTTTCTTCTTTTATTCATCTTTTCCTATAAATTCATTTTTTTAGTTTATTTTAACCATTTTCTAATATAAAATTACAAAAATTTAACTTAGTGGAAGAGGCATCATTACTTGGTCAGCCGTTAATTGAATTTTGGGCAATTTGACATGCAAGCCCAAGCTTTCACACTTTATAATTATTTGATCCTTACAATTTACCTATAATAATTTTCTAAGTTTCTCAACTAAGTCCTTCTATGAAAACTCACATTCCCTAGACTAAATTAAAACATCAAATTTGCACCCATACACTATCACACATAGAATATATGCAATTAAATTTAAAATAAATGTTTATGACTCGATTTTATGGTCCCGAAACCACATTCCGACTAAGGTCTAATTATGGCTGTCACAACTCTCCCCCACTTAAAAATTTTCATCCCTGAATATCTTACCAGCGAATAAATTCGGATAACGTTCTTTCATAGAGTCTTCGAGCTCCCAAGTGGCCTCTTCTACTCCATGTTTGACCCATAATACTTTTACTAAAGAAATCCTCTTATTCCGCAATTCTTTCACTTCTTGGGCTAAGATACGGATCGATTCTTCTTCATAACTCAAATTCGATTGAATCTCAATTTCAGATGGACTAACCACATGTGAAGGATCTGATCTATACCGTCTAAGCATTGATACATGGAATACATTATGAATCTTTGCTAGATCAGGTGGTAGAACCAATCTATAAGCAACCGACCCTATCCGTTCTGCTATCTCGTATGGTCTAATATATCTTGGACTCAATTTGCCTTTACGGCCAAAACGGAGTACTTTTTTCTAGGGTGAGACTTTCAAAAATACTTTATCACCAACTTGATACTTGATATCTTTGCGTTTCAAATCCGCATATGATTTCTGATGATCCGATGCTGCTTTCAAACTATCACTAATCACTTTCACTTTTTCTTCAGCTTCTCTGATTAGATCAACCTTGTAAATCTTATTTTCACTGAGTTCATTCCAATATCATGATGTGAGGCACTTACGTCCATACAAAGCCTCGTATGATGCCATCTTAATGCTTGATTTGAAGCTATTGTTGTACGCGAATTCAACCAGAGGTAAATATCGTTCCCATGAACCACTGAACTCGAGAATGCAACATCTCAACATATCTTCGAGTATCTGAATAACTCTTTCAGATTGACCATCTAGTTAGGGATGGAAAGCGGTGCTAAAATGAAACTTAGTACCCAACGCTTCATGCAATTTTCTCTAGAATCGTGATCTAAATCTGGGGTCTCTATCAGAAACAATAGAAGTAGGTACTCTATGTAATCGAACAACTTGGGAGACATATAATTGTACCAATTTATCGAGCGAGAAATCCGTACGGACAGGGATAAAATGAGCAGACTTCGTCAATCTATCAACAATAACCTAGATTGAGTCTTTCTTACTCGCGCACAACGGTAAACCGTGATACAAAGTCCATCGTTACTCGATCCTATTTCCATTCGGGTATCATGATCGACTGAAGTAATCCCGAAGGCACTTGGTGATGCGATCCGGCCGGGTAGATGAGTCGAATTCACGTAGTTGCCCGATCGTAGTTCGAGAGAGTCGTTCGTGTCTTTGATTTTAGTAATAAAAGTAAAAATAATGGATTAGAATAAGCGGAAGGTTTCAAGCAGGTAAGTTTAGTAATAGGTTCGCTTATGTGTAGCAAAGATGGGTGATGGATAAATGGGTCGGTTTGGTTACAAGAAGGAAAGTTAAAAGATGGGGAATGGAAAACGAACTTAACGTCAGAATGATTCAACACTAAGAAGTGTCACCCCAGCTCCTATAGTGTTAAGGTGAAAAGATGGATGGACCTTGACCAGCATTTAGAAAAGTAAGAACCAAAGGTATAATGGAAGGGATGAACGCCACACCAGGTTGGTGATAAGTTCAAACAAGACGATTGACACCACTAGCACAAGCCGATAAGTCTTTGAAACTTGTACGAGATATGAGAGGAAGCAACCTCACAAGAACAAATGTTCATTAACAATTTTGGCAAAAGTCCCCTTACAAATGAAAGAAAACAAATATTTATAGGCACATAGATGACCATTCAAATTCGGCATCTAGGTGTTCACACAATAATAAAAACGCTCACACTAATGTATTAAAATAGTTCATAAATTCGCAGATTCATGCACTAGCCGAATGGACACTTTCTTCCCCTTGGTTTGTGCATGAATGCTTAGTCATAAAGAAAGGCTTCAAGTGACTTGTATGTGCACCAAAAGGTTGCATTCATCTTCTTGGGACGTTCATGCACTTGTATGGAATATGTATCTTCATAATTAAACACTTTAATGGCATGTAAGTTCATAAATGGCAGCATGAACCTAGTAAATTGTTCTCCCTTTGTGCATGCACTTAATTCAATCAATGTGTTGAATTATTGAGTTAATTCCTTTCTTTGGACGTTCTTGAACCCATCCATGCATGTGTAGTAGCTTATAGGTCAATTCAAAGTGTGAACAGCTACTTCTTGGCCGAATAAGTGCCTTGGAAAGTTAGGAGACAGCCACCATACATGCACTTAAGCCATTCATGCATTCTATCATCCCATGCATTTGATCCATTCATGGACTAGCCTTTAATGTCCATACATGCATTAGACACATGCATGAATTTGTAGAAACATTGCATCTAACCGCACATGCACCAAAGATTTAATACTTCTTCATTCATGAGTGTGGAATGCCCAAAAGAGATGTTTCTTCATCCATTCATTGTACCGCCCAGAGAAATGTACCTACATGAAATAAACAAGTCATTAAGACATCTCATGAACACTCATAAATTCGGCATGATGTGAACACATTAATGTCATGCATTAATTCGGCTATGTGAACATAATCAATTTATATAATGACAATGACATATTAATAACAAATATTAATATAAAACAAGTTTAAGGCTTAAATGAATATGTGCAAATTTTTATTTAATGTATTAAAGACAAAACCGAAGTTTAAACTAAAATGAGCTAAGCTTTAGCTCGTGAGCTAAAGTTGAGCCGAGGCTAAACTCCTAAGTGAAGTTGAGCTAAGGTTTAGCTCGAGAGTTGAATATGAGCTAGGAGTGAGAGCTCGGTTTAGTTTAGCTTTCAGCCAAGTTGGATCGAGCTCAATAAGCTAGATTTGAGTGGACTGAGCTCGTGGAGCCGGAAACCCGGTTTGACAGACTTGTTCGATGAAGCTCGCTGGGCGTGCTCGTATCACTTGGTGTTCTGCTTTCACTTGTTGACATATCAAACACTTCGAAACAAAGTTAGAAATGTCTCGTTTCATACTAGGCCACCAAAACTGACGTTTCAGATCATTGTACGTTTTTGTACTACCCGGGTGGACTGACATTCGACTACTATAAGCCACGCTCAAAATCATCGAAATAAGTTCTGAATTTCTTGGAACACATAATCGATTTCTGAACGTCAAACAATCATTGTCGTCAATCAAAAACTCTGATTCTACATTTGAAACACATTCAGCTCGTTTAGCAACCAATTCATCGTCGACTTTCTGGGATTCAAGTATTTGATGAATCAATAATGGTTCGGCCTTTAGTTCTGCTAATAATACGTTATTGGATGAAACAGACAGGTGAACATTCATCACTCTCAAAGTAAACAGTGATTTACGACTTAAAGCATTGGCAACCATGTTAGCCTTTCCCGGGTGATAGTCAATGACGAGCTCATAATCTTTCAACAACTCAAGCCAACATCTTTGTCGCAAATTTAGATCTCTTTGAGTCATCAAATATTTGAGGCTTTTGTGGTCCGAATATACATGACACCTCTCTCCAAACAAGTAGTGTCGCCATATTTTCAAAGCGAATACAATGGCAGCTAATTCAAGATCATGGGCCGGATAGTTTTTCTCATGCGCCTTTAATTGCCTCGACGCGTAAGCCACAACTCGACCTTCTTGCATCAACACACAACCCAGCCCAAGTAAGGATGCATCACTGTAAATGACAAACTCTTTACCGGATTCAGGCTACACTAGCATTGGAGCTTCAGTTAAATAGGTTTTCAATTGTTCGAAACTTTTCTGACATTTTTCTGACCATTCAAACTTAACGTCTTTTTGAAGTAGTTTCGTCATCGGTGTGGCTATCATTGAGAAACCCTTTACAATCCGTCTGTAATAACTGGCAAGTCCCAAAAAGCTCTGAACTTCAGTGACATCCTTGGAGGCTTCCAATCGAGCATGGCTAAAATTTTACTCGGATCAACTTGAATCCCCGATGCGGATACCACATGTCTCAAAAAGCTAACTTCTCTCAACCAGAACTCACATTTACTGAATTTCGCGTATAACTGCTTTTCTCGTAAAATCTATAATACCAATTTCTGGTGCTCAGCATGTTCAGATTCATCGCGCAAATAAATCAAGATGTCATCTATAAACACCACTACAAATCGATCCAAATACTGTCTAAAGATTCGATTCATCAAGTCCATAAATACCACAGGGGCATTAGTGAGCCCAAACGGCATCACTAAGAACTCGTAGTGACCATATCTTGTTCTGAAGATAGTTTTAGGTATATCTGAGTCTCGAACTCGCAACTGATAATAACCCGATCTCAAATCTATCTTTGAAAACACTAAGGCTCCCTTTAGCTGATCAAATAAATCATTAATACGTGGTAACGAATATTTATTCTTTATTGTCACTTTGTTCAATTGACGATAGTCGATGCACATTCTCATGGTTCCGTCTTTGTTTTTCACAAACAATACTGGTGCACCCCAAGGTGAGAAACTCGGTCGAGCGAAACCTCTATCTATCAACTCTTGCAACTGAGTTTTCAATTCTTTCAATTTCGTAGGTGCCATACGGTACGGAGCTATCAAAATTGGTGTAGTCCCAGATACAAGTTCGATGCCAAATTCTACCTCCCGAACGGGTGGTAATCTCGGTAGTTCCTCAGGAAAAACATTTGAATATTCACAAACCACTGGCACTGATTCAAGTTTCTTTTCTGACTCTTTGCTATCAAGTATGTACGCAAGATATGCTTCACACCCCTTTCTCATATATTTCTGAGCCAGCATCAAGGATATTATTGCTGGCAATCTGTTCAAGTTAGTAGACTCAACCCGGATTATCTCATTATTCGTATGTCTCAAATCAATGGTCTTCCTTTTGCAATTTACAACTGCATCATGCACGGTCAACCAATCCATACCGAGAATAACATCAAATTCATCAAACGGTAAAAGCATCAAATCGGCCGAAAAACAAGAACCTCAGATTATTAGGGGGCATTTCTTACACACTTTCTCGACAAGCACATATCGACCCAAAGGATTCGACACTCGAATTATGAACTCAGTAGACTCAACAGGTAAAGTCTTACTGGATGCTAAAGTCTCACATACATATGAATGAGTAGAACCAGGGTTAATCAAAGCAATCACATCAGTGTCAAAGAGAGTGAAAGTACCAGTGATAATATCAGGGGAAGATGCCTCCTCTCATGCACGGATGGCATAAGCTCTGGCAGGAGCACGAGTTTCAAATCAAACAGCTGTATCGAGAGTCTCTCTCTGACTACCACCTCTGCCTCCTGAATTTCTAGGTGGTCTACCTCTAGTTGTTGTGCCACTCGATGTCGTACCTTGTATCTTATTCTTTACATCAGATTCCGTGCAATCTTGAATAAAATGATCCCGCGATCCGCATCTATAACAGGCCCTGTTAATAGACTTAACCCAACATTCACCTACATGTCTTCTTCCACATTGTGGACATTCAGGTTTTTCTTGTCGATTGTTACCAACACTAGCAACCGAAGTAGCTCGAGAGTCTGTTGATGGTCGCTCCTTAATAGAAATTCTTGCACTCGTCTTTGATCTATTAGTATCGTCTCTGAACTTCTTTGCAGTCGAGAAAGAAGTTTTACCCACTGATCTTTTACGAAAAGGCTCTAGCTTCAGATTCAGCTTTCTTTTTCTCCTTTCCAAGCTCTTCAGCCTTGCAAGCTCGTTCAACTAGTGTTACAAATTCTTTTATTTCTAAAATACCCACCAGTAGCTTTAAATCTTCATTCAATCCTTTTTCAAATCTTTTACACATGGCAACTTCATCAGCTACACACTCCTGAGCATATCGACTGAGTCTTACAAACTCACGTTCGTATTCAGATACTGTCAAGCGGCCTTGTTTAAGCTCTAAAAATTCTTTACGCTTTTGATCGATGAATCGTTGACTAATATACTTCTTATGAAACTCTGTCTAAAAGAAATCCCAAGTAACTCGTTCCTTCGGAACAATAGAAATCAGGGTTCTCCACCAATAGTAGGCCGAGTCTCGTAATAAGGATATGGCACACTTTAGACACTAATCAGGTGTGCAAGATAGCTCTTCAAAAACGTGAATGGTATTATCAAGCCAAAACTCGGCCCTTTCAGCATCATCAGTAGCTGTGGCCCGAAATTCCTAGGCCCCGCGCTTCCTAATCAAATCAACAGGTGGTTTACTCGGTCTCAAAAGATCAGTAGTTGATGGTGTTATAGGTACCGGAGAAGGATTATTTAAATTCAGAAATTATTGAGTAGCCGGGTTTGTTCGGGCATACTGTGCAACCCACTAACTCATCATGGTAAAGAAGGCTTGCTTAGCCCCATCATCCTGACTACTCGCAGATGGTTGAGGTTCAACAGGCGCCGTCCCTTGCGCTTGAGTAGGCGCTACACTCTCAATGTCATCTGCTATAGCTCTCTCTGGATTGGGTTCCATTTACTACTCAAAACAATAATTTCAACCGTCAGAAGTCATCACACTATCATATACTAACATTAAGGCATGTATAGCTAGACTCACACGTGCTACGGTAGTCCTAGAATCGACTAAATCATAGCTCTAATACCAATAAAATGTAACACTCCTAATCTATTTCCATCACTGGACTAGGTTACAAGGTATTACTGCATGTAACACTTATTTCAAATTTTATCGGATGCATATACTTGAATCCATTTATAAACCATTCATTTTACCATCTTCCTTTCCTCAAGTCAAACATAAAAGCATTCTCTATTATACATAGCCGAACGCACCATTAATCATCATTAAGATTATAAGTGTATATATCTATATATACATACCTAAGATAAAATACTTATCAAGTCAAATACTAGTGCTTAATTATTTATATAGTCAAACGCCAACTCACAAGTTAATCAAAACAATTACATATGTTTTCATCTTATAACGAACATATCAAATCGATTTTATGTTATGTTTGTACCTAACCAGACAACTTACAACGCTATCCTAAATTAAATACTATGACCAAATACAATAGCCAGATTACAAATAACCACTTATATATGACTAACATGATCGAACCACCCCAATACACATTATCAAATCTCTAAGCATTTTCAACTCTCAAATCATATATATATATATATATACCACATGTAACTCCTATCCCAAAACACATGACATAATAACCTAAAGGAATTTAAACATTTCCTAACAAAGATTTAATCATCCAATCATACTTATGAAAGTTTTACACACACCCTGACTGACTCATTGACTATAAACAAGCCATTTCTAAAATGTATAATCAGAAATCACATATACCATTCATTAATAGCATATAATCTTATAACCAAAATGAATTAAACCATAATTCAAACTCAGTAGTTAAGCCATATTCGCATGGCTGAAATTACATATATAAGTTCAGACAAAATACATATTAGCCTATACATGCCGTAATGTTCACTTAAGATCAACTAAGAAGGGGGTACCAAAACATAGCAGGCTGGTGTGATGACTTCGACGATGGTTCCGAGCACACAAAATGGATCAAAGAAATCTAAATAAGAGACAAGTGAACACACCAAATGAGTATTCAACTCAGTAAGTCGTAAGCAATATAATACAGACCATTAACATGAGATCGTAAGAAAATAATATAAGATCAACTATTTCAGCCATACCGGACTATGCCACAATTACTTAGATTATCGATCCAACCACAAGCCAAGTCTTGCTATTCGATCAAATATCAAACAAGCAGATGGTTTAAATCCTTTTTCTCCAAGTATGAAACAATGATGAACTAGATGGATCCATGCATATACGTTTCATGTCTCAAGTTCGATATTTCAGTTAATAGATCTACCACTTTAATCTTTTCCTGTACTTATTATATCATCAACCTATTTTGCACACCTAGTGCTAATCAAATTCGCACACATAGTGCCCTGCTAAACCGCACACATAGTGCCTTGGAAATTCACTCATGTATTGACATTCAAATCACCACACATAGTGCCCTTTAATTCCGCACACATAGTGCCATTCAAATTTACACACTTAGTGCCAATGTTGACTCATTATAATAAGGCACTTCACTAATTAATTCAAACAGCATATATGGCCACATTTATAATTATATATATATCACTCCAAAGAATATCTAACAAAAGAAATTCTTTCATGATACGTTAGAATCATTTATGTAAAAATTAATCAACCTTACAAATGCTTATGGACTTACCTTATGTCGGATGAAATGATTCCCAATCAACTACTCAATATTCTTTGCTTTACCCTTGCTTGATTCCCCTCATTTGGGTTCTTGAGCTTAATCAACCCTTAGGATAGCCGAATGTCCATGAAAATTTTCTCCTTCTTTCCCTAAGGTTACTAAGACTTGCAAGAGGAAGAAGATGAATACTCTCTCTCTCCTTTCTTCTTTTATTCATCTTTTCCTATTAATTCATTTTTTAGTTTATTTTAACCATTTTCTAATATAAAATTACAAAAATTTAACTTAGTGGAAGAGACATCATTACTTGGCCGGCCATTAATTGAATTTTGGGTAATTTGACATGCAAGCCCAAGCTTTCACACTTTATAATTATTTGATCCTTACAATTTACCTATAATAATTTTCTAAGTTTCTCAACTAAGTCCTTCTATGAAAATTCACATTCCCTAGACTAAATTAAAACATCAAATTTGCACCCATACACTATCACACATAGAATATATGCAATTAAATTTAAAATAAATGTTTATGACTCGGTTTTGTGGTCGCAAAACCATATTTCGACTAAGGTCTAATTATGGCTGTCACAAAAAATAACTTGAAAAGACACTTTATTGAATGTGTAACAGCCTTGAATTGTAACCGTTATGAGCTGAAGAGTTACCTGCATTTAAACACATTAAATTGAACTTATTAAACACATTTAAACACTTATTCAACATGCACTCATTAAACACTTAACTTAGATAAATGACTAAAACCTATGCAACAATTATTCCAGCAACTAGTTAAATTAATAGAAGCATAATTAATTAGACTTAAACGATGCATCCAAAAATAATCCTAGTAACTATATTAATTATGAGCAACACTTATTAAATGAAGTTCAACAAAAACTCTATTAATTAAACTAAAATAAACTAAGATGAGTTTAATAAAGTCCAACAACTCATTTATTAAAATTAGATGAGTTTATTAAAATTCAAGTTCAACTTGCAATAAATTGCAAGTGTCACCAATTGCAACTGAAATTAGATTTCATTTTGCACTTGGGCCCCTCGTGTTTAGGCCAATCTCGATATTGTCAAGTTATGTCGAAACATGATGCGGTCAGGATCACATCATGATGTTAGTTGATGAAATATGAAAGATATGTTTTGTATTGGAATTTTTGATGATTTTGAGTAATTAGGACTAAATTACAAAAATAATAAATTGAGGGATTAAAATGTAAAATAAATGAAATGTATGGACTTGTATGAACATGGGTCGTATTCGACCTAAGCATGGTATGTGCAAATTTTGCATGTTTTGTGTTTTGTGCAATTTGGACTAAATTGTAAAAAGTGTGAAATATTAGGGGTAAAATGGTGATTTTCTCATTTATGTGTTTTTGGACTAAAATGAGTGAAAATATGTTTGAATGAGTTTAATTTGAATATGTTTAGATCAAGAACCAAAGAAATCGGATTTGGATCGGGGGAAAACTAAAGTTGTCGATTAGCCGTCCCGTTTTGATTTTGATCGTTTGAGGTAAGTTTATAAGCAAATAAGTATATATGTTTTAAATGCTGAATTGAATTTTATGATTATATATATATAACGGCCGAATGTGTATATGCTTGAGAATTAAGTTTACGAGTTCGATTTGATCGAGTTACAACGTCTGAAAGCCCCGTATAAACCTTAGGAATAGCTAGGATACATGTCAAGACATAGGATTCCGATATGTGATGTGCAAGTAAGACCATGGCATTAATATATGTGTGCGAGTAAGACCACATTTTATACGTTGGCATCGGTATATGACTCCGATATATGTGTGCGAATAAGACCCTGTCTAGGATAGTGGCATCGATATGTGATTACATGTAAGACCTTGTCTGGGACATTGGCATTGTATGATATATGTGATCGTCTGAGTGTCCTATCCAATTTCGAATGGCTCATCGGGCAACAATAAGTTGTGATCGAAAGTGTAAAACGAGCTAAATGATCAGGTATGAGTTAGTTGATTTCCTATTTGAAAATAAGGTAAGTTGACCGTTAGTTATGTGATGCAAATTATATAAGTTACTAATATTTTCATTTGTGTAGTATATTCGGCCATATGCTATGTATATACATATAATGTTATATTTGATCCATGAATAAGCTATATGTGAAAGTATATGATATATATATGAAATTGTAAGCTTGAAATTTAATGTGATTATGATTCTATAGTTTGGTTTGGTTTAAATGAGTTGATTATTTGCTTATGACTTACTAAGCGATGATAGCCATCGTGTGTGTGTATGTTTATGTTTACCTCTGCTTTATAGATTTTGGAAGTCAGATACACGCTCGGGGATCATCAGCAAAGTCTATCAGACTATTGACTATTTTTGGTATTTTATAAGTTCAAACTCAAACCTATGGCATGTTTAAGCTAGCCTTTGTGTTAGTTTATTTTGATTGAGTATATATATAAAGCCATACGAATATGGCTAAGTATGATGTTTAAGTTAAAGCAAATTTTGGTTGTGGTGTATATATATATATGAGTAAGGTGTTTGATATATATATATATATGTTAATGGTTGTATAATTATGGTTATGGTTTAAGTCTATTTTGAAAATATCAAACATGTTATATATACGTATGATAAATTTGGTCTATTGATGATATAGTTATGTGGGTTGATAGGATTAAAAAGGTGAAAGGTTTATATATATGTAACACCCTTTTTAATTCTTTTAATTATTAGTTTACTAAAATATCCTTAACTTAAAAATATTTTATTACACCCATTTCATGTCCATTTTTGTCCAACAATTAACCAATGGTCTAATTACCATTTAAGAACCTTTAATTTAAAAACTCATAACAATTTGACACTTCTAACATGTAGAACTCAACTTTTACACTTTTTACGTTTTAGTCCTTTTTACTAAATTAAGTGCCCGAACGTCAAAATTTTCGAACGGAATTTTCACGAAATTATTCCATGAAATCATAGACCGTAAAAATATAATAAAATAAAATTTTCATCGTCGGATTTGTGGTCCCAAAACTACTGTTCCGACTAGGCCCAAAATTAGGGTGTTACAACTCTCCCCCCTTTAGGGATTTTCGTCCCGAAAATCTTACCGAAAAAATGGTCTTCACTTAGATTCCTCAATATCATACTCGATACCAAAGTACCTTCAATCACCTTGAACATGGTTGGTGCAGCTCAGTTGGAGAATACCTTTGTCTAAATAAGATAGTACTCTTACGCGTCAGGAGACATCACAATATCACGGATCTGTGGCATGTATAACAAGACTTTTACACATGCTAGGTTAGTCCAAGAATCGACTAAAACATAGCTCTGATACCACCAAATGTAACACCCTTTTTAATTCTTTTAATTATTAGTTTACCAAAATACCCCTAACTTAAAAATATTTTATTACACCCATTTCATGTCCATTTTTGTCCAACAATTAACCAATGGTCTAATTACCATTTAAGAACCTTTAATTTAAAAAATTATAACAATTTGACACTTCTAACATGTAGAACTCAACTTTTAGACTTTTTACGATTTAGTCCTTTTGACTAAATTAAGTGCCCGAACGTCAAAATTTTCGAATGAAATTTTCACGAAATTATTCCGTGAAATCGTAGACCATAAAAATATAATAAAAATAAAATTTTTATTGTCGGATTTGTGGTCCCGAAACCACTATTTCGACTAGGCCCAAAATTAGGGTGTTACAATATATGTAAATGACCATGATTTGAAGTGTGGATATTCAGTTGTGGAATGGAATAGATATAGATATAAGTTTATTATCTTTGTTCATTGATTATAAATGAAATGTTAAGCATAATGAATAGTTTGTGAAATGACTATGATTAGATTGGCAAGCAAGGTGAATAAATTTTCGGGGGATGTATAATAATTGAGGTGTTATTTATTTGATGAATAAATTGGATTGCTTTGGCTATAAGGATTTATATATAGATTTAGCCGATTATGTAGCTATCAAATTAGTTTTGAGTATGACTTTTGTTTATTTAATTGATATGTGATAGCAGCATGTTAAAACAAATTTGAGTTGATATGCTATATATGCTGGATGAATAGCTAATATGTATCATATATTTATATATAATTGATATGTTGGTGTGAAGGGTAAAATAATAGATTTGAATATTCAGTTTGGTTATTGAAAATGTTTTATAATTGTAAAGTGATTGAGCATAGTAGAAGTAGACAATAAATAAGGCATATGTGTTTGCATGTTATATATATTCGATTAAAGATTTAGCAAATGACCATATGAATAGAAATTTAGATTTTTAATAATTAAGTTGGTTTTCATTTAAATTATAATAAGTTTGCACATATATTTGATTTTAAGTAATGAATAATGAGATGTTTATAACCATATGCTTGTACCGACCATTTAATAATGATTATGGTTGTATGTTATTTAATTTATGTGTAACCTGTAATAATTAGTTTGATTTAGTATATATTCAGTTGTGATATTTTAAGATGTTTAATTTCTTTATGTATCTATGATTATCCGAAAGTTGTGTTTAGTTTGGTAATACCTCGTAACCCCTTTCTGGTGACAGATACAGGTTAGGGGTGTTACACCATGTGGCTAAATATGGGTATATGATCAACGAGGCCATCCATGAAAGAATTCATGGGTTGAGGCTGTTTTGGGCCTTATTAGGCCAAACTGGGTCGAGTGGGCCCCATAGGCATGTGGGCCCCACACGGGTAAACCACACGGAGACATGGAGAATAGTGGGCTGTGTAACGCCCCGAATTTGGGTCTAAAGGAATGGGCCTTGAGCAGGGGAATAGTGAGAAGGCTTGAAATAAGTAGTTAGTTGTGCAAGAAATGACACAAATAAATGCCTGCTTCAGTGGCTTAGTGTCCTGAGGAGTGTTGGAGAAGTCCTGGGTTCAAATTTAGGCTCTAGCAAAATTTTAGTTTTTCCTCTTAAGTGAATCTGGACACTAGCACATAGGTCTTATAATTAATTATGGACGATTTTTATCACAAAAGGAGCTTGTGGTGTGGTGACAATTTTTAGCACTTAGAGTAACCTTAAGGTTCGAGTGTTAGCGCAGCATAAAAGAAGTATTTATTTTGCTACATGGGACGACTAGTATTTGAGTTAGATGGGGACTCTAAGTTTGAAGGGGTCTTGAAGGATTTGAATGGTTTGTTGGAGGAGTAAATCAAGGAAGGGATTGAAAAGGAAATCAGGGAGTGGATTATGGAGTGATTTATGGGGGAAAAATAGGACATTTGAAAGGGAAGGAGAGTGTGTGCCGAATTTGGTCTTTAGGCATTGGGGGAAATCACTTTTGGACATTTCTTCTAAGAGCCGTGTTTGTTAAGGGTCATTTGGGGGTCTCTCGGCTTTCTTTTTTTTTTGACGTTTCAAGATTTTTTCTCCTTATTTTCGTTTTTTACCTTTTGCATTAAGGTTCTTTCTACTCTTTGTTTTTGAAGCCAAATAACTGCAATTGTTCTGTTCGGGTACCTTTTTGATTCTGGTTTGTTACGTTTTTCCTTTCTCCTCTTATCATTTTGTGCTTAGGCCGATTACCTTAGTGCTTTTGGGTCGATTTTGGCAAGCATTCCTTGACTTCTTTTTCTACTTTTTCCCTCTTCTTCTCTTGGCCAATTCTTGGCTTCTTCCTTCTTTGTTTCTTTCAATTTTTGGGCAATCATTCTTTTTCTTTTCTATTGCCAATTCTCTTTTCTCTCTTTCAACACTGGTTGAATACTCCCTATCCTCTGCTCTTAATTCTGTGATACTAGATGAATCCTTCATACCCCCTTCGTGCTTGTTTTGACTAGGTAAGTGTTCTTTAATCTAACGTGCAGTACCTTTACTCTATCTCTCTTTATATCGATTGTTATTGCCTTCTTTTGACAACTTCTTCTCTATGCCAATTTTTGATAGGGGAACGATTATCCCATCTAGTCCTCGATTTAAGGGTATACTTTTAGGTGTGCCATTGCATGTTGAATACCTCTTTCAGCCTTTCGCAATACCATGTTTCGGTAAGTTGCTTTGCACTTGGTTCAAGTTACTTGCGCATATGGTAATGGTTAGTAGGTCCGTTTGAACGCAGATATTTATCAAGGGGCTGTTATTCGATTTCGTCAACAGTTTTAGTGGGCTAGACCACGCTCGTTCAATCAAGGTTTTGTGCTCGAGGGTTTCTGCGCCTTTTCGCTAGCAAGGTGTGTAACTGTACACCGAAACCTATCTTTATGAACTGAGCTCACGGAATGTGGGCGTACAACGAGGAAGGCCACCATGAACAAATTCGTGGGCTTAGGCCGTAGTAGGCCACTTGGGCCACGAAATGGGCCGAATAGGCCCAATGGCTCTGTTGGACCACTTGTGTCAAATCAGTTGCTAGGTGGAATATGGTTGGGCTTGTCATGTCGCGTACATGGCATAGGTCGTTCTGGGCCACATTGGGCTGGATTGGGCCGTGTGGGCCTAATGGGCTTGTGGGTCCACACGGATAAAATGTATGTTATGTGGTAAGTTTTGGACTGGGCTAAGTCATTCGTACAGTCGTGAATAGTTCTGGGTTAAATGGGCCGTATGGGCCCAATGGGCCTGTGGGCCCACGTGGGTAAATTTCATTGTTAAGCAGGAAGTAGATAGACTTGTCATGTTGCGCACATGACTTAGGTTGTTTTGGGCCTCTATGGGCCGAAATGGGTCGTGTGGGCCCAATGGTCTCGTGGGCCCACACGGATAAAATCTACGGTAAGTAACTATTAATGAATCGGGCTATGGTGTACACATAGCATTACCTAAATTTGGGCTAAATGGACTACACAAGCGTGTGGGCCCACTTGGGCTGAGTAATGAGCCTTTGGCCCACTTGCACCGTTATGTCTAAATAGCTCGAGGCGATAATGGACCCTTGGTTGGGTCGTTAAGGTCCTCGATTTTTAAAATTACTAAAATACCCATGACTTGTAAAATTACCGAAATACCCCCAGTTTGTAAAATTACTAAAATACCCTTAATTTGTGAAATTTTTG
The DNA here is from genome assembly GCA_025698475.1 of Gossypium anomalum. Taxonomy (NCBI): domain Eukaryota; kingdom Viridiplantae; phylum Streptophyta; class Magnoliopsida; order Malvales; family Malvaceae; genus Gossypium; species Gossypium anomalum. The sequence goes on from JAOWAC010000019.1 coordinate 84,606, forward strand.
AAATACCCTCGATTTGTGAAATTACTAAAATACCCCCACTTGTAAAATTACCGAAATACTCCCATTTTGTAAAATTATTGAAATACCCTTGTAGTGTAAAATTACCAAAATACTCCTGTAGGGTAAAATGACTATTTTGCCCTTGTGGGTAAATGACTGACTTAGACTATGAATTTGACTGATTTGACTGTGATCATATGACTGTGTTTTAACTGACTTGACGGTGGTTGTACGATTGATATGCTTTTAATATATGTTTAAATGATTGTTACTGAGCATGGCCATTTTGCATACACGTGTGATGATTGAGCATGACATACACGACATATTGCATGGGGTTAGGACATTGATACGGAGGAAGTTCTGATAGGATTGCACGGGTCGCACGAGACGACTGTGGACCGATGGATGGCTTAGTGCCGCTTAATCTAATTATGGCTCTGTGCCAACCTAAAAATGGTTCTGTGCCATCTTGAATATGGCTTTGTGCCAAACGTATTTACCCATGGCTATGTGCCTAACACACTTATTGATGACTCTGTGTCGATCATATTTACCTAAGGTTGTGTGTCAATCATATTACCGTCGCTGATGGCTATGTACCAAACAAAGTACAGTTACTGATGGTTTTGTGCCAATTATAATACCGCTACTGAAGGCTTAGAGCCGCATATATACTGGCAGCTTTGCTGCGTTACTATTACTAGCAGCTTTGCTGCGATATTGGTGTGTTGGCTGGGTGGGTCGATTTTATCCCCACGTAAGTGTAGGGTTGGGACAGGTGGTGTGTTGGCTGGATCGGGGTGGCATGCATCCTCATACTGTTGCATATCTGCTTATGAGATTTGCCACCGTTTTGGGCTTAGGCCTACTTGTTCTGTTATTGGTTTGGCCTAGGCCCAATTGATTCTGTTATGGGCTGTGACCCAAATGATATTGTAGTGGGCTTCGACCTAAGTATGCTCTGAACTGGACTGTATTGTTACTGTTAAAGGGCTCTAGTCCAGACTGTTTCTATTTCTTTTTTGGTATACTGACTGTTACTCTAGTAAGGGGATTACACATTGAGCTTCCATAAACTCACCCCGTTTATTAACTGTGCAGGTTATCCCCAGCATTAGGAGGATTGGTGCTACGAGGGACTCGAAGATGGCCACACAAGTGCCTTTGGACTTTATTTATGTTTTAGATTCTGTTCTGGGTTTTCAACTTTTGTAATAAGCCCTCTTAAAGTTTCTGGATTTTATCTTTGGGTTTTATTTACTTCGATTTATAAATTTTTTTTTAACATCACATTTTCGTAAATCATACTTTTAAAATTAGCTTCTGAAACTTTAAAGAAATTTTGGGAATAGAATTAATAACTTTTCAATGTACCACTTTATAAAATAAACTAACGCAACTGGGATTTTACTCAAGTTTTCAAATAAGAAGGGTTTTCAATGAAATCATGGTTTTCGAAAAACACTTCAATGTAACACGTTAGATTCAGGCCTAAATTCTAGGTCGGGTTTGGGGTGTTACAGGCCAGACTGTGTAATCCACACAGCTAAGGTCATTTTTGGATATGTGGGCCACACGGACGTGTAGGCTCGCATGGGCTCGCATTATGGGCCTTGGGCCCATTTTCACTATCTGACTGTTAAGGTTGCACAGGTTGCCCGAGAAACTGTGGACCTACTGTTGGGTCGGTAACTGTACCTGGACCCCTAATTAATAAAATGGCTATTTTGCCCCTGTGTGATAAAATGACTGATATGCCCCTATGAGATGTATGAATACATTTGAGCATGCCACTTTAAACATATTGAATACACGTATGATATTATGACACGACATGACATGATGCATCATGATATGTTGCATAGGGATAGGTTTTGTTATAATTAGAGGAAGTGTACTGTTTTGGCAGCTCTGGTGCAAATATTGTTTAGTGCCGCAACCGGTACTACTTGGAGTGTAGGGATGGGTAGGTTGATTATATCCCCACATGGAGTGCAAGGTTGGATGGAGATGGAGTGTAGAGGCTGGTTGGGTAGGATCTCTTGATTGCATATATGTACTGTACTATCACTGAAATGGGTTTTGACCTAAACTGACACTGTAATGGGCTAAGGCCCTGATTGATATTGAACCATGACTGAATTGGGCTTAGGCTGGACTGCATATGCTCACTTGTTTATTTTTTTGATATAGGGTTACACACTGAGTTCTCGCAAACTCACCCTTCTGTTTATCTGTACAGGTAACCCAGGCATAGGCAGATCAATGCCGCGAGGGACTTAAAGGTGGCCACATGACTGTATTTACTTTCATATTTGCTTTATTTTATAAGTAATTTATTTTGGGTATTTTTACTGTAATAAGGCCTTTATGGATTTTAACTTTAATTTGGGATTTTTATTTGTTTTGATTCATAACTGCTAGTGTCAAGAAAATTTGAGTTTTCCAAAAGAAGCAACGTTTTTCAAAGTAAACGCAAGTACGCAACTGTTTAAAAAGCTTCCGCTATAAAATGAGATTTTGAAATTAATAACGTTTTAAAGTAAATACTTTTTGATAGTGATGCAAGTTTCTGGAAATGAACGAACGTCTTGAAATCATCTTTAAGATCACACAAAAAGGCTAAATAAAAATTGGGCTTTTCAACGATACTACACTTTACGAAAAACACTTCAATGTGACATCGCCAGATTCGGCCATAGCGTCTAGGCTGGGTTTGGGGTGTTACAGGTTATAAGCTAAATTAATTATTCTAAATGCTGGAATCAGATTAATTGAATAAAAAATGGCTAATTTGCATGTTTTGAACTTAGGGACTAAATTGTATAAAAGTAAAATGTTAGGGGCAATTTTGTAAAAATGTCAAAAGGACTTAATTGCATAAAATCAATTATTTTTTTGGTAGAATTAATGAATTGAATGAAATTATTAATTTAGATCAAGAACGAGTGGAAAATTGAGGAGAAGAGAAAATTACCAAATAGCCCCTGAACTTAGTTATTGTTGCAATTTAGTCAAGTAAGTTCGTATGAACTGTAATTGTTTTTATGTTAGCTGAATTTTAATGTTATTACATTGTTATAAAACAAATTAAATTAAGTATAAATGAATTTATGTCGTGATGTATTGCTGGATATCAAATTCTGATTGAACCTTAGGAATTCTTAGGATACAAATGACATGTCATAAGGGATTTCATGTTTCAGGTGCTGGTCTTGAATGTCCTACCGATGGTTGAGGTCCTGCCTTTGTTGTAGATTCTCTACATCTTGTGTGAGCAACATCGTGTAGCTTACATTTCGACCCACAGCTTATGTGAGCAGGCCCATTTCACAGCTCGTGTGAGCATTCATGTAAAGGAAAAGTTACAGTTATATGTAAAGGCACACTTCGTGTGAGCTTTCCCGAGTATCCGATGTAATTCTAGATGGTTCAACGAGTAAGAAAAGGGAATAAAATGGTAAATTCACAATTGAGATATAACATGATGTTATAAAAAGATTGACGAATTAAATGATGTACTCATATATGGGAAATCTACTTATGCTATGGATGAACTCATTTATATTATAAATAAGTATACTAACTTGTGATTTGATGATGTTATTTAGGCTTATACTAAGAATTTGGAAATTGTAACACCCCCAACTCGTATTTGTCGCTGGAATAAGGTTTTGAAGCATTACCGTAAAATCGTAACTTAAAACATTCAATTTCAAACATTTTATAAATCATAGCAAAATTCATTCAATCACATGAATATCGTCCCTAATTTGAGCCCTCGAGGCCTTCACGATTCACACAGCCTGGCCATTGACCCACATGATCGTGTGAAATTTAGCAGAATGAACACGGCCTGGCAAACACGTCACACGGCAGTGGCACACAGGTGTGTCCCTTTTTCAAAAAGTTGTATTTTACACGAAAAAAGGATACTTAGGGAAGAAGGAAGTCAATCCAAAGCCTATAAAAACACCCTAAGTATGACCTACTAAGAGGGGCTTTTCCGATTCTTCTAGAACCTTTCTGAAACACAGAACCACACGCTAGGAATTACTTGAAGGAAGCTAGACGAGTCATCCCAAAAAGCTAGAGTTGCTCCAAAACTGAAGATCTCTCTTAGAATTCCTTCAGGGGTTTTAGAGTTTTCTTTATGTTTTGTTATTTTCATACTTTTGAGATGTACTCTTATTTCATTATGAACTAAACCCCTTAGAGACCTAAGGGGGATGAAACCTATGATGGATCTTGTTATTATAATCTGAACTATATGATAAATACTTGATTTGTTCTTAATTATGTGTTTCTAATGCTTGAGTCAATATTTCGGGTATTGACTCATGATTTAATATGCTTATGCAGCGGAGAAATAGACCCTGCCTAAGAGTAGATTTGGCATAATTAAGCAGAGTTGATTGAGCACCTAGAGATAGGGTTACGAGATTTTGCCGGGTTAGGGTGAAACCTAATATGGGAGTCCATAGATCGATTTACTGCTTTCCTAGGGGTTTTAATTATAAAGCAGTTTCAATTAATTCAACTGAGGGTTAGGCGTTATTAGTCTCGAAAGAGATAATAATGTAGGTTAGGGAGTCTCACGGATCTAGTCAAGTGAAGAAGTCGTCTGGTTCAGAGTCAGATAACAAGTGAAATCTAGGTGGATTCCTCCTTGGGTGTCGTCTTTATCAATTGCTTCTCTTCAAGTCTTTTTCCAAATTTTCTCTTCATTTTAATTAAATTAGTTAATTAGTTTAGATAATTAGTTTAATAAACAAACCCTTTTATTCCTAGGCTAAATAATAAAAAGATAGTTATTACTAGTACTTTTGGTTCCCTTGGGTACGAAATCCGGGTCTTACCATTACTATACTATTGTTTGATAGGTGCGCTTGCCTTTTCATCGTGATAATAGTTAGTCTAGGTTTGAACTTTATTATAAATATTTATTACTTTTTACGAATCACGCGATCAAAATCTGAGTCTGAAAAATATTTTAATATTATTTTCTATGTCTGTGATGTGTGAATTTACATCTGCGAAAATTTATGTGATTTAATTTGTCTGTTTCTATGCTTAATTATGAAAAAGGATTAAATCGCGTAAGGTGTAAAAGTTGAATGCTAGATGATAAAGCACCTATTTGATTTGGCTTAGTTAAGTGAAGGTCCTTTCATGTCAAATTTACCATTTATTTAAATGGCAGACAATTATGGGCACTAGTGGATGGAAATTTATGTTTTATTAACAAGGTTATAATGGTAAATGGTGTATTAAATGAATTAAAGTAAATTAAATGTATGAAATAAGCCATTTCTTCATGCATTCTTACCGAAAATCAAAAGAAAATAAGAAGGAATAGAGCTTTAGGGTTTTGACACTTGCAAGCAATAATTAGGTATGTGTTTTGGATCGGTTTTTGATAATTTCTACGTTTCTATGATCGTTGCTTTGTGTTCTTCAAAGCCCATGTCTGAATTTCTATTTCTGTTAAAGATTTCATGAAATATCATTGATGATTATACGAGCTTTGTAGTGCTCTTATATGGATTATGAAAGATATATGTTAGATTATCATGTTTTGTTCTTGAATTTTTGATGAAATGAGCTATTTGGGCTAATTTGTGAAAATGAGATTTTTAAGGACTAAATTGTGAATTAAACATGTTGTATAGGCTCTATTGGGTTCTTCTTTTTACCTTTTTATTGTTTGTATAGTGGAGGAGCAGCAAGGCGTAGGGTCGACTTGGATTAGCTTGGATCATCGGAGTGACTAGATCTAGTCATCAATTTCGGCAAAGGTATGGATTCTAAGGCCATTATGGATGGTGGCCGAATGTGTAAGTGTTGATAATAGATGGTTCTCATTTTGGTTTAATTATTGTGGGCTGATCTATAAGTGGGTGATTATAGGAGAAACCGTGTAGGAGATCTCGTCAAGGAATATTGTAAATCAAGTGTGTAACGAACCTTCTTTTGTAGCTTAACTCGATATTTGCCGAAAAGCTGAAATGCCAAAATTCTGGCATTTCGAGGACTTGTGAGCAAGCGAACGCTCATTGGTTAATTAGACCCTCTAAGTTGATAATCGGGAACATTGGAAAAGGTAAGAGCATGATTTTTGGCATTCACGGTAAGTTGGGCCTCGAGGGGTTAAAATCGGGCCCAATGGGCTTTCGGGCCCATTTGGGTAAATTTGGTAGAAAATGAAAACCTATTAAATTGCGTGTTAAGACTGTTGACACCATTATGGATTATGGGCTAAATGGGCCTAGATGACAAAACCGGCTATGTAGGGCCCATTAGAGGTTTTAGGCTCAATAACTCGGTTTCCTAAAAATGGGCCAGAAACGCTGTTCAAACAAATGAATAGTTAGTAACTGATAATGAGCATGGAAAATCCCTAATTTTTGGTAAAATTACAGAATTACCCTTATAATATGAAAATGACTATTTTGCCCCTAGGTAAAAATGACCATTATACCCCTAGGGTTTAGTTATGAATTTGATATATGAGATTTTGATATACATGATTGATATGATATGCACATGATATGTATGATATACGCATGATAAGTATGATATGCACATGATGTATTCATAAATGCATTGGGTTGGGTTTTTATATGGATGGAGGAAGTGCAAAAAGGGCTTATGCCCCTGTTTATCGAAAAGGGCTTATGCCCCAGTTTACCGAAAAGGGCTTTTGCCCTAGTTATTAAAAGAGGCTAGGCCTCCAGTTATATGATAAAGTAGCTATGATGCCAGTGGAGAGTTTTGGTTGGGTGGGTTGAGTTATTCCTCACATGGAGAGCTTGGTTGGTACGGGTGGAGAGTAGCGGATGGTGGGTCGAGTAGTCTCCCCAAATGGGTTTGAATTCTTTCATTGACATTACATGTGATATTGAAATGGGCCTATGGGCCATTCCGTTTACAGCAAAGGCTTCGGCCCAGTTATATGAAATATGAAGGCTTCAGCCCAGTGTTATGAAATATGAAAAGGCTTCGGCCCAATATACGTTGGGATTGGATTTGGGCTTAGGCCCAGCAGGCTGCTTGTTGCACACTGAGTTTCCAAACTCACCCCCTTTCCTTAACCTTGCAGGTGAGCCTTGATGTGGGGACTTGGAGCCGGAGGGGATTCAGAGTGGCCACGGCGATCGCCTTTGGGCTTTTGAATAGGTGTTTGGTTTTCATTAAGTTTACTTTATTTATTATTTATTTTTGGGTTGTAATAAGGCCATTTTAACTTTTCTTTTTCTTTCTTTTTTTGGGATTATTATTATTTTTAATAACCTTAAAACTGGTGGATAATAATTCAAATGGGCTAGACTTAGGACGTGTTTTTCAAAACGATACTTGTTTTCAAAATAACACCACGCCACGAATATTCGATTTGTCAAAGATAACCACTTAAATTAATTTCAAAACTCGATATAACCAAGTGTGGCAATGGTTGTGGGCATGTCTAGGATTGGATCCCATTAAAGAGCTTGGTACTTAAGCAGCCTTCATGGTTCACCTCCTCTGTTACGGATACCTATCTGGTGCCCAGGATCCATTCACTCTGGTTAGCTCAACAATAGTTAGTTTTTAGATAATAAAATGAAACATGGATTTTTAAACTTCTATGTGGCACGTCAGATTCGGCCATAACGTCTGGGCTGGGTTTGGGGTATTACATTTAGTGGTATCAGAGCCAGGTTACAACTACTCGACTGTGGATCGGGTCCAAAAATCTTTTCAAAAACTTAAGCCTAAGAAGGGTATTTTTGGAAATGGTATTGGGAAGTTTTTTCAAAGATGTTCAAGTTTTTCTATTTTTAAACGGGGTTAAAATCTAGAGTTTCAAAATAAAGGTGTTTTCAAATCAAAATTTTTAAATTTCTATTTTCGGTGATCAAAAACATGGTGTTTGAATTTTAAATGGACTAATAAAGAAGTGGCATACTGAATCCCGGTACCAAGTCTGTAAGTACATTCTCTTTACATTATGTGATAATGATATGATGCTATGAATAGAACTGAGACCCTATTATGATACTTTAGATAGGGTAGAGTTATGAAAACGGTAGAAATGAGACTGTAGCTAGGCTACAACGATGCGAAAACAATCCTTGAACTGCTATATTTCCATAAGACATCTCGTAATAAACAGTTGAACATTATACTAATATCATAAAATTTGTAATCAGGTAAGTTGATATGAGTACAAGAGGAACTCGTGGACGAGGCTGCGGACGTGGTTTCGGAAGAGTACGAGCAGAATCTTCATCCTCAGGGCATAGGCCAGCTAAGGAGGCATTCGTGCCACGGGCAACAGAGACAGTTTCTTATGATCGGGTTAGGGGGGATGATGCCTTGTCCCAAGCCATGTTAAGGGTCTTAGAAAGAGTTGCTGGAGCTAGCACTGAGACAGTGAATAGGGGATCCATATCGGAGTGACTTCGGCCCAACGGAGCAGAAGTTTTTAGGGGCATATCTGGAGTAGCCCCAAATGTGGCTGAATATTGGCTAGAGGTAACAGAGCGAATCATGGACGACCTAGATTGCTCTGTGGAGCAAAAGCTGAAGGGGGCTATGTCGCTGTTACGAGACGAGGCATACCGATGGTAGATCACCATAAGGGAGAGTACCCCAAATGAACGAGTAACCCTGGGAATTGTTCAAAACTGCTTTTAAGGGCAGGTATGTTGGAGCTAGCTATATGGATGCTCATCGAAAGGAATTTTTGAATCTGACTCAGGGTAATAAGACTGTCGTGGAGTATGAGGCAGAATTCTTGAGGCTGAGTCGATATGCTAGCGAGATAGTTGCAACTGAATATGAGTGCAGTGTTCGATTTGAGGATGGCCTACGTGATAAGCTTAGGATATTGATAGCTCCACAGAAGGAGCGATTTTGCTGGATTGGTAGAGAAGGCTAAGATAGGCGAGGAGGTAAAGTGGACTGAACGGCAGAATTGTGAGAAGGATTGACCCAGATTTAAGAGGGATTTTGAACCCTCGAGTGCTACGAATCAAAATTTTAAAAGAGCTAGAATGGAGGAACCGGTTCGAGCAGTTCCAGTGAATACCTATAGACCGCAGGCTTGCAGGGACTGTGGGAGGGTGCATATGGGGGAGTGCTAGAAACGAACAGGAGCATATTTTCGATATGGGTAAAAGGAGCATAAGTTTAAAGAATGTCCTCGGAGAACAGCTCAGGAACTAGCTGGGGAGCAAAGGGATGTCCAACCACAGCGAGGAGGACCACCACCATAGAGAGGTCGTGGGCAAGGTAGAGGTGGCAATGGTAATAGACGAGGACGTGGGGCACCTGGCAGGGGTGCTGGACAAGCTGAGGCTCGACAGTCGATGTTGGTTTATGCGGCACGACGTCGTGAGAAAGGTGACGCACCTGATGTTATAACTGGTACGTTCCTCATTCATAGCAAGCCTTATACTACTTTGATTGATGTGGGTTCCACTCACTCATATGTTGCTTGTGTTGTATCTGGGGCATTGGGTGTGTTTCCTGAGAAGACTGTGAGTGGGGTATCAGTAATAAGTACATTGGGACACTCGGTTAAGGTAGATAAACTCTTTAAGGAGGTGCCTTTAGAGACACAAGGTGAGATATTTGTCGGAGATTTGATGGAGCTGCCATTTAGGGATTTTGATCTTATCTTGGGAATGGATTGGCTAACTAAGCATAAGGCGACGGTGGATTGTGCAGCAAAGAGAATGGTACTAAGAACTGCCGAAGATGAGGAGATAATGGTCATAGGGGAACGAAGGAATTATTTGTCCAATGTTGTTTCGGTTTTAAGGGCTGAGAAGTTGATTCGGAGAGGTTGTGAGGCGTACTTGGCATTGGTAAGTCAAGCTGAACCTGAGGGAATAACTGTGGAATCGGTTAGGACCAGTAAGGAATTTCAAGATGTATTTCGGAGGAACTTCCTGGATTACCTTCGAACAGAGAAGTCGAGTTCAGAATCGACTTGTTACCTGGTACAGCTCCTGTATCCATTGCGCCTTATAGGATGGCACCAAAAGAGTTGGTGGAACTGAAAGCTCAGATTCAAGAACTGTTGGACAGAGGGTTTATAAGACCCAATATTTCTCCGTGGGGTGCACCAGTGCTGTTCGTAAAGAAGAAAGATGGGACCATGCAAATGTGTATTGATTATCTCCAGTTGAACAAACTGATGATCAAGAACAAGTATCCTCTGCCAAGAATCGACGATCTGTTCAACCAATTAAAAGAAGCCTCGGTAGTTTCTAAGATCGACCTTCGGTCAGGATATCATCAGTTGAGAGTCAAAGAAATGGATATTTATAAGACGGCATTCAGGACTCGATATGGTCATTACGAGTTTCTGATGATGCCTTTTGGTTTGACTAATGCACCGGCAGCATTCATTGATGATATCTTGGTGTATTCGGAAACGAAAGAGAAGCATGATGAGCATCTTCGTGTTGTGCTGCAAGTGTTAAGGGAGAAACAACTTTATGCAAAGTTTAGTAAGTGCGAGTTTTGGCTGAACGAAGTCACTTTCTTGGGGCATGTTGTGTCTGCTGAGGGGATCAAGGTGGACCCTTGAAAGATTGAGGCAATTTTGCAATGGAAGCCACCGAAGTCGGTAACAGAAATCTGAAGTTTTTTGGGGTTGGCAAGTTATTATCGGAGATTTATGGAAGGATTTTGGTGTTGGCAGCACCGTTAACAAAACTTATAAGGAAGGGAGCACCTTTCGTTTGGACGAATAAGCAGCAAGAGGCTTTTGAGAAGCTGAAGAAGGTTTTGACAGAAGCGCCAGTGCTGATTCAGCTAGAATCTGGTAAAGATTTCACTGTGTACAGCGACGCGTCACAAGTAGGTTTGGGCTGCGTGTTGATGCAAGAGGGTAAAGTGGCCGCTTATGCTTCACGACAGCTTAAGCCTCACGAGGTGAACTATCCTACGCATGACTTGGAGTTGGCAGCGGTGATTTTCACGCTTAAGATATGGAGGCATTACTTGTATGGGGAGAAATGCATCATCTATACGGATCACAAGAGTCTTAAGTACTTGTTGACTCAGAAGGAGCTGAATCTTAGACAGCGAAGGTGGATAGAGTTGTTAAAGGACTATGACTGTTCGATTGAGTACCATCCAGGTAAGGCAAATGTCGTGGCTGATGCGTTAAGGCGTAGGACTGTGGTGGAGTTGAAGGCAATGTTTGCTCGTCTAAGTTTGTATGACGATGGAAGCTTATTGGCAGAGTTACATGTGAGACCGACTTGGGTAGAGTAGATTAAGAAGTAACAGTTGGAGGATGAGTCATTGGCTTCTCGATTCCAGCAAGTTGAGAAGGGGGAGAATCCAGACTTTGGGTTAAATAACGATGGAGTTCTTTGTTTTAAAGGAAGAATCTGTATGCCAAAGAACTCTGACTTGAGATTGCTGATTTTGAAAGAGGCATATAATGGACCTAGTGCTATGCATCCAGGAGGGAGTAAGTTGTATCGAGACTTGCGGGAGCTATATTGGTGGCCTGGGCTTAAGCGGGAAGTGACCGAATTTGTGGGGAGATGTTTGACATGTCAACAAGTGAAGGCCGAGCATCAATTGCCTTCGGGATTGTTACAGCCGATAAAGATACCACTTTGGAAGTGGGAAAGGGTAACTATGGATTTTGTAAGTGGGTTGCCGATGACACCTTCTAAGAAGGATTCGGTTTGGGTAATTATGGATAGGTTGACAAAATCTACCCATTTCATACCTGTCCAAACCGATTACTCACTTCAGAAACTAGCCAAGTTGTATATGGCGGAGATAGTGCGGTTGCATGGAGTGCCAGTATCGATAATTTTGGACCGAGACCTAAGGTTTACATCTCAGTTTTGGCAGAAGTTGCATGAGGTGTTGGGAACGCGATTGGATTTCAGTACGGCTTTTCATCCTCAATCGGATGGGCAGTCAGAGAGGGTTATTCAGATTTTAGAAGACATGTTGAGAGGTTGTGTTATTAAGTTTAGGGGCAGCTGGGAGGACTATTTGCCATTGGCAGAGTTCGCGTATAACAACAGTTACCAAGCAAGTATTCAGATGGCTCCTTATGAGGCACTATATGGGCGAAGGTGTTGTTCGCCTACTTGTTGGGAAGAATTAGGGGAAAGACAAGTACTTGGGCCAGAGTTGGTAACAGAAACCGAAGACAAGATTAAGGTAATTCGGAATCGGTTAAAGGAGGCAGCGGATCGACAAAAGTCTTATGCTGACCTGAAGCGTAAGGTTATTGAATATGCTGTAGGGGACATGGTCTTCTTGAAAGTTTCGCCTTGGAAGAAGATATTGAGATTTGGTAAGAAGGGCAAGTTGAGTCCACGGTGTATTGGGCCTTATTGAATTATTAAACGAATAGGGCCGGTAGCTTATCAGCTAGAGTTACCACCAGAACTGCATCGTATTCGTGACGTTTTTCATGTGTCCATGCTAAGGCAATATCGTTCTGACCTAACTCATATCGTGCCAGTTGCAGAAATCAAAGTACAGTCAAATTTGACTTTCGAAGAAGAACCAGTGCAAATACTTAATCGCGACGTCAAGGTGTTGAGAAAGAAGTCAGTCCCATTAGTGAAAGTACTTTGGAGGAACCATGGCAAGGAAGAAGCTATTTGGGAGACCAAAGAGGTGATGCGTCAACAGTACCCTTAACTATTTGGATCAGGTAAAATTTTGAGGCCGAAATTTCTTTAAGGAGGGTAGAGTTGTAACATCCTAATTTTCGGGTTTTTTTGTGATTCTCGATATTTTGGTAAAGTTTAAAAAATTTGGTTTTTGGTTTGGAATTCATAATTTGAGTATGAAAATGGGCTTATGGAAGGCCCATGTTTTGGCCAAAACCCGGTAGAATTTTTGAATTTTGGACTTGTGAAGTTAGGGGCTTTGGATAGGTGGTCTTATTAAAATTTGTGGGTAAAATGTATCACAAAAAAAAAAAGCCTCTAGTAAAGTGGCTAAGTGACGCCACAAGGGAGCTATAAGGGTGGCGTGTAAGTGGTTTGGGAAGACCTGGGATCGATTCCCTGTGTTGGCAAATATGATGCTAATTTTTATGCTTTGTGCATGCTAGAGCTTAAACCTGAATGGAACTCCATGGGAGAGAGTTTGAATCAGTCAAATGCATGGATTAATCAGGGATAAGGGGAGAGATTTTAAGGATTTGAGAGGGGAATAGAGTTGGCCGAATATTGGGGATTAGAGAGGGGATTTCGGCAGAGGGATTTTAGTTGGGGATTTTCAGCATTAGGGTCTAGGTTGTGCCATTTTCCTCCTTTTGTTTAGTCTTTTCTCTCTTTTTCATTTTCAGCCGAATCCATCCCTCTTTCTTTCATCTTTTCTTTCTTTTCCCTCTTCCGAACTAGCCCGCTACTCCCCTCCATTCATCCATTGTTCCTTCCCTTACCCCTACTTCTGCCGAAATACCATAAAAAGTCAAAATCTGTGGAGACTAGGTGGTGCCGATTCTTTGTTGACCAGCAACCCTCTTTTTCTTCTCACTTTTTGATGGTCAATTCTCTTATCTTCTAGGCATAGATGGATTCAAGAAGAGGAGACTGTGGTAAGTGCTCAAACTCTAAACGATTCCTTTTATAACTGTTGACAAAAGCTGAAACCCCTATAGTTTAGGAGGTGGCCGAATGTGGGTATAGGCTCTATTGGGTTCTTCTTTTTACCTTTTTATGGTTTGTATAGTGGAGGAGCAGCAAGGCGTAGGGTCGACTTGGATTAGCTTGGATCATCGGAGTGACTAGATCTAGTCATCAATTTCGGCAAAGGTATGGATTCTAAAGCCATTATGGATGGTGGCCGAATGTGTAAGTGTTGATAATAGATGGTTCTCGTTTTGGTTTAATTATTGTGGGCTGATCTATAAGTGGGTGATTATAGGAGAAACCGTGTAGGAGATCTTGTCAAGGAATATCGCAAATCAGGTGTGTAACGAACCTTCTTTTGTAGCTTAACTCGATATTTGCCGAAAAGCCAAAATGCTGAAATTCTGGCATTTCGAGGACTTGTGAGCAAGCGAACACTCATTGGTTAATTAGATCCTCTAAGTTGATGATCGGGAATGTTGAAAAAGGTAAGAGCATGATTTTTGGCATTCACAGTAAGTTGGGCCTCGAGGGGTTAAAATTGGGCCCAATGGGCTTTCAAGCCCATTTGGGTAAATTTGGTAGAAAATGAAAACCTGTTAAATTGCGTGTTAAGACTGTTGACACCATTATGGATTATGGGCTAAATGGGCCTAGATGACAAAACCGGCTATGTAGGGCCCATCAGAGGTTTTAGGCTCAATAACTCGGTTTCGCTAAAAATGGGCCAGAAACGCTGTTCAAACAAATGAATAGTTAGTAACTGATAATGAGCATGGAAAATCCTTAATTTTTGGTAAAATTATGGAATTACCCTTATAATATGAAAATGACTATTTTGCCCCTAGGTAAAAATGACCATTATACCCCTAGGGTTTAGTTATGAATTTGATATATGAGATTTTGATATACATGATTGATATGATATGCACATGATATGTATGATATGCACATGATATGTATGATATGCACATGATAAGTATGATATGCACATGATGTATTTATAAATGCATTGGGTTGGGTTTTTATATGGATGGAGGAAGTGCAAAAAGGGCTTATGCCCCTGTTTATCGAAAAGGGCTTATGCCCCAGTTTACCGAAAAGGGTTTTTGCCCTAGTTATTAAAAGAGGCTAGGCCTCCAGTTATATGATAAAGTAGCTATGCTACCAGTGGAGAGTTTTGGTTGGGTGGGTTGAGTTATTCCCCACATGGAGAGCTTGGTTGGTACGGGTGGAGAGTAGCGGATGGTGGGTCGAGTAGTCTCCCCAAATGGGTTTGAATTCTTTCATTGACATTACATGTGATATTGAAATGGGCCTATGGGCCGTTCACACACAACAAAGGCTTGGCCCGATTATATGAAATATGAAGGCTTCAGCCCAGTGTTATGAAATATGAAAAGGCTTCGGCCCAATATGCATTGGGATTGGATTTGGGCTTAGGCCCAGCAGGCTGCTTGTTGCACACTGAGTTTCCAAACTCACCCCCTTTCCTTAACCTTGCAGGTGAGCCTTGATGTGGGGACTTAGAGCCGGAGGGGATTCAGAGTGGCCACGGCGATCGCCTTTGGGCTTTTGAATAGGTGTTTGGTTTTCATTTAGTTTACTTTATTTATTATTTAGTTTTGGGTTGTAATAAGGCCATTTTAACTTTTCTTTTTCTTTCTTTTTTTGGGATTATTATTATTTTTAATAACCTTAAAACTGGTGGATAATAATTCAAATGGGCTAGACGTAGGACGTGTTTTTCAAAACGATACTTGTTTTCAAAAGAACACCATGCCACGAATGTTCGATTTGTCAAAGATAACCACTTAAATTAATTTCAAAACTCGATATAACCAAGTGTGGCAATGGTTGTGGGCATGTCTAGGATTGGATCCCATCAAAGAGCTTGGTACTTACGCAGCCTTCATGGCTCACCTCCTCTGTTATGGATACCTACCTGGTGCCCAGCCTCCATTCACTTTGGTTAGCTCAACAATAGTCAGTTTTTAGATAATAAAACGAAACATGGATTTTTAAACTTCTATGTGGCACGTCAGATTCGGCCATAACGTCTAGGCCGGGTTTTGGGTGTTACAGTGTCTCTTGGACTACACGGGCGTGTGAGCCCTTAACCTTGGAAAAATTTTGTAATTTTGCAAAAAAATCTTAGAGGTCCCGATTAAGTCTCGATTTGATTCTAATGCTCGTATTTGGCCTCGAGGGCTCGATCAAGGGACATTATGGTTGATCTCGGTAAATGAATAGTAATTTACATAGATTAATTGAAAAATGTTTTGAATATTCTGTAATGCTCTAAAACCCTATTCTGGAGACGGGTACGGGTTAGGGGTTTTACAACAACGACCACATGCCAAAAAATCACATTCAAACATATCAAATTTGTCATTCAAAACATAACTTCACTTGACCATTTCAACACCAACCATCAAAGTATTAAAATGCCAAAAGTTCATCAACCATAATACCACATTTACAAGCCAAACATAACAACTAACTCATCAAACATAATTCACCTATACATGCCACTATAACCATGACCAAAACATCAAAATCTACAGATATAGTCGCTGGATAGTGTGATAGGTCTTCGATGAACTTCTAAACTGATCAAGCTTCCAATGATATATAAAACATAAGAAAGAAAAATAACGTCAGCACATAATGCTTAGTAAGTTTGTAATTCATGTACAAAGCTCACCATTTCAATGCATAATCATAAAAATAGACATGAATCAATCCAACATAGCTTGGCACAAGCCTAAGCATCATCAACAACACAAGTTAGTGACTAATCACATAACTTAGCAATATCATTACATGATAAGGTATAGTACATGAACTAAACATCACTTAAATCATACTTCTCATAAACATAAGTATTCATACTTTGATCATCAATATTTCATACCTTTTCATGAGTTCTTAATTAGCTTTTGGTACACTTACTGTTTTATCCCTTTCCATGCCCGCTAAACCACTTAGAATAATATCTAATACGTGGGAAGCCCACACAAAGTGTGCTAAGTACATGGTTGAAACCATTCCTTTCTTGTTCCTTTACATAGATGCTCACTCGAGCCATAAATGGGTTTTCTCACACAAGCTGACAGTTGAAACGTAGCTACATGATGCCGCTCACACAAGCTGATGAGTATCCGCAACAAATGTTGAAACTCAACCATCGGTAGAACATTCAAGACCAGCACCCGAAACATGGTAACCCTAGTGACATGTCATTTGTATCCTATATATTCCTAAGATTCAAACGAGGCTCGATAGTCATCATAACATCGTTTGATTTCTTTCTTGGCATGATATGATGAATAACATAGTAGCATTAAAATCAAATACATTAAAATGCTATTTAAACATACGAACTTATCTCAATCACAAAAACGATGAAATAGGATCGACTAGTCCGATACTTTATCTTTCCCTCGATCTAGATCCGTACAAGGCTTAACTTGATCTAAATAAGCAAATTCAATCCATTCAATGTTCATTCTATTCAATTCAGTCCAAAATTCATGCTTTTTCAAAATTATGCTTTTGCTCCTATTATTTTAATTTCTTTACAATTTAGTCCTTAAGCTCATAAATTGATATTCATGCAATTTCATCCACATATCATGATAGTTGATTTACCTAAGGACTTATATCAACCCAATCAAAACATCAATTTACAACTTCATCATGGTATTTCACACATTTTACAAATAAATCCCTAATTGACATTTTCAACAAAAGTCACTTAACAAAAGTTGTTTATATATCATTAAAGATTAATTTTCTTCCACCAAACATCAAAAATCATACATACACATTTATGGAAAAACCCTAACCCTTTAACAGTTTTACAAATTAGTCCCTGGGCTAGCTAGATTAAGCTACATCGATCCCAGAAACATTAAAATCATTAAAAACAGGATCAAAAATCATACCATGCAAGCAATAGATGGTAGTCAAACCTCAAAGCCCTAACAATGGATTTTTCTCTCTTCAAGAATAGATTATGAAGCAAGTGAAAAAGATGATACCATATTTTTCTTTAGTTTAATTAAACTTATTTACTTAATTACCTTTTTAACCTTTGTTTTTAACTTAAAATTCACCTATTTAATGTCCATCTTTGTCCACTATATATATTAATGGTCTAATTATCATATAAATACCTTAAAAATTTAATTTCATAGCTAATAGATACCTTTAACTTCTAGAACTCCATTTTTACACCTTTTACGATTTAGTCCTTTTTTACTTAATTAAGCATGCAAACGTCAAAATTTCTTAACAAAATTTTTATATGAAATTATTAACATACCATATACATTAAAATAATAATAAAATAAATATTTTCACGTCAGATTTGTGGTCGCGAAACCACTATTCTGATTTAATTAAAAACGGGTTGTTACAAAAATGGTGAGTAAGCTAATGGAATAAAACATGATCATATATGGTAATGATGATGAATTAAATGTTATGTTTATATATATGGTTAATTTCATATGTATCATGAACAAGTATGCTAACTTGTAAGTTTGATGGTATTGTATAGGCTTTATTAATCTTATGGCAATGCAAAGGTTTACACTTATTTTATAAAGTTCATTATTGAAATGGTATATTATGTTTAAAGTTTATACGAGCTTACTAAACATTCATTGCTTACGTAGTTATTTTCCTTAGTTTTATAGATTATCAGAAGCTCAATCGGTTGGAAGTTCATCGGAGATCTATAGCACTATCCAGTGGACAATTTGATAGTTTTTGAGTAATTTGGCTAAGGTTTATAATGGCATGTTTAGGGTGATTTGTGATGGTATTATGGTGTATGTGTTAATAGTATTTTGGCATGTATAAGCTTTGGAAAGCTAGGTTGGTTTGGTACATTTTGATGCCTTACTAATGTGCTTGTTTTTAAGGTTCTCTTGGCATGTTGATAATGACTTGAAAATGATTACTTGTGACGTAGTTAAGTTCATTTATGAGCTAAGTTATCATGTATAGGTTTATTGTATTGATTGCTCATGGTAGTGTTAATGGTTGTTTTATTATGCTTATGTCTTTGAAGTTTATGTTATATGATGGACTTGTAATGCTTGTTAAGTAAAGTCATCTTAACCACTTTTAGTTATTGAAAGGTATGGTCTTTTGGTAGGCTTGTAATGGTTGAGAATGGATAAATTGATATATTTTTTGGTAAGAAATTAAGCTAGATTATAATTCTTGAAATAAGGTAATGTTTGACTTATGTTGGCATGTTATGTTTTGGTATGTTTGTGGTGCCTTTGAATAACATATTGGGTAGGTAAACTAGGATGCTTGAAATGGTATGCTTATGCAAGTTTGAATGGTACTTGAACCACTTGATTGTGTGCATAAATGGTTTATATAGTTATTTCATGAAATGATCTTGAAAATGGCTTGATTTTAGGTAGATTTGGGTCCGCATAGCCTGAGACACGGTGTTATGACTCAGCCGTGTGAGACAGATGGCTTGGTGACATAACTGTGTGTCATCTGATGATTTCTTTAGGGTGTAAGTCGGTAAGTTACACAGCTTGACACACGGGCATGTGACACGACCATGTAACCTTACTCTGAGAGTTACACGGGTGAGGATACGGCGTGGGACATAGCCATGTGGGACTAGTTTGAAGGTTACATAGCCAAAGATACGAGCATGTGTCTCAGCCGTGTGAGTCACGTGACCTGGCCACATGGCCATGTGACCCCTGTTTTGTAAATTTTGCAACTTTTTCCTAAACTTTCCAAATTGTTTAAATTAGTCTCGAATTGCTTTTAAGCTATTTTTTGGGTCTTGATGGCATGATTTAGGGACAATGTGCATGTATATGAATGTTTTATGATGTGACTGGATTATTGAATGATATAATGTTCAAATGTTTTTAATTGTATAGTAATGCTCTGTAACCTTAATTCGGCGATGGAGACGGGTTAGGGGTGTTTACATATATTGAATCACGACTTCTTGTATCTTGGGTAGCAATGATGCATTGTTTGATGCCATTCATTGCTTGTAACATTAGAAATTTTCTAGTATTACTTCCAATGTTACAAGAACCTACAGGGTCACACCCTCTGGCCAAAGCGAATAGATTTCACGCAGAAGAATGGGCGTATATATGCTCCTACATACTATTATGGTGGGTTCTTATCATTTGTGTATAAGCATTGCCTAGCGAACAGAATAACTTGGTAGACAATATAGCCTGGCGGGCATGATTCGCAACTACTTTCCCAAAGTTAATATTTATGAAAGTTAGGATTCTTTTGAAAAGAATATAATTTTAATATCTTCCATGATTTTCTCTGTAACACCCCTAACCCGTATCCGTCGTCGGATTAGGGTTACGAGGCATTACCGATCATATCACAGTTTATTCGGATATTCATTACATTTCACAACTCAAAATTCAACCACATTAATGCTCATAACTTAATCAAATGTCGAGTCTTAAAATCATAACATTCATAACATTGCATAATTAAAACATAATCCCGCATATATCAAGACATATCATATACAGAACATATAACAAAACAACTATTTCATTAGTTGAATATCCAACCTATTATTATAAAGCTTTTGCACATGTACTAATTAAATATCAAACGACTTATATTTCACTACTAAATTTTTCATTCATATATGCGGCATTAGTTATATTAAAACTTGACCAAACATGCTTTAGTTAACATTATACCATATGCATATTTCCTAATATCAAAGCCATATCAAAACATAATTACCGAATCAATAATAATAATAACTTATTCCATTAATTAATTCATAACTATACTAATTCACATGTTATACCCATTTATCAAAGTTGATTCAACCACACGGCATACTAAACATATATACACAAATACTTATTTAATGAAACATCATTTCAAGACCAAATATACTTCTTTTCTTCACACAAGTTTATGCGCATATGACCATATTGATTTGAATCATTTTGAGCCCAAATATCACTAATCCAAGATAACTTCAATACATAACATAAACCATACCACATATTCATTAATATGAATCGAATACTTTAGCCGAATATACTTATACACATTATTCACTATTTCTAAACCAATTCACCAATGCAAGCATACCATTACAAATTGACTCAAAATAACTTATCAAATTGTCAAATATCCAAAGTATAGCATAGTCCACACATAATGAATACCCCAATTTCAATATTAACATATAACTAAACAATTAACTACATGATTTACTCACTATTGCCGAACCCTAAAAAAAAGAGATTAAAACCATCACCTATATTTACATCACATAAACTGAAATAACCATTACTTCATCTTTAATATACTAAGCATTTTACCTATTTAATCAAGCCAAATCTCAAAACCATTCCATCATACAAATTATACTATAAATCATACTTACAAATTTAGCTAATACATGACCAAAAATCACAATCATAGCATCATTAACAAACCACATCCAAAACAAATCCATCATCCTTATATCAAGCTTACCAAAATGAACTAATCATAACCCATATATATCTTTTCCTCATATCGAATTCATATAACAAGCATACCACACATATATACCATGCCCCAAAATCACTTAAACATTAGTATATTAGCATTAAGATCAAGCCATTTTTGCATGGCTAAATATCCACAAATTTCAGGACCAACCAAAACAAATGCTAGCATATACATGCCATATGTTCAAAGTTTCAAGCTTTTAAAATACCGAAATAGCGATCGATAGTGTGACGGACTTCCTTGACGATCCCCGAGCTCATAAGTAGCTTTCTAAAATCTATAAAACAATGAACAAACACACACATAGTAAGTTTAAATAGCTTAGTAAGTCATAAGCAAATAAATTATTAAATGAATATTAGCATGATTATTTCAACATGGCCGAATATGAACAATCTCATGTACATAATGATCACACCTTTAACATGCATAGTTCATATAATCATCTCAAGTACTATACTTACCTTATTTTCATGAACATTTAACTTCGCACGTACCTGAACCATTTAGCTTGATTTCACATTTGATCTTAACTCAACATTGCCCCGCTGAACCATTCGGAGTCAAGAAAGATACTCGGATAGCTCGAAAAGCTCGTACAATGCCAATGTCCAGATAAGATCTTACATGAAATCAAATATCGATGCCACTGTCCCAGACAGGGTCTTACATGAAATAATATACAATGCCAATGTCCCGTACACGGTCTTACACGTAAATCTCAAATCGATGCCAATGTCCCAGATGTGGTCTTACACGAAATCACATATCGAAATCCTATGTCATGACTATGTATCCTAACTATTCCTATGGTTCGTATGGGGCTTTCGGATGTCGTAATTCGATCATTTCAAGCTAGTAGTTACTTCTCCCATACTTATATCAATTCGGCATACACATATATAGTTACTAAAATTCAATTTGTCACAATTAAATACATTTTCATATGAATTTAACAACAATTATTTACTTATGAACTTACTTGGTACGAAGACAAACGGACCGGAATGGCTATTCGACAACTTTTGATTTTCCCCGATCCAAATCCTATTTCCTCTTTTCTTGATGTAAATTAATATAAATTAACTTATTTAATCACATATGTACTCAAATTCATCCCAAAACACAAAAAGGTGCAATTTGCACTTTAGCCCCCAATATTTTACATTTTTTACAATTTAGTCCTTATTTCATAAAACACAAAATATTTAAAATTTCACCACACCTAAGCTTGGCCGAATTTCACTAAGGTCCCTAGTAGCCTATTTATTTCACATTTTGACCCCTCAATTTACAAAATTCACAATTTAATCCTAAATAGACATTTTTACTAAAAATCACTTAATTAAACATGACAATCTAACAACATATATTTATTTTTCATCATCAAACACAAAAATCATCAAGCTATCAACAATGGAAAATCTCAAATTCATCATAAATTCTAAAAATTAAAGCATAGGCTAGCTAAAACACGAAGCAACAATCTCAAAAATGTAAAAATTATCAAAAACCGATCAACTATCATACCTTAAAGATAACAATGGCCGAACCAAGCTTGCTTCTTTTCTTTCTTTTTCTTTTAAGGTTTCAGCAACAAGGATGAATGAATCATCCATTATCATGTTTTATTTTATTTTATTACATATTAATTTACTTTTTACTATTTTAACCTTAAGTATTTAATTATAAACTATATAATGGTTGTCCAAATGTGTCCACTCAATTATTTAATGGTCAATTTACCACATAAGGACTCCACATAATAAAAACCCTAGCAATATAGCGCTTTAACAAAAATCAAGTCACTTTTGCATTTTACGAGATTAAATCCTTTTATCAAATCGGACACTCAAATGATAAAATTAAATCACAAAAATTTCACACATATTAATTAACATGCTATAAACACCAAAAATAATATTAAATTATTTTTCTGACTCAGATTTGTGGTTCAAAAACCACTATTCCAATTTAGCTAAAACTGGGCTGTTACATTCTCTAAAAGTAAAAATGGAATTATTCCATTTTTTAATATAAATGATATTAATAAAGGAATACGATCCCGAATGTGTGGGTATGAGCAAACAAAATTAAACTAGTTCTAGCAGCTAAAATGTTTGAATATTCTTTGCAAAGTTAAAAAGAGTTTTCTATTTGTGTTTGACTGGATGGACTATGCAGTGGCCAAGACACTTTGTTGTGATTAGGATTGGCTTCATCCAAAGGAATCTAATCAACAACATTATTTTCCATTTTTAAGTTTCAAAAGTTATACATTTAACCTTATTTTAGCCCGACTTGTTCCTCATACATGGATCTGTGGTTGATGATTGTTAAAATTATTTTTTCGCTGCCCCACGAGACGTACCAGTGATCCAACAGTGGTATCAAAGCCACTTGTACAGTATAGATTCAGGATTACATTTATTGGTTGATGCGATTATATGAGATATATGTTGTCCAATCCATTTTAATCGATTTGTTTATGTATATATGATACGTGCAATCTGTTTAATAAATTATGTATGATTAATTTGTTAAAACTATGTGATTATATGTTCGCCCCAATCACTAATTAAAAGCTAATCATTGATTTTGATGCCTACTGAGTTCTATATATAATTATTTTTAAATGTTAACAGATTCGTCTTGGGGCAAATAGGTTTATGTTATTTGAAGTTAATAGTTAACTTGTAGGTAACATACGAAAAATTGGGAACAAAAGCTGTTCCAATATGAAGACTCATTGTAACAGTCCATTTTTTAGTCAAATCAAAACAGTGGTTTCGGGACCATAAATCTGAGGTTAAAATATTTATTTTATTATTTTATTAAAGTTTATAGCATGATAGAATTATTGCGTGAAAGTTTCATAAAGAAATTTTACTGTTTGAATGTTAAATTCGGTAAAAAGGACTAAATCGCTTAAAGTGTAAAATGCTTGTTCTATTAGTAAAAGGTATTAAATAGCTATGAATCATTACAATGGAAGTCCTTATGTTGTAATTAGATCATAATTAAATTGAATGGACATTAATGGGCATAATAACTGTAACACCCCTATAACCCGTATCCGTCGCCAGAATGGGTTATGAAGTATTACCAACCCAAATACCACATTTGTACAATCACATAGATATATGAACATTAACTTTTATATGCATTCAAAAACTTTATACAAACATTCAAAAGATGCTATATTCGCATGGCCCATATATAACATCTCAAAAATACCATTCACTTAAGTCTATTCTATACATGCCATACTAGCTTTAAAACATAGTAATACCAAAATGATAGATAGTGTGACGAGTTGCTGACGATCCCTTTCTGAGCAGGTGACTGGAGTCAACAATCTATAAAACAGAGAAACCTAACAAACGAAGTAAGCTTCCAAAAGCTTAGTAAGTTTTAAGCAATGTAACAAATAACCACAATTATACATCGATTATTCCATTTCTCAAGAGGCCATTTTCTAAATATACTATCACTTGGCCGAATATACACAAGCACATAATACACATTTAGCATTCTTATCTCACTTAATCTAAATTCATATAACATACATAAATCAATTACTTTCACATACTTTTACACCTTGACCGAATGAATCATGATCATAGATATAGTTATAACATTTATTCACATATATATCACATTATACACTTATGATTCAATTCAAATCAAACTCACATCTAAGTCGTGTCGTGCACGGCCAACATAACGTATTGAATGTATTCATTTGTCATTCTAACACGAGGTATCTTAGTTTTAGACTTTTATCAAATCACCGGCATTCAGCCTGCTAGGTTTAAAACCTGAATTCATTCACCGGCATTTTGCCTGCTAGGCTCGAAGCCCGATATCATTTCACCGGCATTATAGCTTGCTAGGTTTAAAACCCAAATTCATTCACCGGCATTACGCCTGCTAGGCTCGAAGCCCGATATCATTTCACAAGCATTATAGCCTGCTAGGCTCAAAGGCCCGAATAGTATCTGTACAATATTCAAATCAACAAGTTTCATATAACACAATCACACCAAATTAGGTACCAGCATCATTCGAACATATTATCCCACATTTTATTCACTTTTATTTCATTTCATCACTCACATTTATCATTTGATAGTTTACACGTAATATCTTACTCATATTCATCTAACACTATCATTTGATCATAGAAGCATATCACATTTTACTTCCTTTATAAATGCCATTCGGCCATATACATATATGACAAGTAATACTTAATTCTCATAATCTTTCATGTCATTATCGAATATTATATATATTTAACTACTTAAAACTTACCTCGAATGTATTCGAACAGTCTCGGATCGGCCATTCAACTACTTTCTCTTTTCCCCTGTCCAACCTTGGTTCTCTATGCTCTTGAGCTAATTCAAACAAAATTTAATTTATTAAAGTCCCATCATGCTAGCTTATGGCCGAATATGACAAATTTAATAGGCCATATAGCTACTTTTAGTTCAAATACAAAATGGTCATACACATTTTTAATCACATAAAGCAATTTAATACAATTAATTTAACATTTTCTCATGTACACCTTAGTACATATACAAAGTTTATATTGATTTATACACACACCATTAACCTAGTATCAATTAACTAAGTACTTTAAAAATTTTCTTTAACTAAATAACTTATCCGAAAATAATAAGGGCAAATTTAACAAGCTTAACTAAGTAACTTATTCAGAAATATTAAGAGCAAATTTAACAAGCTTAACTAAGTAACTTATCTGGAAATATTAAGAGCAAATTTAACTAAGTAACTTATCCAAAAATATTAAGAGCAAATTTAACAAGCAACTAAGTAACTTATCAGGAAATATTAAGAGCAAATTTAACAAGCAACTAAGTAACAACCAGAAATATTAAGAGCAAATTTAACAAAGCAACTAAGTAATTTATCCAGAAATATTAAGAGCAAATTTAACAAAGCAACTAAGTAACTTATTTGGAAATATTAAGAGCAAATTTAACAAACAACTAAGTAATTTATCAGAAAATATTAAGAGCAAATTTAACAAAGCAACTAAGTAATTTATCTGGAAATATTATGAGCAAATTTAACAAGCTTAAATTCAACTTATAACATTATACTCAAAATTCAAAGCATTTAACATCACTTCATCATAATATTTCATCATGTAGAGAATGCTCTTTTTAAACCATTTAAAACATCCAACACTAAACTTTCTTTGCATTACACTCTAATAGCCGATTACCATCTATCTATCTAACCACAACTATCTTTATTCATCAAGCTCAACTCATCTATCATCACATTTAATACCAAAACATCAAACACCTTTAAAGACACAGAACAACCCATGGCCGAATGCATCACTTCAAACCAATAACAAAAATTAAGTCATGGGCTATGAAAGGAGCTTAGCAATTAACTCAATTTCACATAAATTATCAAGAAATAAAATCAAACATACCTCAAATTAGAAACACCAAGGCCGAATATCCAAGAACCTTTTGTTTTACTTGTTCTTTAAATTTTGGCAAAATGAAAGAAAGAATGGATGAAAACTTTGTTTTTCTCACCCATTTACTTTTAATAGTTTATAAATTTCCTCTTATAAAATCATTAAATATTATAATACTAATATGGAATGCATGTAATAATCATTAGGTTATTATTTTACAATACAAAATACATATTTTTCTTATCATCTAACATCATTGCCGTCCACTAATTCAATAGTGGTCCATTTGACATACAAGTCCTCCTTGTAATATACCATGCATTATTCGGCCCTCTAAATTCTACCTATCACATTTTTAAGTTTTATCACACAAGTCCTTTTTAGCAAATTCCACATTCAAATGAAAAAGTTAAGACATGATACTTTCACACATGCACTTTCACATATAATAAGCATAGAATATAACATTTAATTATTATCGTGACTCAGTTTTGTGGTCCCGAAGCCACTTCTCGACTAGGGGCTCAGTTTTGTGGTCCCGAAGCCACTTCTCGACTAGGGTCAAATTAGGGCTGTCACAACTCTCCCCCCTTAGGAATTTTCATCCTCAAAAATCTTACCACCGAATAAATTAGGGTATCGTTCTTTCATGGAGTCTTCAAGCTCCCAAGTAGCTTCTTCAACCCCGTGTTTGACCCACAACACTTTCACAAATGAAATTGTCTTATTCCGCAATTCTTTCACCTCATGAGCCAAAATACGAACCGGTTCCTCATCATAACTCAAATCAGATTGAATTTCTATCTCTGATGGACTAATCACATGAGAAGGATCGGATCTGTACTAGCGGAGCATCGAAACATGAAAAACGTCGTGAATCCTTTCAAGTTTAGGTGGCAAAAGTAGTATATAAGCAAATAGCCCAATTTGTTCTGTAATTTCGTATGGTTCGATAAATCTCAGGCTCAATTTGCCTTTACATCCAAATTTGAGTACCTTTTTCCATGGTGAAACTTTAAGAAACACTTTGTCTCCGACTTGGTACTCTATATCTTTCCGTTTCAAGTCCGCATAAGATTTCTGACGATCTGATGCTGCTTTCAGACTTTCACGGATCACTTTTACTTTCTGTTCGGCATCTTTAATTAAATCAACTCCGAAGATTTTATTTTCACTGAGCTCGGTCCAAAATAATGGTGTACGGCATTTACGACCGTACAAAGCCTCGTAAGGTGCCATCTTGATGGTCGATTGAAAACTATTGTTGTAAGCGAATTCCACCAAAGGCAAGTATCGTTCCCACGAGGCACTAAACTCAAGGATGCAACATCTCAACATATCCTTGAGTATCTCAAGGATGAAAAGCGGTACTAAAATGCAACTTAATACCCAATGCTTCTTCCAATTTCTTCCAAAACTGCGAAGTGAATCTCGGATCTCTATCCGACACAATAAAAGTAGGTACCCGTGTAACCTTACAATCGAGAAACATCTGAGTTTGGCTAACTTATCAAGTGAATAATAATATGTATACGGAATAAAGTGAGCCAACTTTCTCAATCTATCAACAATAACCCATATCGTATCTTTCTTGCTTGGTGACAATCGCAACCCAGATACAAAATCCATCATGATTCGATCCCACTTCCATTCGGGTATCATGATCGGCTGAAGTAATCCCGAAGGCACTTGATGTTCTGCTTTCACTTGTTGACATATCAAACACTTCAAAACAAAGTCAGAAATGTCTCATTTCATACCATGCCACCAATACTGACGTTTCAAATCATTGTACATTTTCGTACTACCCGGGTGAACTGACATTCGGCTGTCATGAGCCTCGTTCAAAATCATTGGAATAAGCTTTGAATTTCTCGAAACACATAATCGGTTTCTGAACCTCAAGCAATCATTGCTATCAATCAGAAACTCTGAATCCTCTTTCAAAACACATAATGCTCGCTTTGCAACTAATTCATCATTAACTTTTTGAGCTTCACGGATTTGTTGCATCAATAACGGTTTTACTTTTAACTCCGCTACTAACACATCATCAGCGGACACAGACAGGTGCACATTCGTTGCTCGCAAAACAAACAGTGATTTATGGCTTAAAGTATCAACAACCACGTTAGCCTTTCCCGGATGGTAATCAATGACAAGCTCGTAATCTTTCAATAATTCTAGCCAACGCCTTTGTCTCAAATTCAAATCTCTCTAAGTCATCAAGTACTTGAGACTTTTGTGATCGGAATACACATGGCATTTTTTCCCGAACAAGTAGTGGCGCCAAATTTTCAAAGTGAAAACGATAGTAGCTAACTTGAGATCATGAGTCAGATAGTTTTTCTCGTGTGGCTTCAACTGTCTCGAAGCGTATGCTACTACTCTACCCTCTTGCATAAATACACAGCCCAAACCATTTAGAGCGCATCACTTTGTAGATCAAAACTTTATCGGATTACGGTTGAACTAACACTAGAGCTTGGTCAAAAGGGTTTTCAATTAATCAAAACTTTTACGGCACTTTCCGACCATTCAAATTTGATATCTTTCTGAAGCAACTTTGTCATCGGTGTTGCTATCATCGAGAAACCTTTCACAAATCGTCTGTAGTACCCGGTAAGTCCCAAAAAAACTTTAAACTTTCGAAACATTTTTCAGAGGTTTCAATCAAGTATAGCTGAAATTTTACTAGGATCAACTCAGATACCCGATGCGGATACAACATGCCCCAAAAAGCTGACTTCCCTCAACCAGAACTCACATTTACTGAACTTTGCATATAACTACTTGTCTCGCAAAATCTGCAATACTAACTTTAAATGTTTGGCATGCTCGGTTTCATCATGTGAATAGATCAAAATGTCATCTATAAACACCACTACAAATTGATCCAAATCTTTATCATCGAAAATTTGATTCATTAGATCCATAAAAACAACAGGGGCATTAGTGAGCCCAAACGGCATCACTAGAAACTCATAGTGTTTGTACCTCATTCTGAAAGCAGTTTTAGGCACGTCAGAGTCTCTAACTCGCCACTGATAATAACCCGATCTCAAATCTATCTTCGAAAATACTGAGGCTCCTTTCAGTTGATTGAACAAATCGTCAATTTGTGGCAACAGATATTTATTCTTTATTGTTACCTTATTTAACTAACGATAATCAATGCACATTCTCATGGTTCCATCTTTCTTTTTCACAAACAGCACTGGTGCACCACAGGGAGAAAAACTCGATCGAGCAAAACCTCTATCTGTCAACTCTTGCAACTGAGATTTTAATTCTTTTAGTTTGGTTGGTACTATATGATACGGAGCTATCGAAATAGGTGTAGTCCCTGGCACTAGTTCAATACCAAACTCTACCTCCTGAATAGGTAGTAATCCAGGTAATTCTTTAGGGAATACATCCGAAAACTCACTAACCACTAGCACTGTCTCAAGTTTCTTTTCTGACTCTTTATTATCCAGTACATATGCAAGATAGGCTTCACACCCCTTTTTTTACATATTTTTGAGCTAACATCGAAGATATTACTGCCGGTAATCCGTTTAAATCTGTAGACTCAACTCGGATTATCACGTCATTCAAACATCTCAAGTCAATTATCTTTCGCTCACAGTTCACTACCGCATCATGCACAGTTAACCAATCCATATCGAGAATGATGTCAAACTCGTCAAACGGTAATAGCATTAGATCAGCCGAAAAGCAAGAATATTTGATCATCAGGGGACATTTCTTACACACTTTCTTAACTAGCACATATGAGCAAAAGATTCGACACCGAATCACAAACTCGATGAACTCAATAGGTAGAGTCTTGTTGGTTGCCAAAGTTTCACACACATACGAATGAGTAGAACCAGGATCAATCAAAGCAATAACATCTGTATTAAAAAGAGTGAAAGTACCGGTAATAACATCAGGCGAAGAAGCATCCTCGCGCGCGCGTATAGCATAGGCTTTGGAAGGAGCATGAGCCTCAGAACGTACAGCAGTATCTTTAGTCCCTCTCTAATTTTCACTAGCATTACCCGCATATCTAGGTGGTCTACCTCGTGTTGCAGTGTTACTAGGTCTCCCACTCGGATTAGTATTCTGTTCAGCTAATTTTGGACAGTCTCTGATAAAGTGATCAGCTGATCCACACTTGAAACAAGAGCGGTCATGAAATCTACAACTTCCTGAATGCCATTTACCACAATGCTTGCACTCAGATCTGCCCTGGCGATCATTGCCAACATTAGCAACAGAGGTGGCTCGCGTACTCACAAGGGGTCCATCACGATCACGTCTAGAAAAACCTGAAGTATTCTTAGATCGGCCTGAGTCATCTCTAAATTTCTCTGATGAATGATGAAAGGATTTTCTCGAAGATTTTTCTGAAACTCTCTAGCTCTATCATCAGCTTTTCTTTTCTCTTTACTAAGCTCTTCGGCTTTATAAGCTGGCTCAACAAGCACTACAAACTCTTTGATTTCTAGAATACCCACCAACAATTTGATGTCTTTATTCAACCCATCCTAGAAGCGTTTACGTGATAGCCTCGGATGAGACACATTCTGAGCATATCTACTAAGTCGACAAACTTTTGCTCGTAGTCGGTGTTGTCATAGAACCCTGTTTGAGCTCAAGAAATTCTTTCTGTTTCTGATCGATGAATCTTTGACTAATATATTTCTTGCTAAATTCAGTTTGAAAGAATTCCCAAGTAACCCATTCTCTCGGCACCACTAAAACCAAAGTATTCCACCAATAGTAGGTAGAATCATGTAACAGAGATATAGCATATTTTAAGCACTCATCGGGTGTGCATGATAATTCATCAAACACGCGAATGGTATTATCGAGCCAAAACCTAGCCTGCTCGGCGTCATCACTGTCAGTAGCCTTGAACTCAGTAGCCCCGTGCTTTCAAATTCTATCAACTGGGGGTTTGCTTAATCTCAACGGGTCGACTACCGGAGGTACCACAGGTGTAGGGGTTGTATTAATCGAGGGTGAGGGATGTGAAATAGCTGGATTAGTTCGAACATATTGAGTAAACCAATCGTTCATCATAGCATAGAAGGCTTGTTTAGCCTCACCATTTTGATTACTAGCATTCAGTCCAATGGCATTGTCCCGTGCGCGGGAGCAGGTGCTACGCTCTCTACGTCATCAGCTACTGCTCGATCGGGATCGAAATTTATTACTATACAAAAAAAACACATTTCATCTGTCAGAAATCATTACACTATCGTACTAACACTTCATGGCATGTATAGCTAGACTCACACGCACTACGTTAGTCTTAGAATCGACTAAACTGTAACTCTGATACCAATAAAATATAACACCCCTATAACCCGTATCCGTCACCGGAATGAGTTATGAAGTATTACCAACCCAAATACCACATTTGTACAATCACACAGATATATGAACATTAACTTTTATATGCATTCAAAAACTTTATACAAACATTCAAAAGATGCCATATTCGCATGGCCCATATATAACAACATCTCAAAAATACCATTCACTTAAGTCTATTCTATACATGCCATACTAGCTTTAAAACATAGTAATACCAAAATGATGGATAGTGTGACGAGTTGCTGATGATCCCTTTTCGAGTAGGTGACTAGAGTCAACAATCTATAAAATAGAGAAACGCAACAAACAAAGTAAGCTTCCAAAAGCCTAGTAAGTTTTAAGCAATGCAACAAATAACCTCAATTATACATCGATTATTCCATTTCTCAAGAGGCCATTTTCTAGATATACTATCACTTGGCGAATATACACAAACACATAATACACATTTAGCATTCTTATCTCACTTAATCTAAATTTATATAACATACATAAATCAATTACTTTCACATACTTTTACACCTTGATCGAATGAATCATGATCATAGATATAGTTATAACATTTATTCACATATATATATATCACATTATACACCTATGATTCAATTCAAATCAAACTCACATTTAAGTATGTAATACGTACCTAGCCAACTTAACGTATTGAATGTATTCATTTGTCATTCTAACACGAGGTATCTTAGTTTTAGACTTTTATCAAATCAGGCATTGACTGCTAGGTTTAAAACCGAATTCATTCAGCGGCATTTTAAATGCGCTGGGCTCGAAGCCGATATCATTTCTGACATTATAGCTGCTAGGTTTAAAACCGAATTCATTCAGCGACATTTACTTTGCTAGGCTCGAAGCCCGATATCATTTCACCAGCATTTTAGCCTGCTAGGCTCAAAGGCCCGAATAGTATCTGTACAATATTCAAATCAACAAGTTTTATATAACACAATCACTCCAAATTAGGTACCAGCATCATTCGAACATATTATCCCACATTTTATTCACTTTTATTTCATTTCATCACTCACATTTATCATTTGATAGTTTACATGTAATATCTTACTCATTGTAACACCCCAAACCCTGCCTGAAAGTTTGGCACGAATCTGGCGTGTCACATTAAAGTGTTTTTTGAAAATCATGTTTCCATTAAAAACCCTTCTTAATAATTAAAAACTTATACCCTTTTTAAACCTTGTTAGAAAACCTCAGCTGAATAACATTCTTAACAACTTTGTAAAAATCTTGGCAGTTGCTGAAGCTTAATTTAAAAATAATTGCGGATACGTGATGTTTCAAAAATAGTAGTTACTTTGGAAAACCGTGTTCTAATACTAGCAATTATAAGAACAATAAATAAAATTCCAAATTAGAAATCTAGAAAATTACAATGGCTTTACTACAACGTACATAAAATAATTTAAAAGCAATAATCAAAACTGTAACATAAACAGTGTGTGTGGCTCCCTCCGTGTGACAGCCCTAATTTGACCCTGGTCGGAATGTGGTTTCGAGACCACAAAACCGAGTCATAAAAATTTTACTTTAACTTTAATTGCATATATTTATGTGAGATAGTGTATGTGTGAAAGTTTAATGTTTTAAATTAGTCTTAGGAATGTGAATTTTCTTGAAAGGACTTAGTTGAGAAACTTAGAAAAGATGATAGATAAATTGTAAGGATCAAATAACAACAAGGTGAGAAAGCTTGGGTTTGCATGTCAAATTACCCAAAATTCAAGTAGTGGCCGGCCAAGCAATGATACTTCTTCCACTAAGTTGAATTTATTGTAATTTTATATTAGTTAATGGTTAAATTAAACTAAAGAAAGGAATTAATAGGAAAAAGGGAATAAAATAAGAAAGGAGAGAAAGTGTTCATCTTCTTCCTCTTGCAAATGCCGTAAGCTAAGGGAAAGAAGGAGGAAATTTTCTAAGACTTTCGACCATCCTAAGGGGTTGATTAAGGTAGGACTCATGTTAATTCTATTAAATTTTGTGAAAATTTAGTTAGTAGCAAATATCTTATTATATCCCATATGTTAATTTTCTACTTAAATAGGTGACTAAATAGCATACGGTTAGAGGGAGGTAGATGCTAAGAGGATGGTGCTTTTGATGTTGTGAATGGAAATAGTAGAAAGGTGAAAGAAAATTTAGGTAGATAAGTAGATATATGTGGATTTATATGATGATATAAATAGATGTGAAGCTATGCTAGTTTAGGAAAATTCGGTCAAGTGTTCATGAGATGAAACTATGTGTTTAAATGAATTAAAAATGATATGATATTTGATATTGTATATTCAGCCATCTAATTAAATACATAGGTGATGTTGAATTTAATCTTGCACATTCGGCTATATAGGTATGCACATTTGTGATATTATCTTTGATTGTACATAATCGACTAAATGAGTGATGTTGGCTTATAAGTTGAGTTTGATTCATGATTATATATATATTTGAATGTAAACATATTTGAGATAATGTTATGTTGGGAAGTGATGATGCATTCGGCCTTGAGGTAATAGATGAATATTTGTTAAAGTTTTAATGTCTTGAACAATTACGGTTGTAAAATGTAATGAAAATTATTAGACTATATATGTGAGTAATTAGCAAGGGTGGTTGCCGTATATACAAATATATATATATGTGTTATATATGTATGTGTAATTGAAATATTGATTGGATTATTGATAGTAATGTGATATTATGTGGTTATTAGCCGAATAGCTCAAAAGCATAAGGTAGAAAAATAAAATTTTACCATGTTGTTCTTTATGATATAAAATCATTAATATTTGGATACAAATATCTAGCAAGGCGGTTAAACTAGTTAATTTATTTGATTAAGCTTAAGAACTTAAAGGAGGGGAATCAAGCAAGGGCAAAGCGAAGAGCATCGAGTAGCTGATTTGGAACCGTTTTATCCAACACAAGGTAAGTCCATAAGCATTTGTAAGGTTGATTAATTTATACATAAATGACTCTTGCGTATCATAAGAGAATCTCTTTTGTAAGGTATTCTTTTGGAGTGATATACATAATTATAATTGTGGCCGTATATGCCAATTGAATTAAGTAAATTGTCTTATTATAGTGAGTCAACATTGGCACTAAGTGTGCAGATTTGAATGGCACTATGTGTGCGAAGTTGAATGGCACTATGTGTGTTGATTTGAATGTCAATACATGAGTGAATCTTCAAGGCACTATGTGTGTGGTGTAGCATGGCACTATGTGTGCGAATTTGTTTAGCACTATGTGTGCGAAATCAATTGATGATACAAGAAGTATAGGGACAGAATAAAGTGCTAGAGCTATTAAGCTGAAATATTGAATTTGAGACATGAAAGCGTATATGCATGTATACATCTAGTTCATCATTGTTTCATACTTTGAGAAAAGGATTTAAACAATTTGGTTGTTTGATAGTTGATTGTATAGCAAGACTTGGCTTGTAGTTGGATCGATAAACTAGGTAATTGTAACATAGTTTGGTATGGCTGAAATAGTTGATCTTACATTGTTTTTCTTATGATCTCATGTTAATAGTACGTATTATATTGCTTACAACTTATTGAGTGGAATACTCATTTGGTGTGTTTGCTTGTCTCCTATTTAGATTTCTTTGACCCATTTTGCGTGCTTGGGACCATCGTCGAAGTCATCACACCAGCTTGCAACATTTTGTTACCCTATTCTTAGTTAGTCTAAGTGAAAATTACGGCATGTATAGGTTAATATGTATTTTGTTTGAACTTTGATGTGTATACTTCTAGCCATGCGAATATGGCTTAAATACTAAGTTTGAATTTGGTTATGTTTAATCATGGTAAAATTCATCTTGGTTATAATGTTTAATGCTATTAATGAATTATATATATATAAAAATATACATATCTTTGAATGTTGAAAATACTAAGCAATATTAATTATGTGATCCGGCTATGTATGAATAAGGATTGTATATGGTGGTATAATGAATTATGCATTATTAAAGATGAACTTAACGAAATGAAGATGATAGAAGTAGATGCATGAAAATTTGCAAATAACTATTCGGTTCGGTAATATCTCGTAACCCATTCTAGCGATGGAAACGGGTTAGGGGTGTTACATTTTATTGGTATTAGAGCTACGATTTAGTTGGTTCTAGGACTACCGTAGCACGTGTGAGTCTAGCTATACATGCCTTAATGTTAATATATGATAGTGTGATGACTACTGATGGTTGAAATTATTATTTTAATTAGTAAATGGAACACAATCCAGAGAGAACCATAGCGGATGACGTTGAGAGTGTAGCGCCTGCTCTTGGACAAGGGACGGCGCCTGTTGAACCTCAACCATCGGCGAGTAGTCAGGATGATAGGGCTAAGCAAACCTTCTTTACCATGATGAATGAGTGGGTTGCACAATATACCCGAACTAACCCGACTGCTCAACCATTTTCAAATTTAAATAATCCACCTCTGGTGCCTATAATACCTGCAACTACTGATCCTTTGAGGCTGAGTAAACCTCCTATTGATTTGATTAGGAGCGTGGGGCGAGGAATTTTGAGCCACGACTCTGACGCTGACGCTAAAAAGTGAGTTTTGGCTTGATAATACCCTCCGTGTTTTTGATGAGCTATCTTGCACACGGTGAGTGTCTAAAGTGTGCCATATCCTTATTACGAGACTCAGCCTACTATTGGTGGAGAACCCTAATTTCTATTGTCCCAAAAGAACGAGTTACTTGGGATTTCTTTCAGACGGAGTTTCGTAAGAAGTATATTAGTCAATGATTCATCGATCAAAAGCGTAAAGAATTTTTAAAGCTCAAACAAGGTCATTTGATGGTATCCGAATCTGACGTGAGTTTGTAAGACTCGATCGATATGCTTGGGAGTGTGGGTGATGAAAACACCATGTGTAAAAGATTCGAAGAGGGATTGAATGAAGATTTAAAGCTACTAATGGGTATTTTAGAAATAAAAGAATTTGTAACACTAGTTGAACGGGCTTGCAAGGCTGAAGAGCTTAGAAAGGAGAAAAAGAAAGCTGAATCTGAAGCCAGAGACTTTTGTAAAAGATCGGCGGGTAAAACTTCTTTCTTGGCTGCAAAGAAGTTTAGAGATGATACAAATAGATCAAAGATGACTGTAGGAATTTTTATTAGGGAGCGACCCTCAACGGACTCTCGAGCTACTTCGATTGCTAGTGTTGGCAACAATCAACAAGAAAAACCCGAATGTTCACAATCTAGAAGACGACATGTAGGTGAATGTTGGGGTAAGTCTATTAACAGGGCCTGTTATAGATGCGGATCGCGAGATCATTTTATTCGAGATTGCACGGAACCTGATGAAAAGAATAAGGTGCAAGGTACGATATCGAGTGGCGCAACGACTAGAGGTAGACCATCGAGAAATATCAGAGGTAGGGGTGGTAGTCAGAGAGGGATTTCTGATACGGGCTGTTCGATCTTAGACTCGTGCTCCTGCCAGAGCTTATGCCATCCGCGCATGATAGGAGGCATCCTCCCCTGATGTTATCACTGGTACTTTCACTCTCTTTTATACTGATGTGATTGCATTGATTGACCCTGGCTCTACTCATTCATATGTATGTGAGACTTTAGCATCGATAAGACTCTACCTATTGAGTCTCTTGAGTTAAATAATTTGAGTGTCGAATCCCCTGGGTCGATATGTACTAGTCGATAAAGTGTGCAAGAAATGCCCTCTGGTAATCTGAGATTTTTATTTTCCAACCGATTTGATGCTTTTACCGTTTGATGAATTTGATGTTATTCTCGGTATGGATTGGTTGACTGTACACGATGCAGTTGTGAATTGTAAAAGAAAAACTATTGATTTGAGGAGTGCAAATAATGAGATAGTGCGGGTTGAGTCTATTGGTGTGATGGATTGCCAGCAATAATATCCTCGGTGTTTGCTCAAAAATATATGAGAAAGGGGTGTGAAGTATATCTTGCGTATGTATTTGATAGCAAAGAGTCAGAAAAGAAACTAGAATCAGTATCGGTGATTTGTGAGTATTCAGATGTTTTTCCTGAGGAGTTACCGGGATTACCACCCGTTTGAGAGGTGGAATTCAGCATTGAACTTGTACTTGGTACCACACCAATTTCAATAGCCCCGTATCGTATGGCACTAACGAAATTGAAGGAATTGAAAACTCAGTTGCAAGAGTTGACGGATAGAGGTTTCGCTCGACCGAGTTTCTCACCTTAGGGTGCACCAGTATTATTTGTGAAAAAGAAAGATGGAACCATGAGGATGTGCATCGACTATCGTCAATTGAACAAAGTGACAATAAAGAATAAATATTTGTTACCACGTATTGATGATTTGTTTGATCAGCTAAAGGGAGCCTCAGTGTTTTCAAAGATAGACTTGAGATTGGGTTACTATCAGTTGCGTGTTCGAGAATCAGATATACCAAAAACTGCCTTTAGAACGAGATATGGTCACTATGAGTTCTTAGTAATGCCGTTTGGGCTCACTAATGCCCCTGCGGTATTTATGGACTTAATGAATCGAATCTTTAGACAGTATTTGGATCAGTTTGTAGTGGTGTTTATAGATGACATCTTGATTTATTCACGTGA
Organism: Gossypium anomalum; assembly: GCA_025698475.1. NCBI lineage: Eukaryota > Viridiplantae > Streptophyta > Magnoliopsida > Malvales > Malvaceae > Gossypium > Gossypium anomalum. The sequence goes on from JAOWAC010000019.1 coordinate 123,261, forward strand.
TGAATCTGAACATGCCGAGCACCTAAAATTGGTTTTCTGATTTTCTGAGATAGCGATTATCTGTGAAATTCGGTAAATGTGAGTTCTAGTTGAGAGAAGTTAGCTTTTTGGGACATGTGGTATCCGCATCGGGTATCGAGTTGATCAGAGCAAAATTTGGCCATACTTGATTGGAAGCCTCAGGAATATTCTTGAAGTTAAGAGCTTTTTGGGACTTAGGTTATTCTGAGACGATTTGTAAAGGGTTTCTCGATGATAGCCACTGCGATGTGAAACTACTTCAAAAAGATCTTAAGTTTGAATAGTGGAAAAATGTCGAGAAAAGTTCGATCGATTGAAAACTGTTTCTTGAAGCTCGGTGTTAATACACCAAAATCTGGTAAAGAGTTTGTTATTTCTGATGATGCATCCTTACTTAAATTTTGGGTTGTGTGTTGATGCAAGAAGGTCGAGTTGTGGCTTACGCTCGAGGCAATTAAAGCGCATGAGAAAAACTATCGACCCATGATCTTGAATTAGCGGCCATTGTATTCGCTTTGAAATTATGGTGACACTACTTGTTTTGAGAGAGGTGTCATGTATATTCAGACCACAAAAACATCAAATATTTGATGACTCAAAGATATTTGAATCTGCGACAAAGATGTTGGCTAGAGTTGTTGAAAGATTATGAGCTCGTCATTGATTATCACTCGGGAAAGGCTAACATGGTTGCGATGCTTTAAGTCGTAAATAAATCACATTGTTTGCTTTGAGAGTGATGAATGTTCACCTGTCCGTTTCATCCGATAATGTATTAGTAGCAGAATTAAGGGCCGAACCATTATTGATTCATTAAATACTTGAATCCCAGAAAGTCGACGATGAATTGATTGCTAAAGCAGGCGAATGTGTTTCAAATGTGGAATCGAGTTTGATTGGCGACAATGATTGCTTGGCGTTCAAGAGTCGATTATGTGTTCCAAGAAATTGAAACTTATTTCGATGATTTTGGCGAGGCTCATAGTAGTCGAATGCCCGTCCACCCGGGTAGCACAAAAATGTACAACGATCTGAAACGTCAATTTTGGTGGCACTGGTATGAAGCGAGACATTTCGACTTTGTTTCAAAGTGTTTGATATGTCAACAAGTGAAAGCGGAACATCAAGTGCCTTGGGATTACTTGACCGATCATGGTACGAGTGGAAATAGGATCGGTAGCGATGGACTTTGTATACGGTTTACCATTGGCGTAGAGTAAGAAAGACTCAATCACGGGTTATTGTTGATAGATTGTGAAATGTCTGCTCATTTATCCCTATCAGTATGGATTTCTCGCTCGATAAATTGGCAAAATTATATGTCTCCCAAGTTGTTCGATTACATGGAATAACTACTTCTATTGTTTACGATAGAGACCCGATTCACATCTCGATTACGGAGAAAATTGCATGAAGCATTGGGTACTAAGTTACATTTTAGCATGACTTTCCATCCCCAAAGCGGATGGCCAATCACGAGCGAGTTATTGGATACTCGAAGATATGTTGAGATGTTGCATTCTCGAGTTCGGTGGTTCGTGGGAACAATATTTACCCTTGGTTGAATTCGCATACAACAATAGCTTCCAGTTAAGCATTAAAATGGCACCATCACGAGGCTTTGTATGGTCGCAAGTGTCTTACATACACCACTATATTGGACCGAACTCAGTGAAAATAAGATATACGGGGTTGATTTGATTAGAGAGGCTGAAGGAAAAGTGAAAGTGATTAGTGATAGCTTAAGAGCATCATCGGATCGTCAGAAGTCGTATGCGGAATTAAAACGGAAAGATATTGAATATCAAGTCAGAGACAAGGTGTTTCTTAAGGTTTCACCTTGGAAAAAGGTGCTCAAATTTGGCGTAAGGGCAAATTGAGTCAAGATTCATTGGGCCGTATGAAATATCCGAACAAATTGGGCTGTCGCATATAAATTGATTTATCCCTGAACTTGAAAAGATTCACAATGTTTTCATGTTTGATGCTTGACGTTATAGATCGATCTATCGCACGTAATTAATCCATCGAGGTTGAGATTCAAGGTGATTTGAGTTCTGAAGAAGAACCGGTTCGTATTATGGCTCGTGAAGTAAAGAACTACGAAATAAGAAAATCTCATTAGTGAAGATATTGTGGCTTAAGCATGGGGTTGAAGAAGGCTGGCTTGGGAGCTCGAAGACTCTATGAAAGAAACGTTATCGAATTTATTTCTTTGGTAAGATTTTTGGGGATGCAAATTTTTAAGTGGGGAGAGTTTGTGACCCTAATTTGACCACAGTGAGAATGTGGTTTCGGGACCACAAAACCAAGTCATAAAAATTTTACTTTAATTTTAATTACATATATTTATGTGAGATAGTGTATGTGTGAAAGTTTAATGTTTTAAATTAGTCTTAGGAATGTGAATTTTCTTGAAAGGACTTAGTTGAGAAACTTAGAAAAGATGATAGATAAATTGTAAGGATCAAATAACAACAAGGTGAGAAAGCTTGGGTTTGCATGTCAAATTACCCAAAATTCAAGTAGTGGCCGGCCAAGCAATGATACTTCTTCCACTAAGTTGAATTTATTGTAATTTTATATTAGTTAATGGTTAAATTAAACTAAAGAAAGGAATTAATAGGAAAAAGGGAATAAAATAAGAAAGGAGAGAAAGTGTTCATCTTCTTCCTCTTGCAAATCACAGTAAGCCAGGGAAAGAAGGAGGAAATTTTCTAAGACTTTCGACCATCCTAAGGGGTTGATTAAGGTAGGACTCATGTTAATTCTATTAAATTTTGTGAAAATTTAGTTAGTAGCAAATGTCTTATTATATCCCATATGTTAATTTTCTACTTAAATAGGTGACTAAATGGCATACGGTTAGAGGAGGTAGATGCTAAGAGGATGGTCTTTTGATGTTGTGAATGGAAATAGTAGAAAGGTGAAAGAAAATTTAGGTAGATAGTAGATATATGTTGATTTATATGATGATATAAATAGATGTGAAGCTATGCTAGTTTAGGAAAATTCGGTCAAGTGCTCATGAGATGAAACTATGTGTTTAAATGAATTAAAAATGATATTATATTTGATATTGTATATTTGGCCATCTAATTAAGTACATAGGTGATGTTGAATTTAATCTTGCACATTCGACTATAGGTATGCACATTTGTGATATATAATTGACTAAATGAGTGATGTTGGCTTATAAGTTGAGTTTGATTCATGATTATATATATATTTGAATGTAAACATATTTGATATAATGTCATGTTGGGAAGTGATGATGCATTCGGCCTTGAGGTAATAGATGAATATTTGTTAAAGTTTTAATGTCTTGAACAATTACGGTTGTAAAATGTAATGAAAATTATTAGACTATATATGTGAGTAATTAGCAAGGGTGGTTGCCGTATATACAAATATATATATGTGTTATATATGTATGTGTAATTGAAATATTGATTGGATTATTGATAGTAATGTGATATTATGTGGTTATTAGTAAGAATAGCTCAAAAGCATAAGGTAGAAAAATAAAATTTTACCATGTTGTTTCTTATGATATAAAATCATTAATATTTGGATCTGAGATATCTAGCAAGGCGGTTAAAGCTGGTTAATTTATTTGATTAAGCTTAAGAACTTAAAGGAGGAATCAAGCAAAGGGCAAGCGAAGAGCATCAGTAGCCGATTTGGGCCGTTTTATCAACACAAGGTAAGTCCATAAGCATTTGTAAGGTTGATTAATTTATACATAAATGACTCTTGCGTATCATGAGAGAATCTCTTTTGTAAGGTATTCTTTTGGAGTGATATACATAATTATAATTGTGGCCGTATATTCCAATTGAATTAAGTAAATTGTCTTATTATAGTGAGTTAACATTGGCACTAAGTGTGCGGATTTGAATGGCACTATGTGTGAGAAGTTGAATGGCACTATGTGTGCTGATTTGAATGTCAATACATGAGTGAATCTTCAAGGCACTATGTGTGCAGTGTAGCATGGCACTATGTGTGCGAATTTGTTTAGCACTATGTGTGCGAAATCGGTTGATGATACAAGAAGTATAGGAAAAGAATAAAGTGCTAGAGCTATTAACTGAAATATTGAATTTGAGACATGAAACGTAAATGCATGGATACATCTAGTTCATCATTGTTTCATCCTTTGAGAAAAGGATTTAAACCATTTGGTTGTTTGATTGATTGTATAGCAAGACTTGGCTTGTAGTTGGATCGATAAACTAGGTAATTGTAGCATAGTTCGGTATGGCTGAAATAGTTGATCTTACATTGTTTTTCTTATGATCTCATGTTAATAGTCTGTATTATATTGCTTACGACTTACTGAGTTGAATACTCATTTGGTGTGTTTGCTTGTCTCCTATTTAGATTTCTTTGACCTATTTTGCGTGCTTGGGACCATCGTCGAAGTCATCACACCAGCTTGTAACATTTTGGTACCCTCTTCTTAGTTGGTCTAGGTGAACATTACGACATGTATAGGTTAATATGTATTTTGTTTGAACTTTGATGTGTATACTTCCAGCCATGCGAATATGGCTTAAATACTAAGTTTGAATTTGGTTATGTTTAATCATGGTAAAATTCGTCTTGGTTATAATGTTTAATGCTATTAATGAATGATATATATATAAATATACATATGTTTAAATGTTGAAAATGCTAAGCAATATTAATTATGTGATCCGACTATGTATGAATAAGGATTGTATATGGTGGTATAATGAATTATGCATTATTAAAGATGAACTTAACGAAATGAAGATGATAGAAGTAGATGCATGAAAATTTACGAATAAGTGTTCGGTTCGATAATATCTCGTAACCCATTCCAGCGATGGAAACGGGTTAGGGGTGTTACACTCCGAGCCCCTCGCAGCTCTGATCCGTCTAAGGCTGGAAATTACCTGAAAGGTTAATAAACGGGGTGAGTTTACAAAAACTTAGTGTGTAATCCCCTACTTTATAAAGGGAACAGTCAGTCATATAAAAGAATTAAAAGTCTAGCCCCAGCCCTACTTGCAGTTTCAGTATCAATTAGGCCTTAGCCCATTATAATGAGCCCAGTGCGGATGGGGCCTAGCCTATCTGAATTCAAAATAAAGCCCAGAGGCCCACAATAGATACAGAACAGATATTTCATGTATGCAGAAACCCAACCCATATCCATCCGTATACACCCCTGTGCCAAACTTACACCATGTGGGGAGACAACTCGACCCACCCATCCCCTACACACCACAGAATTTGCAGCATGGTTGCCAGAACAGATATTGTGATAGAGCCACCAGATACGGATATTGTGGCAGAGCCACCAGAACAGATATTTGTGGCATAGCCACTAGAACGCTTCATCCATCAATATAACCCATATCCCATGCAACAGATATACATGTTATGGCATACAACATACAGAATCAGAATATCATGCCCATATTTGAATCAAACAATCACAGTCAAGTCATTCATATCACCAACATATATTCACAATCAAATCCGTCAACCACACAGTCCAAGTCAGTCACTTGCCCACAAGGGCAAAATGGTCATTTAACACCCTAGGGGCAAAATGGTAATTTTACCCCACAAGGGTATCTCGATAAATCTACCCTACAGGGGTATTTCGATATTTCTACCCTACCAGGGTATTTCAATAGTTTTGTAAATCAAGGGTAAAACGGTAATTCTGTAAATCAGGGGTACTTTGGTAATTTTACAAGTCGAGGGTATTTCAGTAATTTGGTAAACTAAAATATTCTAAACAGGGATAACAATACGAATGGGCCTAAAGCCCTTTCTAGGCCCAAATGGGCCCATACGCTCGTGTGGCCCTTTTAGCCCAATTCTAGCCACAGATATGAGATTCACCTAGCCTAGTCCAATATTTACTACACAATCAAACAACTTATCCAGTTGGGCCCGTAGGCCCATTGGGCCCACATGGCCCCTTTCGGCCCATCACGGCCCGAAGTAGCCATCCTACAGCTAGAGTAGCGAGAAATACACACGATAGGAGGCGGAGTTGTCAGAGCTTGAGCACTCTTAGCCGACACCCAACCCAAACGAGCACGCCATAAAGTGAAAGGGATCAGCCAAGAAAGGTACCTTTACTCTCCTTATGGTTCTCTCTATTTAAAGCCAGCTTCGCATCCACTCTTATGTTAGCTTCCCGATATAGGATCCCTTCATCATCGGAGTTTAAATTCAACACCAACTCTTGTCGCCCCCTGTTAGCAAAATAAATGCTCTTTGATTGCCATGAGTTTCAAACCCTGGACCTCCTTGCCAACTCTATGACGCCACTTTTCTGCCTCTAATGTGGCGCTACTTTGCCACTAGACCACAAGGCGTTTTGTAGCACAATTTCTCCAACAATATTCTTAAGGCCTACCTACTACACCTAGGGTTTGATTCACCTTAAACCAAAATTTTTGCTAGAGTCCAGGTTTGAACCCAAGACTTCTCCAACACTTCTCAGCACACTTAACCATTAAAACAAGCCTTAGTTAACTAAATTTACATGCACAACAAAATATTATAACCTGTCTTCAACCGCTCCTATGCTCAAGGCCCAAAACTTCTAGGCCCAAGTTTAGGGTGTTACACTCATATTCATCTAACACTATCATTTGATCATAGAAGCATATCACATTTTACTTCCTTTATAAATGCCATTAAATATATACATATATGACAAGTAATACTTAATTCTTATAATCTGTCATGTCATTCACAAGATATTATATATATTTAACTACTTAAAACTTACCTCGAATATATTTGAGCAGTCTCGGATCAGCTATTCAACTACTTTCTCTTTTCCTCTGTCCAACTTTGGTTCTCTATGCTCTTGAGCTAATTCAAACAAAATTTAACTTATTAAAGTCCCATCATGCTAGCTTATGGCCGAATATGACAAGAAATTTAATAGGCCATATAGCTACTTTTAGTTCAAATACAAAATGGTCATACACATTTTTAATAGTACATATACAAAGTTTATATTGATTTATACACACCCCATCAACCTAGTATCAATTAACTAAGTACTTTAAAAATTTTCTTTAACTAAGTAACTTATCGAAAATAATAAGGGCAAATTTAACAAGCTTAACTAAGTAACTTATCGGGAAATATTAAGAGCAAATTTAACAAACAACTAAGTAACTTATCAGAAAATATTAAGAGCAAATTTAACAAGCTTAACTAAGTAACTTATCTGAAAATATTAAGAGCAAATTTAACAAGCTTAACTAAGTAATTTATCCGAAAATATTATGAGCAAATTTAACAAGCTTAATTAAGTAATTTATCTGGAAATATTATGAGCAAATTTAACAAGCTTAAATTCAACTTATAACATTATACTCAAAATTCAAAGCATTTAACATCACTTCATCATAATATTTCATCATGACCGAATGCTCCTTTTAAACCATTTAAAACATCCAACACTAAACTTTCTTTGCATTACACTCTAATAGCCGATTACCATCTATCTATCTAACCACAACTATCCTTATTCATCAAGCTCAACTCATCTATCATCACATTTAATACCAAAAAATCAAACACCTTCAAAGACACCCAAACAACCCATAGCTGAATGCATCACTTGAAACCAATAACAAAAATTAAGTCATGGGCTATGAAAGGAGCTTAGCAATTAACTCAATTTCGCATAAATTATCAAGAAATAAAATCAAACATACCTCAAATTAGAAACACCAAGGCCAAATATCCAAGAACCTTTTGTTTTACTTGATCTTTAAATTTCGGCAAAATGAAAGAAAGAATGGATGAAAACTTTGTTTTTCTCACCTATTTACTTTTAATAATTTATAAATTTCCTCTTATAAAATCATTAAATATTATAATACTAATATGGAATGCATATAATATTCATTAGGTTATTATTTTACAATACAAAATACATATTTTTCTTATCATCTAACATCATTGCCGCCACTAATTCAATAGTGGTCCATTTGACATGCAAGTGCTCCTTGTAATATCTAGTGCATTATTTGGCCCTCTAAATTCTACCTATCACATTTTTAAGTTTTATCACACAAGTCCTTTTTAGTAAATTCCACATTCAAATGACAAAGTTAAGACATGATTCTTTCACACATGCACTTTCACATATAATAAGCATAGAATATAACATTTAATTATTATTGTGACTCAATTTTGTGGTCCCAAAACCACTTCTGAGACTAAGGTCAAATTAGGGCTGTCACAATAACATGATATTTGGTGGTTTTAATTAAGGTTATTTTGGTAAAATGTTTATTAATGTTAATATTAATAAAACAAAACCAAAATTTTTAATTCATTCATCTTTTTAGCCGAAAATTAAAGGTAGAAGAAGCTAAAATAGGGTTCTTCATCCGGCATTAATAAATTCTTCAATTAAGGTACTTTATTTTTGCTCGATTTTTAATGATTTCTACATTTTTGAGTCGTTGCTTTGTATTCTAGCTAGCATGTACCCTAGATTTTGTAATTGTTAAAGATTTATCATGTTGCCATTTTTGAATGCTTCAGTAATTTGATGGTTGATGATGGATTTTGAATATTTGTTAATAGTTAAACTAGTTTTGTAAAGTGATTTTGACAAAATGAAAAATAAGGAATTGTGAAAATGTAAAATATGGTGGTTAAAAGTGTGAAATAACCAAAAATATGGGCTGCTAGGAGTCCCTATGAAATTTGTCTAGGAATGGGTTGGTACTAAATTGCATGAATTTGCAATTTTATGTGATAAGGACTAAATTATAAATATTTGAAAGTTTAAGGGAAATGAGTAAATTTGCCAAAAATATGAATTTTAGGTTAAATTAAATAGACTGAATACTAAAATCTGAATTTGATAATATATAGATCAAGATAAGTTGAGATCGAGAATTAGATCGGGGAAAAGAAAAGTGGGCGAATAGGCGAATAGTTGTTATACGAGCGACTCTGAGGTAAGTTCGTATAATTAGAATCAAACTTTTAAATAGTTGTATTTATCTGAAATGTATGTATGTAATTGAGGAATTGATATACTTGGAATATGAGTGCCTAATTGTTATAGATTGATGGTTATTGAGCCCGTTTGATTGTATGAATTAAGTAGGAAGCAGTGACATGTCACTAGGGTTACCGTTTTAGTCGAACTCCTGTATTTATTGCGGACTCACCACAACTTATATGAGCTTACTAATTTAGCTCGTAAGAGCTTCTTGTTCTCACTCATATGAGCTTCTACTTGATTCATTTCGTCAAAGCTTTCTTTGTTTTAGCTTAATAGATCTTCTTTGTCCATCACTCGGAGAGGCTTCTACGATCATGGCTCAAAAAGTTAAAATCATAATGAATTGATGAAATCTGATGTATATCACCCGAGTATCCTTTGAAGTTCTAACGAGTTCAACGGGCATAAATTCTGTTTATACGGATGAGTGTTGTTACTGAATGAATTATTGATTATATGATTGAGAATGAAGTGTTGAATACAATATATATTGAGTATTGAATTGTGATAATGGATGATTTCATGTATTAATATGACTAACCTTTGGATGAATGCTTGTGTTAGGCATTTGGAAATTTTGTGGAGTTTGCCTTAATTATTTGTATTGATTTGGTATAAATGGTAAGTTTAATTCTAAATTATACGGGCTTACTAAGCTATAAAGCTTACTTTATTTCTTTTTCTATGTTTTATAGAGGTTCGTTAGCTTGCTCGTTTCGGACAATTTGGAGTTGCACATCACACTATCCAATTGTCGATTGGTACTTTTGAACTTGTGGATAATTGTAAATATGGCATGTATAGGATAGTTTTAAATATGATAAATATGGTTACTTGAGATCATGATTTTGGTATATTTTGTGTAAAGGTTAAGCCATGTGATTTGGCTAAACTTGATAGTATGTTTTAGTATGTTTTGTCAAATGTTTGATAGAATGGAAACTATGAAAATATGTCTTGTTATTTGAAAGTTATATGAATGGAATATGTATGATATTAATTAAGCATTTGAATGGTAAGAAGAAATGGTATTATATGTGTATGAATTGTTATTGAATGGCTGCCTATTAAATGTTGTCATTTAAGCTTGTGTATGCTTGTGAAAATAGGGTGGCATAATGGCTTTGCAAATAGCTTATTTTTTTCCACACGGGCGTGTGTCTTAGTCTTGTGTGACACATGGTTAAGTACACAGCCGTGTGTCCCCTGGTATTGAAATTGAATTGAAGTCAGTATGCTCCACACGGTTTCACACACGAGCGTGTGACCGGTCGTGTGGTACAAGTTAGTATATCCCCTAAATGGCATACGACCTAGAACACGAGCGTGTGACTTGGCCATGTTGATAAGTCAGTATACTCTCTAGTTTTCACACGGCCTGGCACAAGGGCGTGTCTTCGGCCGTGTGATACAAGTCAGTATGTATGCCCTTGTGACAGCTCTAATTTGACCCTAGTCAGGAAGTGGTTTGGGACCACAAAACTAAGTCACAAAATTATTTAAATGCTTTTTCTATGTTTATTATATGTGAAGCATCATGTGTGAAAGTATCATGTCTAAATTTTGTCATTTGAATGTGAAATTATGAAAAAGGACTTATGTGATAAACTTGAAGAATGTGTTAGGAAGAAATGAGGTGACCAAACAATGCATGGCTTATTAAAAGGGAGGACTTGCATGTCAAATTGTCCAATTTAAAGTTAGTGGCCAGCCATGATGATGATGATTTGAAATATATGCATTTTATATATATAAGAAATATAATTATTAAATGTTTTATAATATGAAATAAGAATTAATAAAATAAAAAGGGGTGAAAAGAACAAAGTTTGTTCATCTTTGTTCTTCCTCAGCCGAAAAACCAAGTAAAAGAGAAAAGGAAAAGTTTCTAAGAAGTTTGGCGATGCTTGTAACTAGATTGAGGTATGTTTGATATTATTCTTTGAAATTCATGTATATTTCAAGTTGTTAGTTTGAATTCTACCTAGCCCATGGTTCAAATTTTGCTATTTGATGGAGATGATATTCGGCCATGGGTGTTGTATTTCTTGGTTGGTGTTTTGATGTTTTTGTGATGAGGCATGAAGATGGTTGATTTTGAGTGTTTAATAAAAAAGATTGGATGTGAGTGTGTGTGAAATAGCAAATGATGAGTCTTGGTAACTTCATGAAGTGTTCGGCCATTGTGTTAAAATGTTATACTTGTGTTTAAATTTGGAATTTAATAGTTATATGGTTAGTATAGGTATAGATGACCGAATATGAACATGAATTATGATGTGAATGAATTGTTGTTAAATAATGGCCGAATGTGCTTAAATCCATGCAAGGTTGGGTTCGTTAGTAAATTGAGATAAATATAATGAAATTACCATTTGTAAATTGTAAATGTGAGATCATCTTTGATTGAATTGAAAATGTCCTTGTGCTATAATCATTTAAGCGGTTAGAAAGATTACCGAATATGAATTAAAGAGAGAAATGAGGTAAAGGATGAGTTTGAGCTTGTAAACGATATATGTGATTTAATTGAGAATTTATAATCGACTAAAGTGATCATTGTGTAATTATTTATATATTTTTATTTATTTATAATGGCTAAATGTAGCATGAATAAGGATGTGAATAAATTGTAGTTATAGAGGTTGTCAATGAAAAATATGAGTTGGATGAGCTAATGCCGAATGGACTTGTGGAATTAAGTATTAAAAGATTTTTAATTAATTAGTTAAGTGATATTCGACTATATGAACAGCATGTGCACTTGATGTTATATTACGGTCTAAGAGTATATTTATATAAGTGTGGGAGCATTCGGTCAAAGAAGAGTGGTTGTATGAAAATAAGGTTAATAAATGTAGTAGTGCCATGTGAAGTGTGTAAATTACATGACTTTGATAAGTGTCGTTTGTGTTTTAAGACTTATCAATGTTTTTTTTTTGTGCCGAATGTGATTTTGGATGAATGAGATGTGATAATTATAGTATTTTACAAATTGTCGAATGTGGTTTTAAATGATAGAGATGTGATAAGTTGAATTTGTTAATCAAGCTCAAGAGCATAAGGAGCCAATTTTGGATAAAGGGAAAGCGAAACTAGTCGATTAGTCAATCCGTAGTTATTCGATAAAATCCAAAGTAAGTTCTTAAGTGTTTGTGTTTGATCATGTTATATGCTTAAGAGTTGAATAATTATAATTAAGAAAATGTTTGATTGTATATATATATATACACATATGTTCTTTGTGTTGAATAAATATTAAATTAAAGTTATGAGCCGTATGTGACTAGCATATCTAGTCGACTTTGATACTATTAAATGATGTACTAAGATATGTGTTCCAATGTGGAAATTAAACCCTATATCGTTGAAAGGATGAAAATCTTTGTTCATAGATATGCGTTTCAGTTATACGTAATTGAAGTATAAGTTATGAAAGTATGAAAAAGAACAGTGAATTGTTTATCGAAATGTGATATTCGGCCTTGGCCTAGCAAGCTTTAAGCTTGTGAATAATATTATCGAGCTTCGGGCCTAGCGAGGCTATAATGCCGGTGAAATGATATTGGGCTTCAAGCTTTAGCGGTGATGAAATGCCGATGAATGAGTTCGGACTTAAAGTCTAGCGAAGCCGTCGTGCGGTGATGAATCGGGTTTAAACCTAGCAGGCTAAATGCGGTGATTTGATAAAGTCTAAGACTATGAGACCTTGTGTTAAATCAGCAATTGAATTGTTCAATACATTAAGTTGGCAGGTATGTGATTTATACTTATACATGTTAGATCGATTGGAATTGAATCATGAATGTGAAATGAGAAGCATAGGTGAAGATCCATATGTGTATGTGTGTATTCGGTCATGGTGAAAGGTTATATGAATTATGTGAAATACCATTTAGATATGAATGATGAAAGTAACTGTGGTTATGAAATGGTACAATGGTTGAATTTGGTTGAATTAAAGTTGACACTGAAGTATTTAAATGCCTATGTCATATATGTGAGTAAGGGTAAAACCATTGTAAATTATCGATAAAAGGGTGGGCTATGTGTGGAACCATCTTATAATTGCTAATTTGAAAGGTTGTGTGCGATTCATTGAGCATGATGTATTGTATTGAGATTATGCTTAAGTGAAATTATAGGTATGTGATGAAATTGATTGGTGATATACAAGTTTAAATAATATGAATGCAAAGAAAGTGTGAAAGAGTAAATTTGTAATAAATCTGCTTGGGACAGCAGCAGTAACGTGATTTTGGAAAATCACCATAAATTGTGGGAGTTGAGTTAGAAGCTGAATAAATTATTTAATTAAAGCTTTATTAGTCTAGTTTCTTATAAAAGAAACCGTGTAAGCAAAAGAATTGTTGATAATGAGATATTTGAAGTGGCGTGGGACAGAGTCAAATGACTTCGGGGTCCCCTATTCTGTTTTTATAAAATCATTATAATTTGTACAAAAATGGTTATAAGATAAAATTTATATTCTTAGATGCCTTAATGAATCTAGTTTCAAATGAAATCAACGAGAATATATTTTGAATTTTTTACAATGAGAAATTTGATTCGTAGTGAAGAGTGGTCAGATTAGTCAAACAGTGAAATAGGGGAAAATTTAAGAAAAATATGGTATTGATTGGCCAAACCAAAAATTCTGAAAATTTTATGGATAGAAGAGATATGAGTCTATTTTCATGGAAAATTAATGGCAATTGATTTGGAGTTTCGTATCTCCAGTTATAAATAATTTAGTGACTGTTGCTCAGGAAGACAACTTGTAGTGAATTTGTGATTATGTTGTAAACATTGATGAAACTTGTTAATGAGTTGCTTATTGTTTTCTTATGAACTTACTAAGCGTAAGGCTTACTCCTCTTTTCTTTCCCATATTCCCTAGGGTTGCCAAGTTAGCTCGGGTTGGAGGCCGTCACGAGAGATATTATCACATTGTCGTCAGTCTACGTTATCGGCGTAAGTAAATCTTAGTGTTTGAGTCTATGGCATGTATAGGGTTGTAAAGTTGAGTATGTAATATTATGATTAAGCCAAAGACTTTGGCTTGTTATTAAGGTAGTTTGATTATTCATATGCTTGTATGTTATTATCTCCTATGATGTGGTTTATAGCATGTATATTTAGAATTTGAATTGTGATTCATTGTTGAGTAAGTAAATGATACAATATTAAGATATTGGTAAATTTAATAATGCCTCATGAATGTTTTGGGGCCTTGTAAGCCCTATTATAGGATAATATACGCGTGCATGAAAAGTTTAAAATTGATGAAAAATTTTTACTACTGGTTTTATATAAATGGTTGAGTTTAAATGTAGCACCTCGAACCCTATTAGGTGAGGATGCGGGCAAAGCGGTGTTACAACCCCTGCTTTCACATGGCCTGTGAACACGGGCGTGTCAATTAGTTGTGTGAGGCACATGACTTGTTCCTGCAGCGTGTGGCCCTGAAATGTTGAAAGTTTTCTAAGTTTCTAAAATTTTCATATGTTATCGGTTTAGTCCCAAACCACTTCTAAAGCATGTCATTGGCCTCGTAGCCCGCTTATAAAGGGCAATATGACATTGTTGTTTGGTATTTGTATATGAATGTATGAATGTATGAGATATGGATATTAAATGATGTGTATTGATCTATGTAATACCTTATAACCCTACTTGACGATTTAATACGGTTTAGGGTGTTACACCATAGATCACAAGTTTGAAAATATAAGGTTTTCGATAAAAATTTTCAATTAGTGATATTTTCCCCACAAAGATCCGAATGTAGTTTCTTATTTCGTTGGGGTTTTCCAACGACCTCGCAGGGCTCTACCCTCGGTCCTCATGGGGCTTCTTCCTTTGACCTATTTGCATAGCTAACTTTGATTGTGGGGACAATTTTATAATTCACATTAATAATCAATTGAATGCATATATTGTTTGCTATGGTTGATATGCACGATGTTTGAAATGCATGGTTATAGGCAGATAGCCCATTTAATTTATAATTTTTGAGGTTGTAATTTTATAAATATGACCTACATGCCGTATACATTTCTATTTCTCTTGTATTTCTTTTCTCATCTTACTCCCTTATATGTAAAATGAGTTTCTATAATTGTAAATTGTACAAGCTACTCTGAGTAGAAGATGAAAGTTGGGCCACTTAAAGTGAGAAAGAAGCTTGTGAAGCAACTTACACCCTTATAGCGTGTTTGGTTGGCCGTAATGTTAAACCATTACAGCCTTATTTAGTGGCCCAACCTTATTCCATTGTTTGGTTGGCTGAATAGGCTATTACATCCATATTCATTACAGCCTTATTCAAGGCAAAATCACCGTTTACAATTCAGCACTCCCCCAAGGGAATACCTGTTCAGCGTGAAAATTGTTCAACTTTACCCTTCTCACATCTGAGCATTTTCTCCCTCTTTCGTTCCACCCTTCTCCCTCTTTTCAGTCTGGTTCCCATTTTGTTCCACTCTTCTCCTCCACCCTTCTCCCTCTTTTCAGTCTTATTCCCATTTCGTTTCACCCTTCTCCCTCTTTTTCATGTAATTCCATCGATTCTTGGTATCCTCAAGCTCCGGTTGAAATCAGGGTCAACGGTTTCAATTTCCTCTCAACAAAAATGCAGCTTGAAATTTTGACTTTGGTGTGAGAGGAAAGGGCTAATGATCCAACACCCAGATGTTAAATCGGTGCTGAATCAAGTGAAGAAGTTCGCTGACAAGGTAATTTTGCTTTGTCTTAATTAAGACCCCACTTTTCGTTAACTATCCCAGATCCCTAAGAATACACTTTACTTAATCAAGCTATTCTTGTAACGCCCCAATTTTAGGGAACTTTGTAAAATCTGAAAAAAAATTAAAATTTTGTATTACGCTTGTTATGTGTAGGATTTATTATGATAGTGGGCCTCTAGAAGGCCCAAGCTTAGGATAAAACCGGTAGTTTTAATTAATTTTAATTAGTAGGAGAAAGGGGTTGTTAAATTAGCTTATAGGAATTAATTGTGTAAAATGGATCACAAGGAAGCATGTGGTAAAGTGGCTAAGTGGCATACTAGGAAGGATGTAGGTGGCGTATGTGTGAGCTTAGGAGGAACCAGGTTCAAGCTACGAATAACAGACAAAATAATGGATTTATTTTATGAAATGAGTGAAAAGGTAGGTGGTGGAACTTAAGTGAAAGTCTGTCGATGGGAGTTTGAGTTGCTAAGGGATTGAATAAGGATAAAGATAAGGAGGAAATCTAGGAGCCGATCAAGGAGCAAGAGGTGGCCGCCAAGGGACTTTAGCTTGGGAAATTCGGCTAGGTAGTGCAAAAGACAGGAATTTCGGCATTTGGGTGTGTGGTGACCGATTCTCGACCATCTTTCCTTCTCTCTGTTCTTTCTTTCTTTTTCCCTCCATCTATTTTTCTTCTTCTTGCCCCATAGCCGAATCCTACCATTATTCTATTCATCTTCACATTTCCATCATTTGTTTTAAGCCTTATACATAAAGCGGAACCCCAAATCCTATAGTTTTTCTCACAGTTTGATTTCTCCTAGCCCAAACTCGTGGTTTTCTCCGTCTTATGGCTTTGATTCTTTTTTTCTAAATCTATAACTTCGCTGAAAAGTCATTACAAAACCCTACTATACCGTATTTTCTTTCATTGTTACAAAAAGCCGAAACTCCCACACCATCCTAGGGACATGGCCGAATCTTTGAGATCATTGAGGGCTCGACTTTTGTTATCGTTTGAGGCTTGGGCAGCGTCGAATCAAGTAGGAACAAAGGGAAATGTTGACTGGAAGAATGGGTGGTAAGTCTCATCCCAACTTAGTCTATCTTGCATATTTTAAGAAAAGTTTAATCCCTCAAAAGGTTAGGGAGGTTGTCATTTTTTTGACTTATAGCCCTTAGGGGTTGTGATGACATGTGTTATATTTTGGTAGTAGTGTGATTAAGAGGTCATTGATCAAGGGCTTGGACGAGTGGAACAATCGGATCATTTGGAGCTAACCATCTCTCGGCATCAAGGTAAGGGCAATAGAGGTTTTAAGCATGTTTGGCCGAATGTGGTGAGGACTAAGTATTTGGTGTTACTTTGGTATTTAGAGTAATTTTTAGTGACTCAATTGTGGTAGGCGTTCGTGTGTAGAGCTTGTCAGGAAATGCATAAAAAAGCAGTGTGTAATCTATACCCTTCTATAGACTAGACTCAAAAAAGCCAAAAGGTGAAATCTGAAAAAGGTATTTTGGGAACTTACGTAAAGTGTGCGAATGCTCGTAAGAGAGAAAGGGTTATTAATGCAGTATTCTCGTGATGGTAAGATCGCAAAGTGCACCAATCATGCGTTTTGGAAATTTTGGGCTTAATGGGCCTAAAGTCGGTTAATGGGCCAACGGGCCCAACTCGATAAGTATGTGCTGGTAAGTGGTTCTGAATATCGTAAATAGTGAAAATATGCATGAAAACCCTAAGAATAGATAAATTACTAGATTACCCACATGTATGAAAATTCTTTATATATACCTCTAGGTGTAAATGACCTAAATACCCTAAGGTTAAATTATATCCGAAAAAGCATGTTGACGATATATTCGTATGATGTATGACATGAATGTATATCTCATTGCATGGGGACATGGGTTATATTATGGAGGAAGCGTCACAGTGGCTATGCCACAAATTATCTGTTCTAGTGGCTTTGCCACATATATACTCAGATCAGTGGCTTGCCACATATATATAATATCTGGTGACTGTCACATTTTACATATCTGCGACCATGTCATGCGTATTTAATGGCGTGTAAGCGGTTGGGTGGTCGGTAGTCTCCCACATGGTGAAAGGATGGTATGGGGAGTATGTGGTTGGATATGGGTTGGGCTTTTGCATAAGCATGATATGAATCATCTTCGATTTGTTCGGGCCTATAGGCTTTAATCAGAAATCTATTCGGGCCGAGGCCAATTTATTTGTCTCTGTGGTTTGAACTGATTTGAAGGCTATGGTTGGGATATTTACACACCTTTGAGTTTCCCTAAACTCACCCTCCATTTTCATCTTTGCAGTAATCCCCAACCATAGTGGGCTTGGAGTCGTGAGGGATTCGGAGTGGCCACTTGTTTCCGCAATCGGTTTTCTTCTACGATGAAGCGGGCGTCTTTTTATTTCATTTACGTTTTCTATGGGTTTTAAGTGTAATAAGGCCGCTTTTAATTATTGTTTTAAAGGTTTGATTTATATTCTGTTAGGTTAGGAATGATTTATGATAATTGGAAAAATGGACTAGCTCTAGGGCGCGTTTTCAAAAGCATAAAAGCGATTTAAAATAACACAATCACGAGTAAGACTTCCGC
Organism: Gossypium anomalum; assembly: GCA_025698475.1. NCBI lineage: Eukaryota > Viridiplantae > Streptophyta > Magnoliopsida > Malvales > Malvaceae > Gossypium > Gossypium anomalum. Next base: position 141,681 of record JAOWAC010000019.1, read on the forward strand.
TAAACCAATATTTTTAACTTAATCATTTTCTTAAGATGGACTTAACCAAAATAGTTTTCTCAAAATCATACGAGTTGTTAGAGTGTGGCAATGGCTGTGTGCATGTCTAGGATTGGATCCAGAAGGGGAGCTTGGTACTTAAGCGATCAGCTGCACTCACCTCCTCTTTCCGATTTCCTACCTGGTGCCTGGCTTCTATTCACTTTAACCTACTTTCAAAAGTGTCTTTTACAAACACCAACTAAGTTTTCTAAATTAAGTAATCTGAGAATGTTTTGAACGCATCGATGTGGCCTTTAGATCCCGGCCATAACGTCTAGGCTGAGTTTAGGGTGTTACAATTCTCTATTAGCTTGTTTGTTTGTAAATTGCATCTCTTTTTCCTTTTTAGCCAACATTGGGGTAAATAGTTAGGCAAAAGCGAGTGAAGGTAGAAAGGTAAGCTATATATACTTCTTAAAGTAAACGTTTGGTGTTTATTTTATTTGTGTCCATTGTTTTCTAGAAGAAGGATTCTTTTATATGTTATTAGATTTGGAAGGACAAAGATAGAAATGAGGATTCGTTCTTTTGCTCGTTCAAACTTTTATTGAGTTGTTTTTTAGGATATTTTGCTCACATTAACCATGCTCCTTTGTAATGATTAATAAGCGATGCTCAGGGGGGAAAAAGAGAAAAATGGTGAAAATTCAACTTCTAGAAGTCTTCTTACACCTGAATGTGCACTCAAGACTTATATGACATGCCTTGGTTAACTGGTCGCATTACATTTTATAGCCATTAGAAGTTGCTATATTAGTCTTGAGGAGAATCATTTAATTGGTTGTTCACAATTACTTTAGTCTTTACATAGGATACATGAACCATTAAACACTTTGCTAATTAACTTCTCATATAGGTATTGGTAGCTTCAACCGAACTTTTCTCGGGAGCAAAAGATAACTTTCTAGCTTGCTTGTACTAAAATTATATATATAAAATATGTACTTTCTAAAAAGTAAACTTCATCACTACAAAGTTGCCCGTAAAGTCTTGGCATTCAGATGTCCATCATTGAATGCAATGATTGTAAGACCCTAAAAGAAAGCAAGCAATATAAAAATATTTAAGATGTAATGATAACTATGAATAATTTAGCTTTCATTTGAAAGAGAAAAATTCTACTCAAAGATGGGAGAAATCTAGAACTCTATTGTAGCACAAAATAGTAGTGAACATAGACAGATTCAAAGATCAAAGGAAGTGTAATAAAAGATGCAAAACAAGAAACAAGAATCGTAGTTTCCAATTTTTCTTGCAGATGGCGGAAGATAGATATTGTGATGGGGCAGGTTTGAAAGAACTATAGAATTAAATGAAAATTGAACTTTTGGACATTAGAAAAGTGGCTAGTATATGGCCTAAACTACCACCTAATAGAATAAACTAAATAAGCGAGAGAAAACTATGAGTGCTAATAGCTCTTTCAGGTTCCAAGTATTTCATTACCTTGTCACTTACGTAATGCATTTGTTAGGAAGGATGATACTGCAGGACTACATCAAAGGGAAACAAAAATTTTCCCATTTTGGATGCTACTGGGTGAACAAACTATGTCGAGGTACATGTTCTTCTCTAGGACCCATTTTGGTGCATACAAAACTAATCTTGTTACGACTATATTGTTATTTCTTGTATTCTGTTTTTATCATTATTTTATATCTCGCAACTCTTTGGTGTGAAATGTTAGATCACGTGGTAATTTACAAAAATTATTTATATTAAATTTTTTTCCTATTTTGGAAGAAACTCCCAAGTGTCCAACATTTTTATTTGTTGAGTTGAAATTAAGATCTTGTCCCTAGTAGCCAAAAAACACAAACATAATTCAATGATCAGAAGCAGATAATGTGCTCATAAGCTTTGTTTTAAAAATGGCTTAAGATGCGTATATATATATATGTAAGATTCTTTTATGAGTGCATATATGGATGGAGAATTTGGTTTGGGGATTTGCTTAGTGCTAGTATTGCTAGGATAGAATGGGATCGGATGTCACAATTTTGCCTTTTGTAATTGAAGTTGAACTATCGTATGTCTATGTAGAGAACATAAATGTGATATTGATTAAATTTATTTCTTTGTTACCAGCAAGAATCATATGAAAAATGTTATTTTTCTAATCATCATCACTTTAAATGTTTCTTTTTTGTTTATATATAAAATTAAAATGCATTTGTGACATGACTAGGGATGAGACATGTAGCATACAATTCGAAAATGTTTAGAAAACTACGAGTGGTAATAGCTCTTTCAGCCAAAGTATTTCAATACCTTGTCATTTCTTCTAATGCATTTGTTCTAAAGGATACTCAGGACTACATCAAAGGAAAACAAAAATTTTATTTTTGTACCTATTAGAGAAAGACTCAAGGATCCAAATTCTAACACCTAAATAAGAGATTGATAAGAGGAAAGGGCAAGGGAGAGACTGATGGAGATGGATATGGATATTTTCACTTCTATAAAAGAATATAATTAAAATAAGACCTGGAATAGCAGGAAGGAAAATATATTACACACATATATTACGGGAAGTTCTATTTGCATGGTTAGTAGGTTTCAATTTAATTGGCACAGGTACAGGGTTTGGTCCCCAGCCAATATAATTACTTGCTTGTACTAAAATAAAATATTTGCATGCTTAAAACTTTCTATCCATGGTTGGAACTTTCTCGATGCTTTAATCCTTGTACCAAGTGCTATTGAGTTGCGGATCAGTATAACATCATGTTAGTTTGAGGAACCGTTTTTCATGCTTCTATGGCCTTGCTATTGAGTTGCGAATCGGGTATAACATCCATTCGATGCCTTTTGAATCCTTAAGTAATCATTTGTATAAATTCTTGAGATATTAAGAATGAACAAAGCGGTTTAATAATGTTGTGTTTTCTTTGGCAAAATTAACTTCAGAGATAAGGACCATAGAGCTGATAGAAAAAGGATCAAGTTGCATATACTGAAGCAAGAGAGGTTTCGCATAACAATTATTAGGTATTATTTTGGGTATTGTTTTGTATAAATATAAACTATCTAATAATATTGCTAACAAAGATAGTTTGAAAGAAGATTGATAAGCAAGATCTTTGGCATTATATAAAAGATCTATTTTAACATTTATGAGGATTGATGTAAGTAATGAGAATCCTAAGATATTTCATCAAAATGACGAGATAGATGTAAAGGCCAAGGGCAAATATAAAAGATAGATGTAAAGGCTAAGTGGCAAATATAAAACAAATTGCAATTTGCACTTTAAAAAGAAAAGGGAAAGAACTATTTTGGCATATATGCCTTCATATCAATCTTTTGTTTTCCTCAATTAACATTCCTACATGTATTTTTATTATACTTTTTTCTAAAATAAATAATGAGTTAGTATTTGATATACTAATAATAT
>JAOWAC010000018.1:0-111480 GCA_025698475.1 Gossypium anomalum
ATTATATGCATTTTGAGTTAGGTTTTATATATGGATGGAGAGGAGCGCAAAGGGCTTATCTTGATTTACCAAAATGAGCTTATACCCCAGTTATTAAAAGAGCTTATGCCAGTTATTATAAGAGCTGAGCCTCGATTATATGATAAGCTGGCCCAGTCTTTGATGGTGGGATTTGGTTGGGTGGGTTGAGTTATTCCCCACATGGCAGGAAGCTTGGTTGAAATGCGGGTGGAAGTAGGCTGTTGTGGTGGAAGTTGAGTAGTCTCCCCAAATGGGCTTGCATTCATGCATTAATATTACATGTGATCTGAAATGGGCCTATAGGAGCCTCTTTATTTTCTGAAGAAAAGGCTTGACCCGGTGCCATGAATGATAAAAAAGGCTTGGCCCGATATTATGATATGAATTATGAAAAACCGGCCCGATAAATGTAGATAGTGGGTGAAATTTGGAAGCTTAGGCCAGTATGGTAAAATATTGTTTGGGCTCACTGAAAGGGAGCTTGCTTACTGCAGTTTTCAAACTCACCCCCTTTCTTTCTTATCTTTCTGAGGTGAGCCTTGACTTGGGGACTTGGAAATTTGGAGAGATTGAGTGTGGCCTTATGTGATGCGTTTTTGGCTTTGGAGACAAATAAGCCAGGTTTCATTAAGTTTATTTTATTTATCATCTATTTTTGGGTTTATAATAGAGGTCATTTTAACTTTACTTTATTTCTTTTCTTTTACGGATTATTTTTGTTTAGTTTGGGTGATAATAAATAAATACAAACTGAACTTAGGGCCAGTGTTTTCAAAGCAATCCCTATTTTAAAATAACACAGCATCACATATGTCAGTGTAACAAGAATAACCATAAAGGAGATTTCCTTTCGTTTACCAAAGTGTTAGCAATAGGTTGTAGGCATATACAGATTGGATCCATTAGGGAACTTAGTACTTAGCGTAGTGCATGGCTCTACCTCTCTTCATTTGGATACCTACACGGTGCCAGACCTCCATTCATTAGTTATCCAACAATGAAGGCGGTTTTTAGATAATCAAAACAAAACATAGATTTTTAAAAAGCTACTGCTACGTATGACCACGTCGAGTTCGGCCATAACGTCGAGTGAGGTTTGGTGTTTACATTTAATAAATATCAGGCAGTTTTAACAACTTCAACTATGGATCGGAAGTCGAAATTTTTGCAAACTCAAACTTATGAAGAGGTATTTTGGGAAATGGCGAGTTTTTTCAAGATGTTCAAAATTTTTATTTCTTTTAATGGAGTTTAAAATGAAAAATTCAAAGCGGAGGTATTATAAATTAATTTTGGATTTTTTTGATCAAATGTATGTTTGAATGGTTTGAAGAAGGATGTAGCTTGCTTCAGATCCCGCTACTCAAATGCTGTAAGTACCCTTACTTTATGTTGTAAGTGCATGGTAAAATGTTAAGGCAGAGGGCCTACTATGATACTATAGATTAGGGTAGAAATATAAAGCAGTGGGATTGAGGCCTTAGCTAGGTGACTGCCGTGTAAAAGATAAAATCCACAATTACCATATTCCCCATACATCTCTTAAAAAGAAACCAAAATATTTGACTAATTTCATAAAGCTGTAATCGAGAAAATTCGATATGAGGTACAAGGGAGCGTGGGCGAGGCCACGGACGTGGGCATGATACCATTGGTGGAAGAGCGCATAATTTTGAATCTTCATCCTCAGAGGCATGGCCGGTGAGAGAGACATTTGTGCCAGAACAAAGCTGGAGTGGGTCGTATGAAGTGAGTGCCAGGGGCGATGCTTTGTCCCAAGCAATATTAAGGGTCCTGAGAAGGGTTCTGGGGCTAAATGCTGGGGCTGATGATGAGAGGATCTATCTCTGGCGACTTGAGGCTACTTGGGCGGGAGGTTTTTAGGGCGTATCTGAAGTAGCCCCAAAAGCGTGGCGAGTATTGGTTAGAAAGCGGCAGGCGGATTATGGGCGACCTCGATTGCTCGGTGGAGCAAAAGCTGAAGAAGGAGGCTAATGTCATTGCTAAGAGATGAGGCATACGGTGGTGGATCACGATGAAGAGTACCCGTCGAGCGTGTGACTTGGGAGGCTATTCGAAATGCTGCTTTTAAGGAGGTATGTTAGGCGAGTTATGTGGATGCCGCGAAAAATTTACGAATTTGGCTCGAAGGTAATAAGATTCTTGCTACGGTATGTACTGGCGAAATCGCCGAAGGTGGTCGATATGCTAAGTGGGATAGTTACAGTTGATATAGCGCGGCGATCGATTCGAGGATGGTCTCGCGATGAGCTTGAGTCTTGATAGATCCACAAAGGAGCGTGACTTATTGCACTAGTAGAGAAGGCCCAGATAGCCAGGAAGTGAAAGCAGAGATGGAGCAGCGGAACCATGAGAAGGGATGACCCGTTGGAAAAATATTCTAGACCCTCAGTGCTGAGATAGAAATGCTAAAAGAGCTAGAGTGGAGGAGCCGGCTCAGGGAATACTTTAAGCAGCAAATATGCAAAGATTGTGGTAGAGCACATATGAAGTGTTGGAAGCGTCTTGGGCGTGTTTTGATGTGGGTCCAAAGGGCATAAGTTTAGAATTATCCTCGGAGGCGGCTCGGAGATCAGCGGCGGAACAAGAGGGAGCTCAACCCAGTGAGGGGACCACGCCCGAGAGGAGTGCGTGGCAAGGTGAAGTGGAAATGGTAATGGGCGGGGCGTGGGGCACACTGGCGGGGTGCTAGACAAATATTTGAGGCTCGGCGATCGGTGTTGGTTGATCTTGCAGCGGCGTGCGTGAGAAGTGGCGCTCACGATGTTATAAGCCAGTACGTTCCTCATTCCTTGCATGACCTTATCTGCTTTGATTGATGTGTAGGTTCTACCCACTCGTATGTTGCTGCGATGTATCAGGCGAGGCATTGGGTGTGCCTCCTAAGAAGTCTGTAAGTGGGAGTATCGATAATCAGCCCCTTTGGACACTCGGTTAGGGTGGATAAACTCTTTAGGAAAGTGCCTTTAGAGGCATGAGTGAGATATTTGTGGGGATTTGATGGAGCTACCATTTGAGAGTTTGATCTTATTTTGGGGATGGGTGGTGACTAAGCATAGAAGCGGCGTTGGATTATCTTTATTAAGAGGATAGTACTAAGAAGCGCTAAAGATGAGAGATAATGAGTCATTTAGGAGGCAGAAGGAATTACTTGTCTAATGTTGTTTCGACTTTAAGGCGAGAGGGAGTTGATTCGGAAGGTTGTGGGCGTTTTTGGCATTTGTGAGTCAATTTGAACTGCGATAATGAAATGTATAGTCGATTAGGACCATTAAGGAGTTCAAGATGTATTTTGGAGGAACTTCTGGACTACCTCAGACAGGAGAAATCGAGTTTAGAATCGACTTGTTGCAGAGCAACTCGGTGTCCTTTGCATCTTATAGGATGGCACCAAAGAGTTGAGTGGGTGAAAGCTCGAATTCAGAAGCTGACTGAGCGAGGGTTTATAAGACCAGTATTTCTCCATAATTGCCCGTGTTGTTAAGTAAAGAAGAAAGATTGGACCATGCGAAGTGTATTGATTATCTTGATTGAACAAGTGACAATTAAGAACAAGTATCGAATTACCAAGGATCGGCGATCTGGTTTGATCAAGCTGAAAGGAGCTTGATGTTCTCCAAGATTGACCTTCAGTCGGTACCATCGATTGAAGGTCAAAAGGAGGATATCCATAAGGCTGGCATTGAAGAACGATATGGTCATTCACGAGTTTCTAGTTATTACCCTTTGGCTTAACTAACATGCCGCGACATTCATGGATTTGTGTTTTGACCATACTTGGATCGGTTTGTTACCATTTTTATTGATGATATCTTGGTGTACTCATAAGCGGAATAAGAGAAGCATGTGAGCATTTGCGGAATGTGCTACAAGTCTAAGGGAAAAGCAACTTTATGCAAAGTTTAGTAGAAGTCACGAGTTAATTTGAGATGAAGTAACCTGCTTAGGGCATGTTGTGTATGCAGGAAGGGATTAAGGTTGACCTAGGAAGATTGAGAGCGATTTTGGAGTGGAAGCCACGACAGGGTCGATGAGAAATTCAAAGCTTTTGGGGTTGTTTGGATATTATAGAAGGTTTGTGAGAAGGATTTTACGTGTTGTTGCCAGTGCCATTAGCAAGGAAACTTATAAGGAAGGAGCACGTTTATTTGGATGAATAAGCAACAAAGAGGCTTTTGAAAAGTTAAAGAAAGTTAAATTTGAGGCCAGGTGTTGATTGACGAGAATCGGCAAGATTTCCACTGTGTATAGTGATGGGTCACATGTAGGTTTGAAACATGTGTGTTGATGCAAGAGGGCAAGGTGGTGGCTTATGCTTCCACGACAACAAGCCTCATGGTGAATTATCCTACTCATGACTTGGAGTTAGCGTGGTGATTTTCGCACTTAAGATATGGAGGCACTACTTGTATGGAAAGATGCATTATCTACGGATCATAAGAGTCTTAAGTGCTTGCTAACTCAAAGAAAGCTAAATCTTGAACAGCGAAGGTGGATTGAACTGTTAAAAGACTATGGTATTCGATTGAATATCATCCAGGTAAAGGCAAATGTTGTGGTGTCGTTGAGTCGTAGAAACGGTGCGCGAGTTGAAGGCGATGTTTGCTCGCCTAAGCTTGTATGATGATGGAAGCTTATTGGCGAGTTGCAAGTGAGACAGGCTTAGGTAGAAGCTGATTAAGAAGTAACGATTGATGGATGAGTCGTTGGTTTCCGGTTTGACAAGTTGAGAAAGCGAGGATTGGACTTTGGACTAAATAACGATGGGGTTCTCTGTTTTGAGGAAGAATGTGTATCACAGAAGGACTACGATTTGAGGATGATGATTTTAAAGAAGCGCATAGTGGACCTTGTGCGATTCATCGGGAGAAGCAAGTTGTATCGAGACTTACGAGAGCTATATTGGTGGCACAGGCCCAGCGAAGTGAGTGAATTTGTGAGAAAATGTTTAGCGTGTCAACAAGTAAGCGGAGCATCAACTACCTTGAGTTATTACTGCCTGGTGAAGATACCACTTTGGAAGTGGGAAAGGGTAACCATGGACTTTGTAAGTGGGTTGCCATTGACACCATCTAAGAAGGACTCGGTTTGAGTAATTGTGGATAGGTGTGAGTCTGCTCACTTCATCTGTTGAGACGATTACTCACTCAAAGTTGGCCAAGTTATATGGCGAGAGATAAATGCAGTTGCATGGGGTGCCATCGTCGATAATTCCCGGCCGAGACCAAGAGTTTACATCTCGGTTTTTGCGAAGTTACATGAGGCGTTAGGAGCGATTAGATTTCGATCTGACTTTTCACCCTCAAATCGATGGGCGATCGAGAAAGGATTATTCGAGTTTTGGAAGACATGTTTGAGGTTGTGTTATTGAGTTTAGAGGCGGTGGGAGGATTATGCTACAGGTTGGCGAGTCGCGTATAATGCGGTTATCAAGCAGAAGTATTCGGATGGCTCATATGAGGCACTATATATGGCGAAAATTTTGTTACGCCTACTTGTTGGAGACAGAATTGGGGATAGACAAGTACTTGGGCGAGTTGGTGGCGAATCGAGGACAAGATTAAGGTGATTAGAAGTCGATTAAAGGAGGCAGCGGATGGAAACAAAAAGTCTTCGCCGATTTGAAGCGTGGGGCGTGAGAATATCTTTGTAGGGGACATGGTCTTTTGAAAGTTTCACCTTGGAAGAAGATTTTAAGGTTTGGTAAGAGGGTAAGTTGAGGCCCATGATTTATTAGGCCTTACCAAATTGTTAAATGGATTGGACCCGGTGGCTTATCGAATTTGGAATTACCACCGGAGGCGCATCGTATCCACGGCGTGTTCCATGTATCCATGTTAAAGCGGTATCGATCGACCCAACTCATATCCTGCCGATTGAAGAAATGAAGTGCTGATCGAATTTGACTTTGAAGAGGAACTGTACAAATACTTGATCGTAGCGTCAAGGTGTTGAGAAGGAAACAGTTCCACTAGTGAAAGTACTGCTGGAGAAACCATGGCAAAGAAGAAGCTACTTGGGAGGCGGGAGGCGATCGTCAACAATACCTCAACTTTTGAATAAGGTAAAATTTAGGTAAAGAAATTTCTTTAAGGAGAAGTAGAGTTGTAACATCCACGATTTTAGGTTAATTTGCGATTCTCAATGTTTTAGTGAAGTTTTTAAAATTTTGTAGTTGGATGTGAAATTAATATTTTGAGTAGGTAAATGGGCTTATGGAAGGCCCATGTGTTAGCCAAAACACAGTTGAATTATTGAATTTTGGGTTTAAGAGTTAGGGGTTACAGCTAGGTGGCCCTTATATAAAGTTATGGGTAAAATGCATCACAAAGAGGCCTCTAGTAAAAGTGGCTAAGTGGCGCCACTAGGGAGTTATAAGGGTGGCGTGTAAGTGGTTTAGGAGGACATGGGATCGATTCCTGTGTTGGCAATAGATGCATTTATTTTTTTAAAGTGCGGGGAAGGGTAGGTGGTGGAGTCCAGGGATTACGCTAAAGAGGAGTTTGGATTCGGTCGGATGCATGATTTAAGGAGTGATAAGGGAGAGTTTTAGGGATTGGAGATGAGGATAGAAGTTGGCCGAATAAGGGAAGCTAGAGAGGGATTTATTTAGAGTTAATTGGGATTAGAATTTGGCACATAGGGAATTGTTGTGCAGTTTTCTTTCTTTTGGCTAGTGCTCTCTCCTTTTCTCTGATAGCCAAATCTACCATCTCTTCTTCCATCTTTTCTTTCTTCTTTATCTTCAAACCAGCCCACTTTTCCTCCTTTCATCCATTAAGTCATTCCTTCATCTTTACTTTTTTAGTGTTATTGCAGCCAAAAAAGCTGTGAAGTCCAGGTAGTGCCGATTTTTGTTTACCAACAATCATCTTCCTTCTTTATCTTACTTATCGGTGATCAACTCCCTTATCTTCTAGGGCTAGGCAGTTCAAGAAGAGGAGACGGTGGTAAGTGCTCAAATCTTAAGCATTCTCATTAGGAGGGCTATTAGCAAGGCGAAATCCCTATGTTTTAGGGAGGTGGCCGACTATGGGTTTAGGCTCATGGGATTATTCTTTTAATAATTTTATTATTTCTATAGTGAAGGAGCAGCAGGCGTAGTGGCGACTTGAGTCGATTGAATCTTTGGGTGGCTAGATCTAGTCAATCGATTATCAATAAGAGTAAGGTTTTCAAGGCTATTTTTTTGGATGGTGGTAGAATGAGTAAGTATTAATATAAGTTGGTTGGTATTTTGGGTCAATATTGGAAGTTGATTTATTAATGGTGGTTTATAGGAGAAATCGTGTAGGAGATCTCGTGGAGGAATATCTTGAAATAGGTGTATAGCAGAACCTTTTCCTAGCTTAAAGTAATAATTCTTTGAAAATGAGAAATCACAGAAGTGCGGCAATTCGAGGACTTGTGAGCCAGTGACGCTCACTAGTAGTTTGCGAGTCGATGAGTCGATGAGCGAAAATGATGGAAAAAGGAAGAGCGTGATTTTTGGCATATTCGGTAAGTTGGGCCTCGAGAGGTAGAGGTAGAACCATTGGGTTTTGATTGTCCCGGGGAAAAATGGGCGGACTCACCATTTGGTCCTATGAACTATATTAGCGATAATGAGCTTGGAAAATCCGAGATATTTGGTAAAATAAGCGGAATTACCCTTATAATATGTAAATGACTATTTTGCCCCTAGGTAAAAGACCATTATACCTAGGTTTTAATTGTGAATTTGACACATGGGATTTTGATATACATGATTGATATGATATGCACATGAAATTTATGACATGCACATGACATGTATGATATGCACATGATATGTATGAGATGTACATGATAAATTCATTATATGCATTTGGGTTGGGTTTATATATGGATGGAGGAAGTGCAAAGGGCTTATGCCCGGTTCTGAAATAGGCTTATGCGATTATTAAAGGGCTTATGCCCGGATTATTATAAGAGGCTAGAAGCCTCGGTTATATAATAAAGCGGCGATCTTTGCGATGGAGAAGTTTGGTTGGGTGGGTTGAGTTATTCCCCCATGGAAGCTTGGTTGATGCGGGTGGAAGTAGCGGTTGGTGGGTTGAGTAGTCTCCCCAAATGGGCTTGCATTCATGCATTAATATTACATGTGATCTTGAAATGGGCCTATGGGCCATCACATTTCTGAGAAAAGGCTTGACCCGGTAACATGAATGATAAAAGGCTTGGCCCGGTATTATGATATGAATTATGAAAAGGCTTGGCCCGATAAATGTAGTAATTAAATTTGGGCTTAGGCCCGATGGTGATATTGTTTTGGGCTCTGAAAGGGGCTTGTTGCACTGTGAGTTTTCCAAACTCACCCCCTTTCTTTCTTATCTTTATAGGTGAGCCTTGACTTGGGGACTTGGGTGGAGAGGATTGAGTGGTACTGTGATCGTTTTTGGGCTTTGGAACAAGTAATGGGTTTTCATTAAGTTTATTTTATTTATCATCTATTTTGGGTTGTAATAAGGCCATTTAACTTTAACTTTATTTCTTTTCTTTTCTGGATTATTTTGTTTAGTTTGGGTGATAATAAATAAATGGGCTAGACTTAGGGCAGCGTTTTCAAAGCGATACCTATTTTTAAAATAACACAACGTCACACATAATCGGTGTAACAAAGATAACCACTTAAAGGAGATTTCAACTCGTTTACAAAGTGTGGCAATGGTTGTGGGCATGTCACAAGATTGGATCCATTCGGGAGCTTGGTACTTAGCGACCTTCATGGCTCACCTCCTCTATTCCGGATACCTGCACGGTGCCCGACCTCCATTCATTACGGTTATCCAACAATGGGCGGTTTTAGATAATAAAACAAAACATAGATTTTTAAGCTGCGTATGACACGTCAGTTCGGCCATAACGTCGAGGCGGTTGGGGTGTTACATTTAGTGGTATCGAGCCAGGTTGCAACAACTTCATTTGTGGATCGGGTCGAGAAATTTTTGAAAACTTAGGCTTATGAAGGGTATTTTGGGAAATGGCGAGTTTTTCAAAGATGTTCAAATTTCTTTATTTCTTTTAATGGGTTTAAAATCGAAAAATTCAAAATGGAGTATTATAAATTAATTTTGGAAAATTTTTTTGATCAAATGTATGTTTTGAATGGTTTGAAGAAGGATGTAGCTGCTGTGAATCCCGGCACCAAGTCTGTAAAGTACCCTTACTTTTATGTTAGTAAATTAGTGATAAAATGTTAAGCGAGGGCCCTACTATGATACTATAGTTAGGGTAGAATTGTAAAGCAGTAGGATTGAGGCGTAGCTAGGCTGCCGTCACGAAAACAAATCACTGAATTACCATATTCCCATAAAACATCTCTAAAAAAGCCAGAAATATTTGACTAATTTCATAAAACTCATAATCGGAAAATTCGATATGAGTACAAAGGAGCATGGGCGAGGCGCGGGCGTGGGCCGCGATCGTGAAAAAAGCGCAAGGTGAATCTTCATCCTCAAGGCATAGGCGGTGAGAGACATTTGTGCCACAGACAACGGAGCCCAGGTCATATGATCGAGTGCGGGGGGCGATGCTTTGTCCCAAGCAATGTTAAAGGGTCCTAGAAAGGGTTCTTTGGAGCTAATCTTGGGACGATAAGCAGAGGATCTATCTCTGGCGACCGGGCTAACGGAGCGAGGAGTTTTTAGGGCGTATCTGGGTAGCCCCAAGCGTGGTGAGTATTGTTAGAGGCGTGAGGCGGATTATGGGCGACCTCGATTGCTCGGTGGAGCAAAAGGCTGAAGGAGGCTGTGTCATTGCTAAGAAGATGAGGCATACGGTGGTGGATCCGATGAGGGAGAGTACCCGTCGAGCGTGTGACTTAGGAGCTGTTCAAGTCTGCTTTTAAGGAGGTATGTTGGAGGCGAGTTATGGATGCCGCGAAAGAATTTGAATTTGGCTCGGGGTAATAAGGCCCATTTGCGGAGTATGAGGCGAGAATTCTTGAGGTGAGTCGATATGCTAAGCGGGATAGTTGTGGGTGAATATAAGCGCGGCGTTGATTCGAGATGGTCTCGCGATGAACTTAAGTCTTGATAGCTCCACAAAGGAGCGTGACTTATTTTGCACTAGTAGAGAAGGCCAAGATAGCGAGGAAGTGAAGCAGGCCAGGCAGCGGAACCATGAGAGGATCGACCCAGTTGAGAAAGATTCTAGACCCTCAGTCTGCGGATAGAAATGCTAAAGAGCTAGAGTGGAGGAGCGGCTCGGGGAATACTTTTAAAGCGCAAGTATGCAAAGATTGTGGTAGAGCACATATGGGGGAGTGTTGGAAGCGTCTTTGGAGGATTATTTTATTATTTAGAATTACAAAATTGAATAAAATTATTAATTTAGTTCAAGATCGGGGAAAAACATGTTTTAAGGATTAAATTGAAAAGTGTTGAAATTATAAAAAATTACGATATTTTATAGAATTCATGGGTTGTTATCAATTTGTATGAGAATAGCAATTTGGAAATAAGGTTAAATTGCAAGAATTTTATTTTTAAATGCATGAAATATCGATATAATGAATTACGATTTATGTTTATGAAGAAATGGCAGAGAGAATGATATTTATCATGATATGTCAATATGTGATTATCTTTGATACGTTGATACAAGGAAATTAAGTATATTGAGGCGAGTAATAAATTCAAATAAAACATGTCGAGAAAAATAAGTATGTTTAAGGAACAATATGATTGATTTTAATTGGTTCCAAATATGAGCGTTAGATGAAATAAAATATCTAATAAATAAATCGGTAACTTTGGTAATGCTCAGTAACTCTATTCGGGTGATGGATTCGGGTTAGTGGTGTTACATTTAGTGGTATCGAGCTAAGGTTTGTCGATTCTCGGACCAAATATAGCATAGGTGAAGTCTAGAAATACATGCTACTATGTAACCTATGATAAGATAATATGATATCATCCAACCACGATGAGATTTATTTTACTTAAAGATAAAGATGCTATCCCAGCCAGAGCTAATTACGATAATGTTGAAAGCGATATTCAAATATATGAGTAAAAGTTGATTATGATGAGTGGAACTCGTAAAGGTAGGAATAAATATTACATTTAAATTTATGTGTATAGTAAGTAAAATTTTAAGGTAAGTACCAATATTGAATTAAATTTGTATGGATATATATGATTGATGTGGAAATTGAATATTGGATGTATGTTATATTTGAAAAATATATTGATTGGGAATGTGATGAAATAAATATGAATAAGTGATTATTGTGAAATTTGAATATTTGTTATTGAAAAGTAAAGTGAAATGTATTGAATTGAGAATATATGTGATTAATTGAAATGTGGATTGGTTGAATAAATGAAATGAGTAAGTTTGTACATAAATAAATTATCGATTCTTTTTATGGTATTATAGTTTGTTATCATATGAGATCACGGTTGCCTATAGACTAATTATTTGATGAAAATTGGCGTAGACTAGGAATGTGATTATTAAAAGTTGAAGGAAAGATTTCCAGTTTGAACCTTAGGAATAGATGAGGATACAAGTGACATGTCACTAGGATATTTGAGTTAGAACTCGTTGAGTTAAGTGCAGAGTTCACTTATGGATCGCACACGAACTTCGTTGAGTTGGGTCGGGAGTTCACTTATGGATCGCACACCCGAACTCGTTGAGTTGAGTGCGAGTTCACTTATGGATCTGACGCTTGAACTTCGTTGAGTTGAGTCAGAGTTCACTTATGGGTGGGTTACATGGTAGCTTTTTGCATATTCACGGGCTATTGAGTTTGGTTTAGGCTGCGAGCATGACACTTATGTGCATGCGTTCCGTTACATCCGATTATATTACGATGAGTTCAGCGGAAATCGCTTAAGTGAAAATACATGAAAATTAAATTATGAGGCTTTATATTGATTAAGTTATATTCAATGAAATTTATGAGATTTATATTGATTAAGTTCAAAATGGTAAAAGTGAAAAAGTTTAATAGTTGAGCAATTGATAATGTAGTCAAAGCGAGAATGAGTTAATAAGTGAAGATGAGTTCTAGATAGAGATATTAGATTTTTGAAAATTACTAGGGATATACAAGTACCATTGCTAAAGAAAGAAGTTTAATTATAGGAAAATTGATTTATTCAAATAAGGTATTTCTGAGAATGGTTAGCTGAAAATTTCTTCCAAATTAGTTTCTTGAGTAAAGTGAATGATATGAAATTTTTATGACTATACTAGTCAATGGAATTGGTGAATAAATTGCAAAAATATTTGAATATAACTATTATAATTGGGTATATTATAGTAGATTTTGGGATTTTATATGTGTGTCTTATATGTCTTGATATTTTTAGAGGTATATACAAGCTGTTCATGTTTGGATGCTATAACCATTATATGGAAAGATTGAATAAATATGCAAGCAGATAGAAATTTTTGCTAGTCTGATTAATTCACAATATCCCTCTCTCTCTCTTTGGTTTTCCAAGCCAATATATGTGATAGAATACTTGATAATAAAATTCATATGATATTATCTTCTAATTTTTGTTGGTGGAAGCTACGAAAAGCAAATGTAAAAATTGAATTAAAATAATTTGTGAAACAAAAGATAAAGAATGGATATAAATAATAAACTAGGTAAATATGTGCGAGAAAGAAACTATAGAATTATAAAAATAGAAGTTCATGATCAAAATAAAACAAGGAAATTCGAGAATGAGAAATTTCTTTTAAAGAGAGAGAAATGTAATACCTTGAAAATTTCTCTGATGAGATACTACTCTTAATATAGTAAAATAAGGAAATAAAGTGACAAGAAAAGGAAAATTGAGTTATGTCTTTGGGAAGTATATTATGACATATTGATTCAAGAAAGGACTAAATTGTAAAAGTGAGAAAAGTTTTGTGTCCCAGAGTAAATACTCAAAATTTGAGGATTAAAGTGTAAATATGATAAAGTTGAAGGACTAATAGTTCAAATATTTTAAGGGTGGAAGGATCTAGAAACCAAGGAAAAATTGATGAATTAGGACCAAATTGAATAGGTGAAGAATTATGAGGACTAAATTGCAATTTTACCAAAATTAAGTGATGAGTCAAGAATGGAATTTTAAAAAAGATCACAAAGGGCAAAATGGTCAATTGAGAGAGAAATCTAGAAAGTAATGATGATGTGGGAGATATTTTAGATTAATTAATTAAATAAATATTAGTTATTAATATTTTAATTTGATTTTTATATGATATTTTTATTATTTTATTAGTATATATAAAGAAAGAAAGATGAGAAATTCTCATCCATTTTCCATGCATTCACGTTAGGAAAGAGAAGAGAAGAAAGAAACTTTTCATTCTTTACAATTTAGTCCTTATACCAAAAATTTGCCTAGAAATCAAAAGAATTTCCATAGCTACCAAGAGAGAAAAATGTTAAGGATACTATGGGGAGTTAGAATATCAAATTGGATTCAAGGAATAGAAGCTAGAGGAGAGAAAATCAAATTGAAGATTGGAATCAATAGAATAAGGTAAGTACATCAAGATTTTAATATATTTTTAAGTTTGTTATTATTGAAAACATGGAAATAATGTTATAGTAGAGTTTTCTTATATAAGGTTCTATGATCTTGATGAGTTAGTGAAGGAAATAGGAGAAAGTGATGGGAAATATTGTAGAGAAAGGGAATAAGGGTGTTATAAACATGGTAAATAATATCTTGCACTAAAACAGTTTTGGACAACAGCAGTAGGATAGCTTTGAAAAATCACCAAAAATTATGGAAGTTGAATTAGAGTTTTAATAAAACATGAAATTAAAGATTATTGAGTCTAGTTTCTTATAGAAGAAACGGTGTAAGCAATGGAATTGTAAATCATGAAATATGATAAATTTTATGAGACAAGGTCAGAATGATTTCGGGTTCCCCTGTTCTAACTTTGGAAAATCATCAAAAATTGGAGAAAAAATAATTAGGGGCTTAAATTTATATGTTTAGAATCCTAAATGAGTCTATTTTCAAGAGAAACAAATGGGAACATCATTTGAATCCTGTACGAGAAGATAATTAATAAAGAAGGGTCAAAAGCATGAGACAATGAGAATAGAAGTGATTTTAAAGAATAAACTATACTTATTGGCTAAGCCAAAAATTCTAAAAATTTTATGGTAATAAGATATGTAAGTCTAGTTTCAGGAAAAATTAATGAATCTTAATTTGGACTTACTGTAGCTCAAGATATAAATAATTTAGTGACTATGACTCAAATAGACAACTTTGAATATACATATAAGTAAATAGTGAAATTATAGATAATGTTACTTATAAGCATATTATATAAATTAAGGATGTGGAATGGAGAGGAGGAGGAGGAAAATAAGTATGAATATTCAGCTAGCATAGCTAATTTGCATGTTTTAGGCTCAGGGACTAAATTGAATAAAAGTAAAACTTTACGGGTAATTTTGTAAAAATGTTAGAAATGACCAATTTGCATGAAGTGGATTATTTTATTATTTAAAATTGCAAAATTGAATAAAATTATTAATTTTGTTCAAGATCGGGGAAAAACATGTTTTAAGGATTAAATTGAAAAGTGTTGAAATTATGAAAAATTCTGATATTTTATAGAATTCATGGGTTGTTATCAATTTGTATGAGAATAACATTTGGAAATAAAGATTAAATTGCAAGAATTTTATTTTTAAATCTTTGAAATATCGATATAATGAATTACGATTTATGTTTATGAAGAAATGGCAAGAGAATGATATTTATCATGATATGTCAATATGTGATTATCTTTGATACGTTGATACAAGGAAATTAAGTATATTGAGGCGAGTAATAAATTCAAGTAAAAACATGTCGAGAAAAATAAGTATGTTTAAGGGACAATATGATTGATTTTAATTGGTTCCAAATATGAGCGTTAGATGAAATAAAATATCTAATAAATAAATCGGTAACTTTGGTAATGCTCAGTAACTCTATTAGATGATGGATCCGGTTAGGGCGTTCTGATTACCTTTGCATTGCATTGCATGCTTGATGTATGATGATTTTGAATGCTTATTTTCGTCGAGGTTGTACACTTTGAGTTTGCAAAAACTCACCCCCACTTTATTTTATTTTGGTGATGCTTAGTAGAAGGTTCGATGTTTGGGAGGACTCTGGGTGGCAGCTAGCAAGATAATTTGGACTTGTTTTCTTTCTAAAGCTTATCAGTTTCTATGTTATTAAGTACTTTTCAAATCAGATTGTAATAGGGCTTCCACTTTATTATTATTTGTGTTATTATTTTTATGTGATGTAATTATAAGAAGTTGAACATGGTTTCTTAGACTATAGTATGACTCTTCTACGTTTCATAACTACATTTTAAAATGACATGTTTTCATAAAATAATATATTTTAAGCAAGTGATTGAAAGGAGTTTTTAAGGATAGTTAAGGTTTCTTTTATTTTAAGAAGGGTTTTCAATGAAAACACAGTTTTTGCTAAAACACTTCAATGTGATGCATGATTCGGCCATAACATCTAAGCCAAGTTTGGGGTGTTACACGGAGAGTTATCACGACAGTTATACCAATAGGTACACCTTTAAGCATTTGGGAAAAAATGTAGCGCTAGCCCCATTGACTCTGAAAGCAAGTGCCTCAAAGTATTCATCTATGAAGAAGTCCTTATGAAAAAGTGAGTGTGTTAAAAGTACTCATCCATGGAGGCTTATTCACGAAGAGATAAGCATAACTTATATAAAGATTCCTTCACTTCTTTTCAACTAAAGCCCTTCATTCTAATTCTTTTATGATATCATCTTCTTATAATGAAAAAAAAAAAGACAAAAAGAGATCAAGCGAAAATAGGAAAAAAAGTTGATTCGAGAAAATGGCGGATCTTAAAAGAAATCGAGAGAAGAAAAGAGTTGTGAGAAAAGAAAATGAAAAGAAAAAGAGATTGAGCGTGAAAAGAATGTGAACAAAAGAAAATTGAAAAAGAGATTGAGAAAGAAGAAAAAAGAGAGAATAAAATAAATGAGTGTTCTTGAAGAAAACAAAACTAGAGACAAAGATGCAAGAGAGCAAGAACAAGTGAGGAATGTTTCTACTAACCCAATCTTAAGTTCTCCTATTGTTTCATCTTTTCGGGTTTCTAAAGTTCCATTCGACAAGTTCCAACTACATTACCTTCCCAAGGAGAGATGGTTTAAATTGATCAGAAAGGTAAGAATGAAAGTGAAATTATACCACAAGTGCCTAAAGGTAAGTTAGGTAAGGATATTGTCGTCTCTAAGTCTCCATTAACTTATTTGAATGCTTGTGATTATATTGATGATATAGTTGATTGTCATTCTTTGGTTAATAAAGGCGTGTTTGCTTTAAATCTTTGGCAAGGCAAGTATCTTTAATGAAAATCGTGGTATTGATGAGCATGTTGATGAAGTAAAATCCAAGCAGCTATTGCAAAACTTGGTTGTGTGCGATAGTGGATGTCCAAATCACATAATTTGATTACTTTGATTATGGTGTTGGCGTGTATTCTTTGATTTGTTATGGAAAAACCGCATACTTAAACAAGGCTGTGCACATGAGACTTGTGAGTATGAATGCTTGAATATATGCATGCCTAACTTCCCTTTGATTCAGCATATACAAATTTTCGATGTGTGTGTTAAAGATTATCCACATACAAATCTTGACTTGTTTAATTGTGATTTTTATGTGAGATCTTTGAGTTTTTGTGCGAACTCGTTTTGTATAAAGCTTACCTTCCGGATGAATTGTAGAAAGCTATAATGGCTTGAAAGATTATATGCTTAAGTCTTGCATGATTAAAGTGAGTGAGTTGTTGACAAAAGAAAAGTATTTGCTTTTTTTGAAAATGTGTGATCAAAATCACGTGTTCAAACCCAGAGAACATTTTCCTAAGTTGTTAAGAAAAGGTCAAAACTAAATTTTTGATTTTGGTTGGTTGCTATCAATGAATTCCCTGTTTCGTAATGATAAGGTAAGATCCACTTCTACTTTTGATCCTGGCATCGGTTCAGCATGTCCTTTCAAGTTCATCAATTATGATGTCACTAATCCTTTTTATTTTTGTAAAGGTGACACTTTGAGAAGTGCGAGTTGTTTTTGATGTGATCAGGCTCGGGTGATTGAGTCAAATTCACGTAGTTGCCGATCGTAGATGAGAAGAGTCGTTCGTGCCTTGGTCTTGGAAGTAGAAGTTAGATGGATAGGTTTGATTAAAGCGGGTGGGGTTCAAAGTAGTGAAAAGAGTAATGATAGGTTCGGCTATGGAAAGCAAAGATGGATGTTGACTAGAGGTTCGGTTTGAAGCGTAACACCTAACCGTATTTCGTTGCGAGGAGCAGGGTTACGAGGCATTACTAAATAAGTATCTGATTCTGAATATTTCATCGTAATTCATGTCATAAGCACATATATAGCATGCAAAAGTTTAACTATCATATTAACCAAAGTGTATGTACCTTAGACACAAGTAAGCTATAAGTAAAATTCAATTAAAAACATTGTAAGTCGAACATCACGTGTACACACGTTCTAGCATCAGTTTTGATAGTCAACCATTTACTGCAAACATAAGTCATAATTTTTACATGACAAGCTCATGTTAACTCTAGCATGAATAATATCAATTATATACAAATGGCCGAGCCATAAATACCTTACAATTTACATAAATACTTAAATACACTTCCAAAACTATTACAATGATTTTATACTATCATATCATAGGGTGTATTTATCAAAGATTTAAGTGATAATTCACTCAAAACCGAATTCAGACCTAAATAATATAATCTTCTCCATTACACAAATTTCTTACCTCGACACCAATCATCATCAAACATAGTCACATATATCAAACCAAGAATAAAAACATCATAATAAAACACACATAAAACCGAGTCTAAATATATATATCAAGCCATTTTCGCATGGCTTTTAATACATAACCAAAATCAACACTTCAAAACATATGTTCCAGCCTATACATGCCATAATGTTTCCCCTAAGATCAACTAAGAAAAAAAATACCAAAACATTGCAAGCTGATGTGATGACTTCGACGATGGTCTCGAACACAAGAATTGGATCAAAGAAATCTAAATAAGAGACAAGTAAACACACCAAATGAGTATTCAACTCAGTAAGTAATAAGCAATATGATAGAGACCATTAACACGTAATAATATGCAAAATAATGAAAGAGTAACTATTTCATCCATACCGATCTATGCCACAATTATTTAAATTATCGATTGAACCCCAAGCCAAATCTAGATATCAATTAAATACCTAAAACAACCGAACAATTTAAATACTTTCTTGAAGTATAAAACAATGATAAACTAGATGGTTTCATACATATATGTTTCATATCTCAAAATTCAATTATTAGATAATAGTCCTTGCGCTCCATTCCTTCAGGCATGCTATATATCCTTAACAGTTTTAGCCCATAACACTAATCAAAAAGCGCACACATAGTGCTATGATAAACCGCACACATAGTGCATTGAAAATTTACTCATGTATTGATATTCAAGCCAGCACACATAGTGCCATTCAACCCGCACACATAGTGCCATTCAAATCCGCACACTTAGTGCCAATATCGACTCATATGATAAGGAAATTTACTTAAATCAAATATCATCTACAACCACACCTATAAATACGTGTACCACTCCAAAAGAATACCAACATAGAAATCCTTTCATGATACATTAGTATTATTTATTTCTAAGTTAATCAACCTATGAATGCTTATGGAAACACCTTATATGTCGTATGAAATGATTTCCAATCGGCTACTCAATATTCTTTGTTTTTGCCTTTGCTTGACTCCCCTCCTTTGGGTTCTTGATCTAGAATAATTAAATTCATTAGTTTAATTACCTTGTTAGATACTTATACATACAATTTAATGATTTTCACTTCATCTTACAACCATCCTTGTTCAAGACATTGAAACCTCAACTAATGCTCATCTAATGCCTCAAGGCGAATGTATTATTACTACCAAAATAACGAGTCTAGGATATATCTAATTCCAATGTACATAATCATGAATCAATTCAACCTTATAAGCCATTATCACTCTTTTTAGTCGATTATAGGGGATTAAAGATAATATCACAAACATATACCCTATATGGCGAATATACAAAATCAAATTTAACATTACCTATGTATTTACCTATAAGTTCTTGTACTTCTAATTTCATACATTTAACGTTTTAATGCCTATTAATCAGTCTTATGATCTTAACTTAAATTGACAACTCCCATACTCAATATTTCAGCCGAATTATCCACATCACCAAGACTAAAATCGTACCTTAAACTTAACACATTTCTATTATGTCCTTAATAGTTCATTCGACCCTATCAAAGAACCATTTATCATACAAGGAAAAATAACCATAAAAAAATATAACATTCCATCTAAACTCAATATATTTGAATGTACAAGGTGCTACCCAACTACTTATTCAACAATCTCCACCCCATTCTATCATCCCCTTATTTAATACAACATGAAAATAACCTCTAATTCTAATACTTTGATTCACGGCATGGTGCCCAAACCACCATAAAAGTTTCAACTTTCTTGACATTACCAAGAGTGCATTTAAAAATGAATTTAACATATAACAAGACTTAATCAACAATTCAAAACTTACCTCCTACTAGCTAAAGAAGGTGTCGAATTGCTTTAGGGTAAATTTTCCTTTTTCTTTCCCATTTGTTTCGGCTTTGGAAGAAGAAGAAGAAGATGAACACTTTTTTTTATTTTATTTTTTTAATTCATTTTGATTAGAATATTTTATTCATTAGCCAATTTAGTATACAATTTAATTTAAACTAGTGGAGAGATATCCTTACTTGGCCGGCCAATTAGTATGAATGTGGCAATTTGACATGCAAACCCAAACTTTCCTATTTTAATATTATTTGGTCCTTACATATTTACCTAGCATATTTTTTTTAAGTTCTCAACAAAGTCCTTTCAAGAAAATTCACATTCCTAAGACTAAATTAAAACATCAAATTTTCACACATGCACTAATACACATAGAGGATATGCAACTAAATTTTTAATAAATTTTATGACTCGGTTTTGTGGTCCGAAACCACATTCGACTAGGATCGAATTAGGGCATCACGGAAACAATAAGAATGAAATAATGTAAGGTGGGGATGGATTAGAGAATTGAACATCTAGAATGATTCAACACTAAAAAGTGTCACCCGGTTCCTATATTATTAAGGTGGATAAATGGAATTAGAAGGATAGGTGAGCGCCACACCAAGAATGGTGATAAGTTCAAACAAGGTCGATAGATGCCATTAGTACGATGTAGATAAGTCTTTGAAACATGCGAGATATGAGAGGAAGCAACCTCACGAAAGCGAGTTTCATTAACAAATTGGCAAAAGTCCTTTTACAAAGAAATAAACAAACTATTTATAGTCTAGCATGTGATAGCCGAATGGACAAAATTAACTAGCTTAAGGGCTAAGTATTTTGGCTAAGAATGCACTAGAATAATCTAGAATAAGTTATTTAATTTGCTAAGGCTAGATACGGCTAATGGGAACTCCATTGGACAGCTTCATGTGTAAGCAAAGCATCTAGGATGAATGTGAAGTCTTGGAAGCTCAATAGCTTGTCTAGATTCGGCCATGGGATGAATGAAACATTCAAGAAGTGACTCTTGGCCGAATAGACACCTAGGGAAGTCAATTGGGCGATAAACAATTCATGTATTTCACCCACATACATTCGGTCATGCATGGAACTTGGAAGGAGCTTGAATCGCCGTACATGAACTTGCAATAAATACCCTTCATACATGCATGTGTTCCATCCAAAGAAATGTATTCTTCATAATCAATGCATGTAATGAATCTTCCATGTACATGTACTTAATTCCTCCAAGCATTGAGCCGAGGCAGTGCATGAATCTTCTCATCCATTGAATTAAACGTGCATGCACCTAGCCTTAAATGCACTTCAATATTCAGCTGAACCTACAAGAGAAATGAACACATTTAATTATAATATTTAGACATAATTAAACAGCAACTTAACAACTTAAATGACACTAACTTATTTGGACACATTTAATTAAAACTAACTAGCATATTAAATTTGGCTAGCTCAAATAAACAAAAACAATTAATGAACTAATTTGAGCTAGAGGATTTGGCATGAGCTGTAGCAAATTAAGTTAAAAATAAAGTTAAAACTTAGTTTATTGAAATGGAAAAGAAGCAAGCTGGAGCAGAAGCTAAATCAAGCTCAAATGAGCTGATTGGAGCTATATTGAGTTGGGGAGGCTGGAGAGGAGTGAAGTCGGTTTGCAAAAGAGTGCATTGAGTCTTCAAAGGTTTGTCCACAACTTCTCCAATGTCAAGGGACTTTGTTTCAACCCAAATTCTCGTCAACAAAGCTGCTAAAGCTTCTTGAAGTTGCTTCGTACGAGCTCAAGTCATGGGACCTTTTGGCAGCTCGATAGGATCTTGATTCACACTTGAGGGTGCCCCGGGCGTGCATACATCATTCCCCCCGTCTTCAAAGCGACTTGTCCTCAAGTCGAGTCGCCGGTTAATTTTGAAACAGGGATGCCTACTTGTTCATTCTTGTACAAATGTAATTAATTGTCACATCATACCTTGCTGCAAAGACACCATAGAACTTGCAACCAAATAAGAATCATTATGGAACAGGAATTTATTCAAACAGTCATAAAAGCTAGTCATCTTGCGTTTAAAACAATTACAACAAGACAGCATCAATATTCTATTCTCACTATCAAATAAATATGTTCCATTGTGACTTAAGAATTTAACGAACAATGGTGTTAGGAACATAATGTCCTTAGTTCGCTTGGGCATCTCAAATGGTATTTGCAAAAACATGGTGACTACTAGCGAGGAATTCGTACAGCGGATCATAGATTGTGAATGTCCATCATAAACAAACAATGGAAAAGATAGATTAAGTTCATGGTTTTGTTTACTTAAACAATGCAATTTGGACAGCAAATATTCATCAAACTCAACAAAATCACATGTACTAAGAATCATTTGATCATCAACCAAAACAGTTATATCTTCATCGGCAATGCTTTCTTCATCAATCGAATTGGACAAAGATGTCTTAGAGATTCTAGAATCCATACCTTGAGCGAGGGAAACAAGGATTAGTTTTACCTTTTCCAATCATCACAAACCTTGTCTCTTGAGAATGTATTATAATCGAAACATAGGATTTGAGTCAACTTTGAAAAAGAAGTAGAAACAAGAAAACTTCGGTTAATCAAAATTCTTTTCTTCCCTTCACTCATTTTTCTTTTAATTTCCTTTTCTCTCGCTTTGATCTTATTTTTATCACAACTTTCTTTCTTTTCTCTCTCATTTTCTTTTTTTTTCATTTTCACTTCCTTTTCCCACTCTCATACACTCCAAAGATTGTTTCAATCGCTGTTGATCCTCCAAAACTTGCGTAGGTGTTAGGGGCACCAAAGTGACGTTTCGGCCATGAAACTTGAAAGAATATTGATTTGCGAATCTGTCATGCTTGACTCTTCGATCGAATTGCCATGGAATCCCAAGCAGTATATATGATGCGATCGCGCCCCATGGTTCAGCTAGTTCGAGCAAGGATTCTATGGTGCTACCATAAGGTCTTGTTACTCGAGCTCGAGCCAAGAAGTTTAAGGAGTCTATCACAGCTTTTGTAGCTCAACTTTGGAATGAAACGCTATTAGGACAGTTCGAGAAAGCTGATTCTAGCTCCTTGAACTCACCATGCAATTACCTGCAAGTCCAGCTCAGCTCATCGAGCTCACCACCAGCTCAAGCAAGTTCCCATTCAACTCAAAACCAGCTCACTAGCTTGGAATCAGCTCACTTCCAGTTCCCCAGCTCAGTTTTAGCTCATGAAAACTCAATGGACGTATGGAGCATGGAGCAACATATCTTTTTGAAAGTGCATGGACGGTTAAGGGCTTTGAATCTCCTAGGTGCATGATCGGCTAAGTACATGTACGGCCACATTCAATGTGTTCAAGCCTCATGAATGTTTCCATTCATGTATGGTGTACTACTCTTTCATTTTTCCAAGTGACTATTCAGCTAAAAGGAGGCTTCCTATTACTTCATACATGTGGCCAAACATCTCCCTCCATGAACCTTAAATCCCGTCCACATTATGTTCACATAGCATGGCCTTTCAATTCAAAGTGTTCACACCTATGGACTCTTCAAGAATCGGCATTCACACTTAATTTGGCTCATGAAGTCTCCTCAATTAATTCCCAACTTTTCACCAAACAATATGGCTGATTACCTCAATTACTCAAGTTGGTTGAGCCTAGCTAATGTCAAGGATTCTCTCATTCATGATTCATTTCCCTAAGCATGAAGAACTTTCAAGACATCTCCACCATAGCCGAATCTGGTCATGAACATCAAAGGACTTCCTTCTAGAATTTTCAAGATGCATTCATGAGACTTTTACTTAATTATTAAGTATGTAAAGTGTCCCTTCGGTTAGCTAGTCTTTAGGCTATAAATACTTGTTATTTTCTTTGTAAAAAGAACTTTTGGACTTTGTTAATGTTATGTTGCCAAAATTGTGAGGCAAAACTTTTCTCAAATTTCGTTCAAAGATTCGATTGGCTTCCTAGCATTCTAGTTGTGTCAACCATTGTTCTTTGTCGAAGCCAGAACTTATCACTACTCATCTTTGTGGCGTTCAAACATCACTGAGGTTCCTATCTTATTAGATAGTGGGTGAGGGTTTCATTTACCAAAAACCAAGCCGAACTATAAGAGCCTATAAACAACGGTCGATACCAAATCGGTATTGGTTCTTGTTTGCACTTTTGATCAACCCCATTTCTCCATTTACCAAATTGTACCTAAATGGCCATTCCATTCGTACCATTTCATAATACCATTTCGTTCTTACCCTTCCTACCATTCGACCATTTCTTCAATCCCTTACCTAATTGAACCAATTCATTTATCTATACCTATTCGGACCCTAAACCGAACTTTCAATTCTTCTTACCTATCCCAATTCGAACCAAAACCAATATCCTTCCTTCTCTTATCAGATCTTTCAAGTAAACCTAACGTAACTTCTTGTCAATGATCGGGCACACTATCTGATCGACTCTTAGAGGCGGATCATATCAATATAACCCGCATGCATGGGCACCACATCACAAAGTACTTTGTCTTGATATTTTCCAATTGAAAATGGAACAAGGACTTGCTTAGTTACCTTTACCTCAACTCTTTCATTGAGCCATTGCGACTTGTAAGGGCTTAGATGCACACTTGCCCGGCGGCTCAAGCTTTTCGACTAGGAGGGTGCTCATAGCGTTTGCACAACTTCCACCATCAATCACTAAACTACATACCTTTTATCGGACGAGACAACGGTATAGAAAAGGTTCTCTTATTTACGGATCGATTTTGACACCTTGCGCGCTTAAGCTTTTCTTAACAACAAGCATCTCACCTTTGACCGCATACTCTAATTCTTCCTTGGCATCAGAAGGGTTTTCGACATTATTTTCAACTCTTTCTTCTTCCTCCTCCGATTCAATATCGCCATTGGGTCGAATCACCATTGCTCTCTGATTCAGACATTGGCTCACAATGTGCCCCCTCTGAGACACTTAAAACATTTAATGTCCCTTGATCAATTTTGGGTACCTTCAACATGCCTTACCTTTGCTATTTTCAACCATGGGCTTAGTGGTTTTAGTGGGTGCCATAGGTTCCTTTGTTTGGCTCGCCGAAGCACCTTTGCTTGTGCCTTGGTTCCACTTTGACATATTGGTAGTCGAATAACCTTAGACAGCACCTTTCTTCTTGAGTTGTTTCTCGACCTTGATGGCCATGTGAACCATATCAACTATCTCCATATAATGTTGCAACTCCACGATGTTGGAGATCTCGTGATTAAGCCTGGACAAAAATCTAGCCATGGTTGCCTCTCAATCCTCTTCCATGCCCGCACGGATCATGGCAACTTCCATCTCCTTATAGTAATCCTCGACACTCCCCATACCTTGGGTAAGGTTTTGGAGTTTTTGGTAAAGTTCCCGATGGTA
Source organism: Gossypium anomalum (assembly GCA_025698475.1). Classification (NCBI taxonomy): domain Eukaryota; kingdom Viridiplantae; phylum Streptophyta; class Magnoliopsida; order Malvales; family Malvaceae; genus Gossypium; species Gossypium anomalum. The sequence goes on from JAOWAC010000018.1 coordinate 25,204, forward strand.
GTGTGTTGGAATGAACCTCCGGCGCATGACAACCTTCATTTCGACCCAAGTGTTGATGGGTCACTCACCATTTCACCTCCGGCTTGAGGTAAGTTGGTCCCACCAAATCATAGTGTAGTCGGTGAATTCTATGGCAGCCAACTTAACTTTCTTAGCCTCTGAATAGTTATGGCATTCAAAAATGAGTTCGATCTTTTTCTCCCACTCTAAATATGCTTCAGGGTCCGAATAGCCTTGGAATAGGGGAATTGATAACTTAATGCTTTTCACGCTCTCGTTGGCCACGACAACATAGGCCTTTTTGCCGGTCACGACTCTTCGAACCAGCTTTGCTTGGTTCGAAAACCTCGTCATCTCAAACTTGCCTTTGACCACGGTCTCTAGGGGGACTTATTGGGGTCCTTGCCCGTCGACCTCTTCCTTCCACTTGGTCGAGTCATTCTTGTATCGATTCCAACTTTCAATCAAACAACCACTCAACTTCACGAAGTAGGGCTTGCAAGTTTAAATCCGGCACATTTTGAACAGGTTGTCTTTCCTCCATATTTCGTTCCATGTTGATTTTGCAGGAATTAATTAAATCCTCACCACAAACCTATCCACTCGTGTTTTCACTCGTTTAGGCTTTTTTCGACACTCGAATGCACTCACACTCTCTAGCCTTTTACCACTCAAACTTACTATCGTAACCTCATACTTTGTTTCTCTTGACTCGTCTTGGTCCTTTGGGGCCAGCTTCAAGAATGGTTACGAGTAGGCTAAAAGAAAAAAAATTTCTTCGGTGTAGTGTGGCATTTTGGAATGGGGGTTAAAAGTTGATGAAATGAATATTTTGTGATTGAAAGAATGGTATAAACAATGAGAGAAAAATTTGAGCACTTAACTTTTTTTATTTCCTCTTTTGTTTTTAACTTTAAAATAATGCTATTACAATGGGAAAATGAAAATACAACTTGAATTTTTTTAAATTTGAATTTTTTTTCTAGCAGAACCTATTTCGATCTTGATCTGACGTCGGTGATTCTTGTTTTACAAGCTCGATGCAAATGATATGATCGGCTCGGAGTAATTGAGTCAAATTCATGTAATGCCCGATCGTGAAGCGAGAAGAGTCGTTTGTGCCTTGGTCTTGGAAGTAGAAGTTAGATGGATAGGTTTGATTAAAGCGGGTGGGGTTCAAAGTAGTGAAAAGAGTAATGATAGGGCTATGGAAAGTAAAGATGGATGTTGACTCGAGGGTTCGGTTTGGAAACAATAAGAATGAAATAATGTAAGGTGTGGATGGATTAGCGAACTTAACGTCTGGAATGATTCAACATTAAAAAGTGTCACCCCGGTTCCTATATTGTTAATGTGGATAAATAGAATTAGAAGGATAGGTGAGCATACACACCAAGAATGATGATAAGTTCAAACAAGGTCGATATACGCCACTAACACACTAGATAAGTCTTTCGAAACTTGTACAAGATATGAGAGGAAGCAACCTCACAGAAATAGAGTTTCATTAACAAACTGGCAAAAGTCCTTTTACAAAGAAATAAACAAACTATTTATAGCCTAGCATGTGATAGCCGAATGGACAAAATTAACTAGCTTAAAGGCTAAGTATTTTAGCTAAGAATGCACCAGAATAATCTAGAACAAGTTATTTAATTTGCTAAGGCTAGATTCAGCTGATGGGAACTCCATTGGACAGCTTCATGTGTAAGCAAAGCATCTAGGATGAATGTGAAGTCTTGGAAGCTCAATAACTTGTTTAGATTCAGCCATGGGATGAATGAAACATTCAAGAAGTGTCTCTTGGCCGAATAGACACCTAGGGAAGTCAATTGGGCAGCAAACAATTCATGTATTTCACCCACATACATTCTATCATGCATGGAACTTGGAAGGGAGTTTGAATCTGGCCGTACATGAACTTGCAATAAATACCCTTCATACATGCATGTGTGCCATCCAAACGAAATATATTCTTCATAATCCAATGCATGTAATGAGTCTTCCAATACATGTACTTAATTCCTCCAAGCATTGAGCTGAACTGTGCATGAATCTTCTCATCCATTGAATTAAACCCGTGCATGCACCTAGCCTTAAATGCACTTCCAATATTCAGCTGAACCTACAAGAGAAATGAACACATTTAATTATAATATTTAGACATAATTAAATAGCAACTAAACAACTTAAATGACACTAACTAATTTGGACCCATTTAATTAAAACTTACTAGCATATTAAATTCGGCTAGCTCAAATAAACAAAAACAATTAATGAACTAATTTGAGCTAGGGAATTTGGCATGAGCTGTAGCAAATTAAGTTAAAAATAAAGTTAAAACTTAGTTTATTGAAATGGAAAAGAAACAAGCTGGAGCGAAGCTAAATCAAGCTCAAATGAGTGATTGAAATTTGAATTGAGCTAGGAGAAGTGGAGAAGAAAGTGAAGTCAGTTTGTAAAAGAGTGCATTGAGTCTTCAAAGGGTTGTCCACAGCTTCTCCAACGTCAAGGGACTTTGTTTCATCCCAAATTTGCATCAACAAAGTTGTTAAAGCTTCTTGAAGTTGCTTGAGTGCGAGTTCGAGTCATGGGACTTTTGGCGGATCGATAGGATCTTGATTCACACTTGATGCATACATAAGTTTTCTCCTATAATTCAGGTTAGTTTGAGTAAGAGCTTTTGACTTTACTATCTCTCCTAAGAGAGGAGGTTTACGTTGAACAAAAAAAGTGCTTGTTCAAATTGATTCCCATCCAATCATTCATATGGGTAAACAAGGTGAGTTTTCTGAATCTTTTAAGACTCAATCATTCCCTTCGATCATTGATGGAAACATTGTTGATGTCTTATTTTCTGAAACACATTCGTACTTTGATGAGGTTTATTGTCCTTCTTTGATTAGTAATGGATTATTTGTTTTGAAAGAAGATAATGAGAATATTACTCAAAAAGGTCATGTTGTTGATATGCATTCCTCGATTTATTGCACGAATTCAATTTGTTTAAGTGATGATTTGTGGGTGTAATTTGAGATGATTGAATGTTTTAAAACATGTGTGTTTTTATTCAATTATGTGATAAGGCATTAACTTGTAAAAGTTACTGTTCAATTACTTGTTACGATGGTGTATGGAAGTTGCCTTTTGATATGAATCATGCATGTTCTGAACAAAAAATGCTTGGATTACATGTTTGTTTGGAAGCATTCTTAATGTATTTTGATTATCATTTGAGACTGACTCATAAACCTCTCTTGTTATCAAATATGAATAAATTCTTGGAAAATTTCTCTTGGTTTAACCTTCATTGTGTCACTAATTTGTTTTATTCTTCTATAGGTGACGATGTGAGGTGGTACCCTCTTAAAGAGGGAGGGTCTGCAAATAATCTGATTTGTGATCTTGAAAATTTTTTTCGAGCATGTTGATACGATCCGCCTCGGGGTGAGTCGAGTCATATTTGAGTTTGCCCACTCGTTTATGAAGAAGTATCATTCGGTTTATTCAAAGGATGTTTTAAGTGAATAATTAGAAATGCTTACTCTGTTGCCCTTAATTCTCTATTTTATAGATCTCGTTCGTTAGCTACGGTCACAATTTATTTATTATGCTTATATATCATGATTTTATCAAATCATAAGCTAAATTCCATTATTAAAAAAAAAACTTACTTCGGATATTTTTGAACAGTTGTGGATAAGCTATTCGATTGCTTTCTCCTTTCCTGTATCAGATCTAGCTCCTCTTTGCTCTTAAGCTTAATTTAAACCAATGAATTTGTTTAATCATTTCAAACATCAAAGGCAATTTAAAGCACTTAACCCTTATACTCAATAATGAAACCAAACCGTATACTTAATTATTTTAACACATCACCTCAAGTGCATATATTGACTAACATATACCCATTTCACATGCCAAGTTACCATGAATAGAAATACACATATATACCACTAGTAATCTAATTACCTACTCGATCATATAGGGTAACTTCAATGCATCATAGTTATACAATTTGCCATACACATACCGCATATTTAACAAGCCAAAATTACTCTTACATATTATCCATTATAAACATTTCAATATATATATAACATAGCTGAATATTCCTTAACATAAATGCTTATAATGACACTTTAGTAAAATATAACAACCATTTCCATATGTATATTTTTACTCATGCAAGGACCATACCCAAATCAACCATAGGTAACACCCAAATCATCAACATTTTAACACACCTAACTACTTAAACTTAACCTTTCATACACTCATATCTAATGTCATAAGCAATGTAGAATGCCCAATTTAACCAAACTTAAAGATTTAACCTTCATCACTTTAATTAACTACAACCTATTCTTCAAGACTTCAAATGCAAACTAATTAACACTTATACTCTTATACCGAATTAGCTAACACTTATAATCCTTAGCCAAATGTTATTAAACTTAAGCCACCATAATATTTTTACTTATCACCTCATACCATATTATCAAAATGAACTAATTACACTTATATAGATACTATCAAAATGAAACCTATGCATAACATTACTTATATTATTCAAAATTATATCTTAAAAATCATATACATTACCGAACCTTTTGATAATTAAACCTCTAATTATTTCATTCAATCACCCAAACAACATTTGCTCACAATTAACACTTAAATACAAAACAATTGTTCAAGACAAAAATCCCATTTCCTCTCTTAACAACCACAACCGAAAGCTCAAATCATCATCCAAATTTCAAAGTTTTGACATGGGCTAAGTATGAAACTAGCTAATTAACTTAAACTAAGCTTAAAATTTCAAAAACTAACATAATTTACTAACCTTCTTCAAGCTTAAAGTGACCAAAAGTTTTTGTCCCTTTTCATTCCTTCCATTCGGCCAAGAAGATAAAGATGAAGCTTTTTTTTTTCTTTTCACCCCCTTTTTCCCTTATTTTTATTTTATTCATCTATATTTTAAATTATAAAGCCATTTAACTAATAATTACTACATATATTTAATATAAAAGCTTCATCATGGTGACCACTAATAAAAAGAGGATATTTGACATACAAGTCCAACCTTTTTGTAACATGTTAATAGGCCACTTTAAAATTAATCTATCACATTTCGCAATTGTCTCACATAAGTCCTATTTAATAAATTTCACATACAAATGGTAAAATTAAAGCATGAAACTTTCACACATGCATGTACACATACAATAAGCATAGTATATAACGGTTAATTATTTTTATGACTCGATTTTGTGGTCCTAAAACCACTTTACGACTAGGGTCACATTTTGATGTAAGCAAACCAGGGCATCCTCGAATGCAAGCCAAGATTCAATTGAGCTTCCAAAAGCACCATATAACTCGAGTTTGTGCTAAGCATTTCCTAGAAGTTGTTTTAGCTTCTAATGCAAAACCTTGGTTTGAAACAAGGGCCAATGCTCACAAAATCAGCTCGAAGCAACTATCCAAGGAACCCGTGCATTGTTGGCAAGCTGATCCTAGCTCATTTCTAGCTCTTCGAGCTCTGTCCAGCTCAATTCAGCTCATTTGAGCTCATTTCAGCTCGTTTGAACTCAACCGAGCTTACTTTCAGCTCATTCTTTATTTCAATAAATTAAACTAAATTTTAGTTTTGTACAAATTAGTTTGCTACAGCTCATTAATGAAAATCCTAGCTCAAATAAGTTCATTAAATGTTTTCACTTAGCTTGAGCTAGCCGAACTTAATGGTACTAGCTAGTCTTTAATTAATGTGTTTAGTTTAGCTTAACATAATATTTCTGATGTCTAGTTCATGCTCTTAACATGTTCAGCTGAATATACATTGGGATTTAATGTGTTCATGTTTCTTGTAGGTTCAGCAGAATGTATTGAGTACATTAAATGAGAGTCATGCACGGCGGTACATGGATTATGAGAGTTCATGCATGAGCGATTTTATGCATGGTGGGCTGGCTATTGGTGATCCTAAGCAACCTTTTGGCCAGAGTTAAATTCCACAAAGTGACAAGAATACATGAAGGAGCCATTAATGCAAGTACATGCATGGCTTAATACATCGTATGGAAAGATGCATGCACAACTAGTGTTCAATGGATGGCATTTGAAGGAATTCATGTATTGGGGACGTTCATGCAAGTAGGGCCTATTTTATGTACATGTATTTGAAGATTCATGGACCGTAATTAAGGAAGAACATGCATTGGGACGTTTCATGCATGTATCATGCATATCCAAGATGTCCATTCAAGTATTCAAGGTACATTCAAGCTTCATTCGGCCAAGGGAGATGTAGGAGTATTAAAGGGCTGCACATTCATGAACTATGGTTTTCTTCTAGGCTAAGTATGCATGAATGCATCAAGTGAAGCAACATGATGGTTCGGCCAATTCATGCACCATCTTCAAGCATGAACCAAATTTTAATGCTTTTGTGTGAACATGTTAAATACAAATGTGAGCAATTTAAGTTAGTGTGAACATCATAGATGCCGAATATCAATAGGCATCTTAGGCTTATAAATTGAAATGCCCCAAGCCAGAGACCGTTACGGGGTTGAAAGCGAGAGTATTCTGGACTTACTTCATTGACTTACGGTTCATTTTAAAATTTGGACATCTTTGGCTCTTGCATCATGGCCACTTTAAAAATCATATCTCGAGTTCGAAGCTCGAAAACTTAATCAAGTAAATTTTCCTGAAACTAGACTCATATATCTATCTACACATTTTTTCTATAATTTTTGATCAGGCCAAACAGTACAGTTTATTAGATTAAGTCTCCTATTACTGGGTTCGACTACTACAGACCTTCATGCATTGCAACTTAGGTATCTTCCTATCTGGGCTTCAAATCTTATGCCGTTTGTTTCTAAAGAAACTAGACTCAACAGGGAATCTGTACATATGGGGCATGACTTCTAATTATCTCTGGTTAATTTATAGAAAATTTTCAAAGTCAGAACAGGGGATCAGAAATCGCTCTGGCCTGTTTCATGAAAACCTAAATATCTCTTAACATCGACTCATTTGGCCGTTTCGTTTCTTCCATATGAAAGTAGATTCATCAAGGTTCAATTACATAATTTATTCACTAATTAACTCCATTCTTACAAATTTTAGCGATTTTTCAAATTTACCCCATTGATCTTTGTCAACATCTAACTTTAGGGTAGACTTTACCTATTGCCTAGTTTCCATGATTTAACTAATCCTATAGCATACATAGCACAATTTATGATTGTGATTAACCATCCCAATGGTCAATCATTGCGAACATATATCTGTACTTCTCGATAACCATATACATACGATGATTATAATATTATGATTCAAATATAAACACAAGCCATTTTCGCATGGCTAACCAAATTTATACAATTCCAAAAGGTGCATGACCATTATCAAAAGGGTAGTCCTATACATGCCATTTCAAAGTTCAACCAAAAAAATGTACCAAAAGGGCGTTGATAGTGTGGGTGACCATTTGCGACAATCCCGGTCGATAAGCGGCGAACCAAAATCTATAAAACAAAAATCAAAGAAAGCGGAGTAAGCGTTTAATGCTTAGTAAGATTGAGTAGTGAAATTGTGCATAAGCTGAAACATAGCATTCATATGACTAAACAAATAATCTCATACTCACATATCCTCAAAATCATACCTACTTCACATTTCCATTCCTTATATTCATGCATAAGAAAATCAAATTAACTAAAAGCGGAAGTGATTAATTGATGCGGTGAATACTTTTTTTTTAACGGAATCAACTATTTGATGCATATTCAAAACATACCTCATCCATTGGGACTTTTGAGTGTATTAATTGAACTATCACAGCAAAACCATTCATTCCTCAAACCAAGTACCAGCCGAGATTTGCCAGGACATAGCTACGTGCTCAAATGCCTTTGGGACTTAACCGGTTATGGTAACTTCGCACAAATGCCTTGGGACTCGGCCGAATATGGTAACTCGTACAAAATATCGTCGGGATTTAGCCGGATGTGGTAGCTTCGCATAAATGCCTTGGGACTCGGCCGGATATGGTATCTCGCACAATTGCCTTCGGGGCTCGGCCGGTTATCATCAGAATATACATGCACATAGAAATAAATCATGACATATCTATATTTCGATTTCATAATTAGAATTCCAACACAAATCGCTTATCAAGCAATATCATTTCGGTTCCTTAACTATATACTAGAGCATGACTTTGATTTACTTAAAACATGATCTAATTGAATCGTAACCTAAGCTCCATTACTCAAAGACTTACCTCGGATGTTGTCGAGCGGCCCGATGGCTATTCGACCACCTTTTCTTTTCCTTTATCGGTTTAGCTCCCCTTTGCTCTTGAGCTTAATTTAAAACAAATAAATTTATTTAATTATTTTTTCGTTTGGTAATCCCATTCAATATATATATGTCATACAATTTAAGTACAATGATCTTACTCAATACAATATAAACATCATGCATTATCGAATTTCATCATCACTATCTAACTTCATATAGAAACTTATATCATCCTAGGTTGGTACACAAGTCAAATGCATCATTTAAATTGTCAAGGTCCACAATTTAGTTATATTTCTCTATCATAGTTTCTTCACTTAAATCAATTTAGCAAGCCCATAGTCTTTGGTAGAATGCTTACATGGTTAAGTTAATAACTTAATGTTCCATTTTCAAAAGCTAATATGTCATTATAAAACCTAATACACATGCATACATATCCATAAGCTCATGAATCAAAATATAATTTCATATACATATACAAACTATGTGGCCGAATAAACAATGTCATATATATACATTACTACATCTCTCTAGAGTCACGTTTACTTCTACCTAAACCGAATAACTTGCACCTAAGGTCCTTGGTGAACCTCACTAAAACAAGTCATCCAAAGACTTAGTGTTTATCTTGTGTATCACCTCATTTACCTTCCAAAAATCACAAAAACATCAAACCTTTAGTGCTCATGTACAAGCCGAATCTTAACATGATCAACCTCCAACCCATTCCTTTCAATCATTCATACGGCATTAGTTTTATTCTCTGGACAATTTAAAGCTTGGCCATTGTACTCTCAAACATTAAAATGATAAATTGACTACTTAAACCTTTCTCTCTTCAACAAATTTTTTTTTCTTTAAACATGTAAATTACTCAACCCAATCACATTCAAATTCGGCTTTAGTACAATAAATAGGTAATCGTTTCTTTTCCTATGGTACCCAATGCTCATATATGATCTTTTGCATAAATCAAACACTTCTCTACCATTATTGATCTAAATTTAACATGAATAACCACCATTTCACCAATTAGGCATCATAGCCGAAAGTCATTATCAATTTCCACAATCAAAATTCAACATGGTTCCCTAATATAACAGCATTTCATTCAAGCAACCTTAACTTTAAAAAAATAAACTAAATTCTTACCTTAATTTAGCTTAGCACAACTGTGAATGCTCTTCTCCCCCTTTTCTTCTTCACATTGGCCAACAAGGAAGAACACACCACTTTGTTTTTCACCCTTCAATTTCCTTATTACCCAATATCTCTTTTTTTTCATTATTATTTTATAATATAGAAAGCCACTAACTAATAAATAAATACATATTATATGCATATAATCCATCATGGTAAGCCACTACTCTCAATAGTGGAAATTTGACATGCAAATCCTTTGTTTTTTATAACTTGAACTAATAGGTCCTTTTAGATTAACCTAGCATATTTCAAAAGTGTCACTCAATAGTCCTATTAACTAAATTCACATTCAATTGACTAAATCGAAACTTAAACTTTCACACATTCAAAATTCACATATTTTAGATAGTAAATATTATATTCAAATAATTCGGTGACTCGGTTTAGCGGTCAGAAATCGCTTTTCGACTAGGGTCACTTTAGGTTTGTCACAACTCTTCCCCACTTAAGAAATTTTCGTCCCAGAAAATCTTAGAGTAAATAGGTTTGGGTATCGCTCTTTCATAGAGTTCTCTGGTTCCCAAGTAGCTTCTTCCATCCGTGTTTGAACCATAACACTTTTACTAATGAGAACCCTTTTGTTTCGCAACTCTTTCACTTCACGAGCTAGGATCACGAATCGGTTCTTCTTCATAACTCATATCGGATTGAATTTCAACCTCGATGGATTAATTACTTGTGATGGATTAGATCTATAACATCGAAGCATCGAAACATGAAAGGCGTTGTGAATCTTTTCAAGTTCGGAGGCAAAATCAATCTATCGCCAAGCTGGACCAATTCGTTCGGATACTTCATATATGGCCTATGAACCTCGGACTCGGTTTGCCTTTACGGCCAAATCTAAGTATCTTTTTCCAAGGTGAAACTTTAAGAAACACTTTGTCTCCCACGATACTCAATGTGTTTTCGTTTCAAATCGCGTGTCGACTTTTAGCGATCTGTGGCGGCCTTGGACTTTCACGGATTACTTTTACTTTACATTCGGCATCTTTAATCAAGTCAACTCGAAAATTTTTCTTTCTGGTTGGTCAAAACAATGGCGTCGACATTTACGCGCGTATAAAGCCTCGTAAGGTGCCATTTTAATACTCGATTGAAAACTATTGTTATAAGCGAATTCAATCAAAGGTAAATACCGCTCCATGAACCAGCGAACTCGAGGATGCAACATCTCAACATATCCTCAAGAATCGAATTATCGCTCGGATTGACCATCGGTTTTGGATGGAAAGCGGTCTTTGAAATGCAACTTGGTACCCAAAGCTTCTTGCAATTTCTTCCAAAATCGCGAGGTGAATCTTGGATCTCTATCAGACACAATAGAAATCGGTACCCCATGTAATCTCACTGTCGAGAAGCGTACAATTCAGCTAATTTATCAATGAAAAATCCGTGCGTGCGGGGATAAAATGAGCGATTTAGTCGGTCTATCAACAACAACCCAAATTGCATCTTTCTTACTTGTAGACAATGGCAGCGGACACAAAATCCATCGTGACTCGATCCACTTCCATTCGGGTATCATGATCGGTGAAGTAAACCCGTGAGGCACTTGATGTTCGCCTTCACTTGCGACATACTAAACACGCCGAAACAAAATCGAAATGTCTCGTTTCATACCATGCCACCAAAGCGGCGTCTCGGATCGTTGTACATTTTCGTACTCCCGGGTGAATTGACATTCGGCTACAATGAGCTTCATTGAGAATCATCGAAATGAGTTACGAATTTCTTGGAACACATAACCGACTTACGAACCTCAAACAATCGTCATCATCAATTTGAAACTACGATTCCATATTTAGAACACATTCATTTCGTTTTGCAACCAATTCTTCATCGACTTTACGAGCTTCACGAATTTGATGCATCAACCTTTGGTTTGGCCTTTAATTACGCCACTAACACATTGTTGGATAGAGCGGACAAGTGTACATTCATCGTTAAGTAAAGCAAATAGTGATTTATGACTTAAAGCATCATAACCACATTAGCCTTTCGGGTGATAGTCAATGACAAGTTCATAATCTTTTAACAACTCGAGCCAGCGTCTTTTTGTCGTAGATTTAAGTCTCTTTGGGTCATCAAATATTTGAGACTTTTATGATCACGAAAACACATGGCACTTCTCACCAAATAAGTAATGTCGCCATATTTTCAAAGCAAATACAATGGCGACTAATTCGAGATCGTGGGTCGGATAATTTTTCTCATGTGGCTTTAATTGTCTCGATGCATACGCCACAACTCGACCTTCTTGCATCAATACACAACCCAACCCAAGTAGGAGGCATCACTATAAATGACAAATTCTTTGCGATTACGGCTACACTAAAATTGGAGCTTGATCAAATAAGTTTTGATTGATCAAAACTTTTACGACATTTTTCCGTCCATTCGAACTTAACATCCTTTTGAAGTAACCGTCATTGGCGTGGCTATCATCGAGAAACCTTTACAAATCTTGGTAATGTAACGGCAAGTCCCAAAAAGCTCGAACCTCGGTAATATTTCTCGGAGGTTTCGGTTAAATCAATTTGAAATTTTGTTCGGATCAACTCGAATACGATGCGGATACCACATGACCCAAAAAGCTAACCTCTCTTAACGAACTCACACTTACTGCGAACTTAGCATATGCTTTGCTTATCGTAAAATTCGCAACACTAATCTCGGGTGCTTAGTATGTTCGGTCTCATCTCTTGAATAGACCAAGATATCATCAATAAACACGACTACAAACCGGTCCAAATATTGTCTTAAGATTCGATTCATCAAATCCATAAATACGCGAGGGCATTAGTGAGCCCAAGCGGCATCACTAAGAACTCATAGTGGCCGTATCTCGTTAAAGCGATTTTAGGTATATCCGAATCTCGAACTCGCGGTGATAATAACCCGATCTCAAATCTATCTTTGAAAACACCGAGGCTCCCTTGGTTGATCAAACAAATCATCAATCTGCGGTAGCGGATATTTATTCTTTATCGTCACTTTATTCGGTGGCGATAGTCAATGCACAACCTCATGGTTAGTCCTTCTTTTTCACAAACAAAAATGGCGCACCCAAGGTGAGAAACTTGGTCGGCGAAACCCTTATCCGTCAACTCTTGCAGCTGAGCTTTCAATTCCTTTAATTCCGTTGGTGCCATATGATGCAGAGCTATCGAGATCGGTGTAGTCCCGGTACAAGCTCGATGCCAAACTCTACCTCCCGAGCGGTGGTAAACCGGTAATTCTCGGGAAAAACATTAGGGTATTCACAAACCACTAGTACTGATTCGGACTTCTTTTCTAACACTTTGTCCTCCGGTACATACGCAAGGTATGTTTCACACCCCTTTCTTACACATTTACGAGCGGCATCGGCGATATTTACCGGTGGCAACCTATTGAAGTCGGTGGAGACTCGACTCGGATATCTCGTTATTTACACATCTCAAATCGATGGTTTTTCTTTTGCAATTTACAATTGCATCATATCTGATCAACCAATCCATCACAGGATAACATCAAATTCGTCAAGCGGTAAAAGCATCAAATCGATTTGACGAAACCTCGGATTACTAGAGGACATTTCTTGCACACTTTATCGACAAGCACGTAATGACCCAAGGGATTTGACACGAATTACAAACTCGGTGGACTCAACGGTAGAGTCTTCTTTGGATGCTAAGGTTTCACATACATATGAATGAGTAGAAGCGGGGTCTATCAAAGCAATCACATCGGTATCAAAGAGAGTAAAAGTACCGTAATAACATCACGGCGAAGAGGCATCCTCGCGTGCGCGTATAGCATAAGCTCTATTTGGAGCACGAGCCTCGAGATCTGGTTGTAACATCTCTAGATCCTCTCGACCTCTGCTAGCATTCCCGCATTTCTAGATGGTCTACCTCGGCGATAGTAGCTTTGGTTTCCCACTCACGATTTACATTACATTCGGGCGGTCTTGGGCAATCCTTGATAAAGTGGTCGGTGATCCACACTTATAGCGAGAGGCGGTCATGGAATCTACAACTCCCGAATGCCATTTACCACAATCGCGACACTCGACTGTCCGTCGATCATTTCCTACTGCGGCAACCAAAGTGACTCGTGTACTCACGGGGAGTCGATCGCGATCTCGTCTTGAAAAACCCGAAGTGTCTTTAGATCGGCGAGAATCATCTCTAAATTTCTTCGATGACTATTGAAAGGGCTTTCCGATGATCTCTTTACGAAACTCTTTGGCTCCCATTTCACTTTTCTTTTCTCCTTACCAAGCTCTTGACTTTGCAAGCTCGCTCGACAAGTACTTCAAACTCTCGATCTCTAAATGCCAACATACAATTTTATATCTTCATTCAAACCATCTTCAAAATGTTTACACATTATAACCACGAAGAAGCGCATTCTCGAAGCGTATCGGCTAAGCCTCACAAACTTTCGTTCATAATCGATGTAGTCATGGAACCTTGTTTAAGTTTGAGAAATTCCTTTCGTTTTGATCAATAAATCTCTGGTGATATACTTTTTCCAAACTTCGGTTTGAAAAAACTCCCAAGTTACCGCTCTTTAGGCTGTGAGAAATCAACGTATTCCACCAATAGTAGGCGAAATCACGTAACAAAGAGATAGTACACTTGGGCATTCCTCGGGTGTGCAAGATAGCTCATCAAGTACCGGATAGTGTTGTCTAACCAAAATTGACTTGCTCGGCATCATCATTTGTCCGTAGCTTTAAATTCGATACCCCGTGCTTTCGGATTACATCAGCGAGGGCTTGTTTAACCTCATGCAGTCGATTACAGAGAGTGCGTAGGTGCTTGGGAGAGCTATTAGTCGGGAGTGGGGTTGTGGAGCAGCCGTATTAGTTCGAATGTATTGGTTAAACCAATCATTCATCACATTATAAAAGGCTTGTCTAGCCTCATCGTTTTGATTCTTGCAGCGAGTTGAGAGTCCATCGGTATTTGTCCGTCTTGCGGGAGTAGGCGCTACACTCTCCACATCGTCGGCTCCGCTCGATTGGGATCGGGATCCATTACTAACATAAACACACATTTAAAAGTATCGAAATCACCACACTATCAAATAATCACATAATGGCATGTATAGCTAGACCCAAGCGTATCACGATAGTCCTAGAATCGGCTAAACCATAGCTCGATACCAATATAATTATAACGCCCCAAGCTTTGAGACCGTTATCGGGGTTGAAAGCGAGGTATTTACTGGACTTACTTCATTGACTTACGGTTCATTTTAAAATTTCAGACATCTTTGGCTAAGCTTTGCATCATGGCCACTTTAAAAATCATATCTCGAGTTCTGAAGCTCGAAAACTTAATCCGTAAATTTTTCCTGAAACTAGACTCATATATCTATCTACACATTTTTTTCTAGAATTTTTGATCAGGCCAAACAGTACAGTTTATTAGATTAAGTCTCCTATTCTGGGTTCGACTACAGACCTTCATGCATTGCAACTTAGGTATCTTCCTATACAGGGCTTCAAATCTTATGCCGTTTGTTTCTAAAAAAATTAGACTCAACAAGGAATCTGTACATATGGGGCATGACTTCTAATTATCTCTGGTTAATTTATAGAAAATTTTCAAAGTCAAAACAGGGGATCCAGAGATCGCTCTGGCCCTATTTCATGAAAACCTAAATATCTCTTAACATCTGACTCATTTGGCAATTTCGTTTCTTCCATATGAAATTAGATTCATCAAGGTTCGATTAAATGATTTATTCACTAATTAACTCCATTCTTACAAATTTTAGCGATTTTCAAATTTACCCCATTGATTTGTCAACATCGACTTTAGGGTAGACTTTACCTATTGCCTAGTTTCCATGATTTAACTAATCCTATAGCATACATAGCACAATTTATGATTGTGATTAACCATCCCAATGGTCAATCATTGCGAACATATCCGTACTTCTCGATAACCATATACATACGATGATTATAATATTATGATTCAAATATAAACACAAGCCATTTTCGCATGGCTAACCAAATTTATACAATTCCAAAAGGTGCATGACCATTATCAAAAGGGTAGTCCTATACACGCCATTTCAAAGTTCAACCCAAAAAAAATGTACCAAAGGGCGTTGATAGTGTGGGTGACCATTGCGACAATCCGGTCGATAAGCGGCGAACCAAAATCTATAAAACAAAAATCAAAAAAGCGGAGTAAGCGTTTAATGCTTAGTAAGATTGAGTAGTGAAATTGTGCATAACTGAAACATAGCATTCATATGACTAAACAAATAATCTCATACTCACATATCCTCAAAATCATACCTACTTCACATTTCCATTCCTTATATTCATGCATAAGAAAATCAAATTAACTAAAAGCCGGAAGCTGATTAATTGATGGAGCGAATACTTTTTTTTTTAACGGAATCAACTATTTGATGCATATTCAAAACATACCTCATCCATTGGGACTTTTAGTGTATTAATTAAACTATTACAGCAAAGCCATTCATTCCTCAAACCAAGTACCTTCGGGATTTGACTAGACATAGCTACGTGCTCAAATGCCTTTGGGACTTAACCCGGTTATGGTAACTCGCACAAATGCCTTGGGACTCGGCCGGATATGGTAACTTCGTACAAAATGTTGTCGAGATTTGCCGGATGTGGTAGCTTCGCATAAATGCCTTGAGACTCGGCCGGATATGGTATCTCGCACAAATTGCCGGGGCTCGGCCGGTTATCATCAGAATATACATGCACATAGAAATAAATCATGACATATCTATATTTCGATTTCATAATTAGAATTCCAACACAAATCGCTTATCAAGCAATATCATTTCGGTTCTTAACTATATACTAGAGCATGACTTTGATTTACTTAAAACATGATCTAATTGAATCGTAACCTAAGCTCCATTACTCAAAGACTTACCTCGGATGTTGTCGAGCGACTTCGATGGCTATTCGACCACCTTTTCTTTTCCTTTATCGGTTTAGCTCCCCTTTGCTCTTGAGCTTAATTTAAAACAAATAAATTTATTTAATTATTTTTCGTTTGGGTAATCCCATTCAATATATATATGTCATACAATTTAAGTACAATGATCTTACTCAATACTATATAAACATCATGCATTATCGAATTTCATCATCACTATCTAACTTCATATAGAAACTCATATCATCCTAGGTTGGTACACAAGTCAAATGCATCATTTAAATTGTCAAGGTCCACAATTTAGTTATATTTCTCTATCATAGTTTCTTCACTTAAATCAATTTAGCAAGCCCATAGTCTTTGGTAGAATGCTTACATGGTTAAGTTAATAACTTAATGTTCCATTTTCAAAAGCTAATATGTCATTATAAAACCTAATACACATGCATACATATCCATAAGCTCATGAATCAAAATATAATTTCATATACATATACAAACTATGTGGTGAATAAACAATGTCATATATATACATTACTACATCTCTACCGGTCACGTTTACTTCTACCTAAACCGGAATAACTTGCACCTAAGGTCCTTGTCGAACCTCACTAAAACAAGTCATCCAAAGACTTAGTGTTTATCATTTGTATCACCTCATTTACCTTCCAAAAAATCACAAAAACATCAAACCCTTAGTGCTCATGTACAAGGCCGAATCTTAACATGATCCAACCTCCAACCCATTCCTTTCAATCATTCATACGGCATTAGTTTTATTCTCTGGACAATTTAAAGCTTGGCCATTGTACTCTCAAACATTAAAATGATAAATTGACTACTTAAACCTTTCTCTCTTCAAGAAATTTTTTTTTTCTTTAAACATGTAAATTACTCAACCCAATCACATTTAAATTCGGCTTTAGTACAATAAATAGGTAATCGTTTCTTTTCCTATGGTACCCAATGCTCATATATGATCTTTTGCATAAATCAAACACTCCTCTACCATTATTGATCAAAATTTAACATGAATAACCACCATTTCACCTATTAGGCATCATAGCCGAAAGTCATTATCAATTTTCACAATCAAAATTCAACATGGTTCCCTAATATAACTTAGCATTTCATTCAAGCTTAACCTTAACTTTAAAAAAAAATAAACTAAATTCTTACCTTAATTTAGCTTAGCACTTTGTAGAATGCTCTTCTCCCCCTTTTCTTCTTCACATTCGGCCAACAAGGAAGAACACACCACTTTGTTTTTTTCACCCTTCAATTTCCTTATTACCCAATATCTCTTTTTTTTTTCATTATTATTTTATAATATAGAAAGCCACTAACTAATAAATAAATACATATTATATGCATATAATCCATCATGGCAGGCCACTACTCTCAATAGTGGAAATTTGACATGCAAATCCTTTGTTTTTTTATAACTTGAACTAATAGGTCCTTTTAGATTAACCTAGCATATTTCAAAAGTGTCACTCAATAGTCCTATTAACTAAATTCACATTCAATTGACTAAATCGAAACTTAAACTTTCACACATTCAAAATTCACATATTTTAGATAGTAAATATTATATTCAAATAATTCGGTGACTCGGTTTAGCGGTCCCGAAACCACTTTCCGACTAGGGTCACTTTAGGCTGTCACATAAATAGTTTGTTTATTTCATTGTAAGGGGACTTTTTGCCAAATTATTAATGAACATTGTTCTTGTGAGGTTACTTCCTCTTATATCTCGTACAAGTTTCGAAGACTTATCTAGTTTGTGCTAGTGGCGTCTACCGATCTTGTTTGAACTTATCACCAATCTTGGTGTGGCGTTCACCTATCCTTCTATCCATCCTTTTCACCTTAACAATATAGGAACCGGGGTGACACTTTTTAGTGTTGAATCATTCCTGACGTTAAGTTCGATTTCCATCCCCATCTTTCAAATTTCTTTTTGTTAACCAAACCGAGCCATTTATCCATCATCCATCTTTGCTACCCTTAGCCGAACCTATTGCTACTTCTACACTTCTTGAAACCTTCCGCTTATCCTAACTTATTCTTTTACTTCTATTACTAAAATTCGAGGCACGAACAATTCTCTCGTCTATGATTGGGCAACTACGTAAATTCGACTCAACTTCTCGGGCCGGATCACATCACATTTGGGCTGTCACAACTCTCCCCCACATAAGGAATTTTTGTCCCCGAAAATCTTACCAGTGAATAAGTTAGGATATCGATCTTTCATAGAGTCTTTCGGTTCCCATGTAGCTTCTTCAACCCTGTGCTTAAGCCACAATACCTTCACTAAAGAGATTTTCTTATTTCGTAGTTCTTTTACTTCACGAGCCAAAATACGAACCAGTTCTTCTTCATAGCTCAAATCAGACTGAATCTCAACCTCAGATGGATTAATTATATGCGATGGATCAGATCTATAAAGTCGAAGCATCGAGACATGAAAAACATTTGAATCTTTTCAAGTTTAGGGGGTAAAATCAATCTGTATGCTACTGGCCCAACTCGTTCGGATATTTCATATGGCCCGATGAACCTCGGACTCAATTTGCCCTTACGGCCAAATTTGAGCACTTTTTTCCAAGGTGAGACTTTAAGAAACACTTTGTCTCCAATCTGATATTCAATGTCTTTTCTTTTTAAATCGCATCGACCCGGCGATCAGAAGCTACTTCTGGACTTTCACGAATTACTTTTACTTTTTACGCTCGGCATCTTTAATCAAATCAACACCGAAGATTTTACTTTCACTAAGCTCAGTCTAAAACAATGGTGTACGACATTTATGACCATACAAAGCCTCGTAAGGTGCCATCTTAATGCTTGATTGAAAACTATTGTTGTAAGCAAATTCAATCAAAGCTAAATACCGTTCCCATAAACCGCTAAACTCAAGGATGCAACATCTCAACATATCCTCGAGTATCTAAATTATCCGCTTGGATTGACCATCAGCCTGGGGATGAAAAGCAGTGCTAAAATGCAACTTGGTACCCAAAGCTTCTTGCAATTTCTTCCAAAATCGCGATGTGAATATCGGATCTCTATCCGACAGAATAGAAATAGGTACCCCGTGTAACCTTACAATTTGAGAAACATACAATTCAACTAGTTTGTCAAGTGAATAATCCATACATACGGAAATAAAATGAGCTGACTTTGTCAGTCTATCAACAATAACCCATATCACATCTTTCTTGTTTGATGACAATGGCAACCCAGATACAAAATCCATCGTGACATGATCCCATTTCCATTCAGGTATCATGATCTGCTGAAGTAACCCTGAAGGCACTTGATGTTCCACTTTCACTTGTTGACATATCAAACACTTCGAAATAAAGTCAGAAATGTCTCGTTTCATACCAGGCCACCAAAACTGACGTTTTAGATCGTTGTACATTTTCATACTACCCGGGTGGATTGACATTCAGCTACTATGAGCCTCACTCAAAATCATCAAAATAAGTTCTGGATTTCTTGGAACACACAATCGACTTTTGAACCTCAAACAATCATTATCGTCTATTTGAAACACTGATTCCACATTAGAAGCACATTCAGTTCGTTTAGCAACCAATTCATTGTCGACTTTCTGGGATTCACGTATTTGATGAATCAATAATGGTTTAGCCTTTAATTCAGTTACTAACACATTACCGGATGAAACAAACAGGTGTACATTCATTGCTCACAAAGTAAATAGTGATTTACGACTTAAAGCATTAGCAACCACGTTAGCCTTTCCCGGCTGATAGTCAATGACAAGCTTGTAATCTTTCAACAATTCAAGCCAACGTCTTTGTCGTAGATTCAAATCCTTTTGAGTCATCAAATATTTGAGGCTTTTGTGATCCGAATATACATGACACCTTTCTCCAAACAAGTAGTGTCGCCATATTTTCAAAGCGAATACGATGGCAGCTAATTCGAGGTCATGGGTCGGATAGTTTCTCTCATGCGGCTTCAATTGCCTCGACACGTAAGCTACAACTTGACCTTCTTGCATCAAGACACAACCCAACCCAAGTAAGGATGCATCACTGTAAACGACAAACTCTTTACCGGATTCAGGCTACACTAGCACTAGAGCCTCAGTCAAATAAGTTTTCAATTGATCGAAAATTTTCTGGCATTTTTCTGACCATTCAAACTTAACATCTTTCTGAAGTAGTTTCGTCATTGGTGTGGCTATCATCGAGAAACCCTTTACAAATAAATGCGTAATGTAAGCAAGTCCCAAAAAGCTACGAACTTCAGTAACATTTCTCGGAGGCTTCCAGTCAAGTACGGTTGAAATTTTGCTCGAATCAACTCGAATACCCAATGCGGATACCACATGACCCAAAAAGCTAACTTCTCTCAACCAGAACTCACTTTTACTGAACTTAGCATATAACTGCTTATCTCGTAAATCTGTAACACTAATATCATATGCTCGGCATGTTCGATTTCATCTTGCGAATAGACCAAAATGTCGTCGATAAACACAACTACAAACTGGTCCAAATACGATGCGAAGATCAGGATTCGTCAAGTCCATAAATACTGCAGGGGCATTAGTGAGCCCAAAGCGGCATCACTAAGAACTCATAGTGACCAGTATCTTATTCTAAAAGCGGTTTTAGGTATATTTGAGTCTCGAACTCGCAATTGATAATAACCAGATCTCAAATCTATCTTTGAAAACACTTGAGGCTCCTTTATTTGGTCAAACAAATCATCAATACGTGTAGCGGATATTTATTCTTTATTGTCACTTTATTCAAGCGATGATAGTCTATGCACAATCTCATGGTTCCATCCTTCTTTTTCACAAACAATCTTTGGTGCACCCCAAGGTGAGAAACTTCGGTCGAGTGAACCCTCTATCAGTCAACTCTTGTGGCGAGTTTTCAATTCTTTCAATTAGTTGGTGCCATACGGTATGGAGCTATCGAAAGTGGTGTCGTCCGGTACAAGTTTGATGCGAATTCTACCTCTCGAGCGGGTGGTAATCCGGTAACTCTTGGGAAAAACATCTGAATACTCACAAACCTTGCGGCTTGATTCAATTTTCTTTTCTAACTCTTTGTGATCAAGTACGTATGCAAGATATGCTTCACACCCCTTTCTCACATATTTTTGAGCCAACATCGAGGATATTATTGCTGGTAATCCATTCAAATTAGTAGACTCAACTCGAATTATCTCATTATTTGCATATCTCAAATCAATGGTCTTACTTTTGCAATTCACAACTGCATCATGTACGGTCAACCAATCCATACCGAGAATAACATCAAATTTATAAAAAGGTAAAAGTATCAAATCGGCCGAAAAATAAGAACCTCAAATTATTAGGGGACATTTCTTACACACCTTGTCGACAAGCACATGTCTACCTAAGGGATTTGACACTCGACTTACGAACTCAGTAGACTCAACAGGTAAAGTCTTACTGGATGCTAAAGTCTCACATACATATGAATGAGTAGAGCCAGGGTCAATCAAAGCAATCACATCAGTATCAAAGAGAGTGAAAGTACCGATAATAACATCGGGCGAAGAAGCATCCTCGCGTGTGCGTATAGCATAAGCTCTAGCGGGAGCACGAGCTTCAAATCTAGTTGTAGCATCTCTAGACCCTCTCTGACTGCCACTAGCATTTCCCGTATTCCTAGGTGGTCTACCTCGTGCTGTAGTAGTACTCGCTTTCCCACTTTGGTTCACATTTTGATCGGGTAATCTCGGACAGTCTTTGATAAAATGGTCGACTGATCCGTATCTATAACAGGAGCGATCATGAAATCTACAGCTCTCCAAATGCCATTTTCCACAATACTTGCACTCGGTCCTATCCCGTCGATCATTTCCAACACTGGCAACTAAAGTGGCTCGTGTACTCACAGGGGGTCGATCACGGTCTCATCTGGAAAAACTCGAAGTGTTCTTCGATTGGCCTGAATCATCTCGAAATTTCTTCGATGATTGCTGAAAAGACTTTCCTGAAGATCTTTTACGAAATTCTCCAGCTCTAACATCAGCTTTTCTTTTCTCTTTACTAAGTTCTTCGACTTTACAAGCTCGCTCAACAAGTACCACGAACTCTCGTATTTCAAGAATGCCAACAAACATTTTCATATCTTCGTTCAGTCCATCTTCAAAACGTTTACACATAATAGCCTCAGAAGATACACATTCTCGAGCATATCTACTAAGTCTGACAAACTTCTGTTCATAATCAATAACTGACATGGAACCCTGTTTAAGCTCAAGAAATTCCTTTCATTTCTGATCGATGAACCTCTGAGTGATATACTTTTTCTGGAACTTAGTTTGGAAGAATTCCCACGTCACCCGCTCTCTGGGTACAACAGAAACCAATGTATTCCACCAATAATAGGCAAAATCACGTAGCAAAGATATAGCACACTTCAGGCATTCATCGGGTGTGCAAGATAGTTTATCAAGTACTCAAATAGTGTTGTCAAGCAAAATTCGGTTTGCTCGGCATCATCATTTATGCTGTAGCTTTAAATTGATAGCCCGTGCTTTCAAATTCTATCAAGCGAGGGCTTATTTACCCTCATCGATCAATTACCAGGAGTATCGTGGAGTGCGGGGTGTATTAGTCGGAAGTGGGGTTGTGGAGCGACCATATTAGTTCGAATGTATTGGTTAAACCAATCATTCATCACATTATAAAAGGCTTGTCTAGCCTCGTCATTTTGATTGCTCGCAATAGGTTGAGAGTCCATCGGCACTGTCCCATGCGCGGGAGCAGGCGCTACACTCTCTACATCATCAGCTACCACTCGATTGGGATCGGAATCCATTACTAAACGAAAACACATTTTTAACTGTCAGAAATCATCACACTATCATATTAACACAGAATAGCATGTATAGCTAGACTCATATATGCTACGTTAGCCCTAGAATCGACTAAACCATAGCTCTGATACCAATAAAATGTAATACCCTAACCCGAATCCGTCACCGGAGGGTTAAGGAATATCACCAAACAAGCACGAAATTTCATTTAACTTTAATCAAATAACTCCTGTTGGCCCACTTATAAAACCGAATTCCAAATTGTTTTTCCAATTATACTATATAGAATAAAATCATCTCAAGTTGATAAGTACATTGATTCATTCTTAAGTTCAATTTATATCAAAACATTGAAAACACTAATCGAATATCAACCACACATTCACATTATCTATGTGGAACACATTTAGTAACTTAACAAGCCATTTTCGCATGGCTATACATATATACATCATCAAAAGATACATATTTAACAACAAAAAGTCAAGCCTATACATGCCATTATTAAAGTTCAACTACAAAAGTGCAGAAGAATGGCTTAGATAGTGTGGACAACTTCGACTTTGAGATCCCAGGACCGTAGCTAATGAGCGAGATCTATAAAATAGAGAAATAAGAACCTTGAGTAAGCATTTCTATGCTTAGTAAGTTTTAAGCAATACAAACAATTAAAACTTGTCACTTAAAAGGGCATTTAGTATCACAAAACTAATATTCTAGTTAATTATCACTAGGCCAAATCTATATATTTATAAATCATTGAATACACAAAGAAATTTTAGTATGTAACTTTACTTTACTCATAGCTCATACAGTTGATTTAAGTCAAAGACTTTTTTTTTATAATGTCAGACATCGACCAAATAAGCCATGCTTTAGTCGTAGATATAGTAATCATTCACACGCATATATTGTTCTTTGGTACTAATAATTCACCTTGTAAATCAATTCATATGCGAGTACATAATACGTACCTGACTATCACAATATCATACATAATCACTATTAGTTTATCTCGAACCTTCAAATTCATAATCTTACTTGAATTACCGGCGTTAAACCTGCTAGGTTTGAAACTCGGATCCAGTCATCAGTACAAAACCTGCGAGGCTTTAAGCTTGAATATAATACCAGCGCTAAGCCTGTGAGATTTAACCCGGATATAATACCAGCACTAAGCCTGCGAGATTTAACCCGAATATAATACCAGCACGAATGCCTTTGGGACTTAGCTCGGATATAAATCTCACACAAGGCCTGCGGGTCTTAGAACGGTTATAATCCCAAATTATCATGCACATATATATATATCATAAAACATCGGCATTTCATTTACATTACTAGAACACAATCACAACATGCTTATCAACCATTCCACTTTCGGCTCAATAGCCACATACAAAAACACGATTTGATTAAGCTATCAACATGATTTCTATAATCATTCAGTTCCAAGTCATATGCACAAATCATTTATTTCACTCGTAATTCAAATAGAACCATTAGGTCACAATTTATTTATTATGCTTATATATCATGATTTTATCAAATCATAAGCGAAATTCCATTATTAAAAAAAAACTTACTTCGGATGTTTTTGAACAGTTGTGGATAGGCTATTCGATTGCTTTCTCCTTTCCCGTATCAGATCTAGCTCCTCTTTGCTCTTGAGCTTAATTTAAACCAATGAATTTGTTTAATCATTTCAAACATCAAAGGCAATTTAAAGCACTTAACCCTTATACTCAATAATGAAACCAAACCGTATACTTAATTATTTTAACACATCACCTCAAGTGCATATATTGACTAACATATACCCATTTCACATGCCAAGTTACCATGAATAGAAATACACATATATACCACTAGTAATCTAATTACCTACTCGATCATATAGGATAACTTCAATGCATCATAGTTATACAATTTGCCATACACATACCGCATATTTAACAAGCCAAAATTACTCTTACATATTATCCATTATAAACATTTCAATATATATATATAACATAGCTGAATATTCCTTAACATAAATGCTTATAGTGACACTTTAGTAAAATATAACAACCATTTCCATATGTATATTTTTACTCATGCAAGGACCATACCCAAATCAACCATAGGTAACACCCAAATCATCAACATTTTAACACACCTAACTACTTAAACTTAACCTTTCATACACTCATATCTAATGTCATAAGCAATGCAGAATGCCCAATTTAACCAAACTTAAAGATTTAACCTTCATCACTTTAATTAACTACAACCTATTCTTCAAGACTTCAAATACAAAGTAATTAACACTTATACTCTTATGCAGAATTAGCTAACACTTATAATCCTTGGCGAATGTTATTAAACTTAAGGCACCATAATATTTTACTTATCACCTCACACCATATTATCAAAATGAACTAATTATACTTATATAGATACTATCAAAGCGAAACCTATGCATAACATTACTTATATTATTCAAAATTATACCTTAAAAATCATATACATTGCCGAACCTTTTGATAATTAAACCTCTAATTATTTCATTCAATCACCCAAGCGGCATTTGCTCACAATTAACACTTAAATACAAAACAATTGTTCAAGACAAAATCCCATTTCCTCTCTTAACAACCACAACCAAGAAAGCTCAAATCATCATCCAAATTTCAAAGTTTTGACATGGGCTAAGTATGAAACTAGCTAATTAACTTAAACTAAGCTTAAAATTTCAAAACCTAACATAATTTATTAACCTTCTTCAAGCTTAAAGTGATCGAAAGTTTTTGTCCCTTTTCATTACTTCCATTCGGCCAAGAAGACAAAGATGAAGCTTTTTTTCTTTTCACCCCCTTTTTCCCTTATTTTTATTTTATTCATCTATATTTTAAATTATAAAGCCATTTAACTAATAATTACTACATATATTTAATATAAAAGCTTCATCATGGCTGGCCACTAATAATAAAAAGGGATATTTGACATGCAAGTCTAACCTTTTTGTAACATGCATTAATAGACCTGTAACATCCTGATTTTGGGTTAATTTGCGATTCTCAATGTTTTAGTGAAAGTTTTAAAATTTTGTAGTTGGATGTGAAATTAATATTTTGAGTAGGTAAATGGGCTTATGGAAGGCCCATGTGTTGGCCAAAACACTGGTTGAATTATTGAATTTTGGGTTTAAGAGTTAGGGGTTACAGCTAGGTGGCCCTTATATAAAGTTATGGGTAAAATGCATCACAAAAGAGCCTCTAGTAAAGTGGCTAAGTGACGCCACTAGGGAGTTATAAGGGTGGCGTGTAAGTGGTTTGGGAGGACATGGGATCGATTCCCTGTGTTGGCAATAGATGCATTTATTTTTTTAAAGTGCGGGAAGGGTAGGTGGTGGAGTCAAGGGATTACTGCTAAAGAGGAGTTTGGATTCGGTCGGATGCATGATTTAAGGAGTGATAAGGGGAGAGTTTTAGGGATTGGAGATGAGGATAGAAGTTGGCGAATAAGGGAATCTAGAGAGGGATTTTGGCTAGAGTTAATTGGGATTAGAATTTGGCACATAGGGAATTGTTGTGTAGTTTTTCTTTTCTTTTGGCTAGTGCTCTCTCCCTTTTTCTCACGATGCCAGAATCTACCATCTCTTCTTCCATCTTTTCTTTCTTCTTCATCTTCCAAACCAGCCCACTTTTCCCTCCTTTCATCCATTAAGTCATTCCTTCATCTTTACTTTTTTAGTGTTATTGAAAGCCGAAAAAGCTGTGAAGTCCAAGTAGTGCCGATTTTTGTTTACCAACAATCATCTTCCTTCTTTATCTTACTTATCGGTGATCAACTCCCTTATCTTCTAGGGCTAGACAGATTCAAGAAGAGGAGGCGGTGGTAAGTGCTCAAATCTTAAGCATTCTCATTTAGGGCTATTAAACAGTAGAAATCCTATGTTTTAGGGAGGTGGCGAATATGGCTTTAGGCTCATGGGATTATTCTTTTAATAATTTTATGATTTCTATAGTGAAGGAGCAGCAAGGCGTAGTGGCGACTTGAGTCGGTTGAATCTTTGGAGTGGCTAGATCTAGTCAATCGATATCGGCAAAAGTAAGGTTTTCAAGGCTATTTTTGGATGGTGGCGAATGAGTAAGTATTAATATAAGTTGGTTGGTATTTTTGGGTCAATATTGGAAGTTGATTTATTAATGGTGGTTTATAGGAGAAATCATGTAGGAGATCTCGTGGAGGAATATCGTAAGCAGGTGTGTAACGAACCCTTTTCCTAGCTTAAAGTAATAAATCTTTGAAAAGCAGAAATGCCGAAATTGCGGCAATTCGAGGACTTGTGAGCAATGACGCTCACTAATTAGTTTGCCGTCGATGAGTCGATGATGACGAAAATGATGGAAAAGGGAAGAACGTGATTTTGGCATATTCGGTAAGTTGGGCCTCGAGAGAAGTAGAGGTAGAAGCCCATTGGGTTTTCGGGCCAATCGGGAAAAATGGGCGGACTCACCATTTGGTCCTATGAACTATATTAGCGATAATGAGCATGGAAAATCCGAATATTTGGTAAAATGACAAAATTACCCTTATAATATGTAAATGACTATTTTGCCCCTAGGGTAAAAAAGACCATTATACCCCTAGGGTTTAATTGTGAACTTGACACATGGGATTTTGATATACATGATTGATATGATATGCACATGAAATGTATGACATGCACATGACATGTATGATATGCACATGATATGTATGAGATGTACATGATAAATTCATTATATGCATTTGGGTTGGGTTTTATATATGGATGGAGGAAGTGCAAAAGGGCTTATGCCCCGATTTACAAAATGGGCTTATGCTGATTATTAAAAGGGCTTATGCCCGATTATTATAAGAGGCTAGGCCTCGGTTATATGATAAAGCGATGATTTGCGGTGGAGAGTTTGGTTGGGTGGGTTGAGTTATTCCCCACATGGAAGCTTGGTTAGTGCGGGTGGAGTAGTTGTTGGTGGGTTGAGTAGTCTCCCCAAATGGGCTTGCATTCATGCATTAATATTACATGTGATACTAAAATGGGCCTATGGGCCATCACATTCATTTCTGAGAAAAGGCTTGACCCGATAACATGAATGATAAAAGGCTTGGCCCGATATTATGATATGAATTATGAAAAGGCTTGGCCCGATAAATGTAGTAATTAAATTTGGGCTTAGGCCCGATGGTGATATTGTTTTGGGCTCTGAAAGGGGCTTGTTTGCTGCTGAGTTTTCCAAACTCACCCCCTTTCTTTCTTATCTTTACAGTGAGCCTTGACTTGGGGACTTGGGTGGAGGGGATTGAGTGGCCTTTGTGATCGTTTTTGGGCTTTGGAACAAGTAATGGGTTTTCATTAAGTTTATTTTATTTATCATCTATTTTGGGTTGTAATAAGGCCATTTTAACTTTAACTTTATTTCTTTTCTTTTACGGATTATTTTGTTTAGTTTGGGTGATAATAAATAAATGGGCTAGACTTAGGGCCAGCGTTTTCAAAAGCGATACCTATTTTTAAAATAACACAACGTCACACATAATCGGTGTAACAAAGATAACCACTTAAAGGAGATTTCAACTCGTTTACCAAAGTGTGGCAATGGTTGTGGGCATGTCTAGGATTGGATCCATTCGGGAGCTTGGTACTTAAGCGGCCTTCATGGCTCACCTCTCTGTTTTGGATACCTACACGGTGCCTGGCCTCCATTCATTACGGTTATCCAACAATGAGCGGTTTTAGATAATAAAACAAAACATAGATTTTTAAAGCTGCGTATGACACGTCAGATTCGGCCATAACGTCAGGCGGGTTTGGGGTGTTACATTTAGTAGTATCGGGGCGGTTGCAACAACTCGGTGTGGATCGGGTCAAAAATTTTTGAAAACTTAGGCTTATGAAGGGTATTTTGGGAAATGGCGGGTTTTCAAAGATGTTCAAATTTTCTTTATTTCTTTTAATGGGTTTAAAATCAAAAAATTCAAAAGCGGAGGTATTATAAATTAATTTTGGAAATTTTTTTGATCAAATGTATGTTTTGAATGGTTTGAAGAAGGATGTGCTGCTTTGAATCCCCGACACCAAGTCTGTAAGTACCCTTACTTTTATGTTAGTAAATTCTGATAAAATGTTAAACTAAGGCCCTACTATGATACTATAGTTAGGGTAGAATTGTAAAACAGTAGGATTGAGACTGTAGCTAGGCTACTTCGTCGCGAAAACAAATCCCTGAATTACCATATTCCCATAAAACATCTCTTAAAAGAAACCAAAATATTTGACTAATTTCATAAAACTCGTAATCGAGAAAATTCGATATGAGTACAAGGGGCAGCGTGGGCGAGGCGCGGACGTGGGGCGCTTGATCGTTGAAAGCGCAAGTGAATCTTCATCCTCAAGGCATAGGCCGGTGAGAGACATTTGTGCCCATGAGACAACGGAGGCCGGGTCATATGATCGAGTGCGGGGGCGATGCTTTGTCCCAAGCAATGTTAAGGGTCCTAGAAAGGGTTCTTTGGAGCTAAATCTTTGGGACGATGCAGAGGATCTATCTCGGCGACTTGGGCTATGAGCGAGAGGTTTTTAGGGCGTATCTCGGGTAGCCCCAAGCATGGTGAGTATTGGTTAGAGGCGGCGAGGCGGATTATGGATGACCTCGATTGCTCGGTGGAGCAAAAGGCTGAAGGAGGCTGTGTCATTGCTAAGAGATGAGGCATACCGGTGGTGGATCACGATGAGGGAGAGTACCGATCGAGCGTGTGACTTGGGGCTATTCAAGTGCGCTTTTAAGGGAGGTATGTTGGGGCGAGTTATGTGGATGCCGTAGAAAAGAATTTACGAATTTGGCTCGGGGTAATAAGACTATTGCGGAGTATGAGGCAGAATTCTTGAGGCTGAGTCAATATGCTAGCGGGATAGTTGCGACTAAATATGAGCGCAACGTTCGATTCGAGGATGGTCTCCGCGATGAGCTTAGAGTCTTGATAGCTCCACAAAGGGAGCGTGACATTTGCACTAGTAGAGAAGGCCAAGATAGGCGAGAAGTGAAAGCAGGCGGCAGCAGCGGAACCATGAGAGGATCGACCCAGTTGAGAAAAGATTCTAGACCCTCAGGTACTGCAGATAGAAATGCTAAAAGAGCTAGAGTGGAGGAGCCAGCTCTAGGGAATACTTTTAAACCGCAAGTATGCAAAGATTGTGGTAGAGCACATATGGGGAGTGTTGGAAAGCGTCTTTGGGCGTGTTTTCGATGTGGGTCCAAGGAGCATAAGTTTAGAGATTTTCCTCGGAGAGCGGCTCGGAGATCAGCGGCGGAGCAAAGAGGAGCTCAACCACGGCGAGGGGACCACCGCCACGAGGAGGGTCGTGGGCAAGGTAGAGTGGAAATGGTAATGGGCGAGGGCGTGGGGCACTGGCGAGAGTCTTTGGACAAGCCGAGGCTCGGCGATCGGCGTTGGTTTATCTTTGCACGACATCGTGAGGAAGGTGGCGCTCACGATGTTATAAGCTGAGTACGTTTCTCATTCATAGCAAGCCTTATCTTTGCTTTGATTGATGTGGGTTCTACCCACTCGTATGTTGCTGCGATGTATCGAGGCATTGGGTGTGCCTCCTAAAGAGTCTGTAAGTGGGGTATCGATAATAAGCCCTTTGGGACACTCGGTTAGGGTGGATAAACTCTTTAAGGAAGTGCCTTTAGAGGCGCAAGGTGAGATATTTGTAGGGGATTTGATGGAGCTACCATTTCGAGAGTTTGATCTTATTTTGGGGATGGGTGGTGACTAAGCATAGAGGCGACGTTGGATTGTCTTTATTAAGAGGATGGTGCTAGAAGCTGCTAAAGATGAGAGATAATGGTCATTGGGGAGCGAAGGAATTACTTGTCTAATGTTGTTTGACTTTAAAGGCGAGAGAAGTTGATTCGGAAGGGTTGTGAGGCGTTTTTGGCATTTGTGAGTCAAAAGTGAACTGCGGTAATGGTTGTGGAGTCGATTAGGACCATTAAGGAGTTCCAAGATGTATTTCGGAGGAACTTCTGGACTACCTCCGAGCAGAGAAGTCGAGTTTGGAATCGACTTGTTGCTGGAGCAGCTCGGTGTCCATTGCACCTTATAGGATGGCACCAAAAGAGTTGGTGGGGAAAGCTCGATTCAAAAGCGTTGGGCGGGGGGTTTATAAGACCAGTATTTCTCCATGGGGTGCCCAGTATTGTTCGTAAAGAAGAAAGATGGGACCATGCGAATGTGTATTGATTATCGCCGATTGAACAAAGTGACAATTAAGAACAAGTATCCGTTACCAAGGATCGACGATCTGTTTGATCAACTGAAAGGAGCTTTAGTGTTCTCCAAGATTGACCTTCGGTCAAGGCACCATCAGTTGAAGGTCAAAAAGGAGGATATCCATAAGACGGCATTCAGAACTCGATATGGTCATTACGAGTTTCTAGTTATGCCCTTTGGCTTAACTAACGCACCGCGAGCATTCATGGATTTGATGAATCGAGTGTTTGACCATACTTGGATCGGTTTGTTGTCGTTTTTATTGATGATATCTTGGTGTACTGCATAAGCGAGAAGAGAAGCATGATGAGCATTTGCGGAATGTGCTACAAGTGCTAAGGGAAAAGCAACTTTATGCAAAGTTTAGTAAGTGCGAGTTACGGCTGAATGAAGTAACCTTCTTAAGGCATGTTGTGTGCGAGAAGGGATTAAGGTTGACCCTAGGAAGATTGAGGCGATTTTGGAGTGGAAGCCACCACAGAAATTGTGGTATGAAATTTGAAGCTTTACAGGGTTGTTTGGGTATTATAGAAGGTTTGTAGAAGGATTTTACGTGTTGGCGGCGCCATTAATGAAACTTATAAGGAAGGAGCACCGTTTGTTTGGACGAATAAGCAATAAGAGGCTTTTGAAAAGTTAAAGAAAGTTATTGAGGCAGGTGTTGATTCGGCGAGAATCGCAAAGATTTCACTTGTGTATAGTGATGCGTCACATGTAGGTTTGGGGTGTGTGTTGATGCAAGAGGGCAAGGTGGTCGCTTATGCTTCACGACAACTTAAGCCTCATGAGTGAATTATCCTACTCATGACTTGGAGTTAGCGGTGGTGATTTTTCGTACTTAAGATATGGAGGCACTACTTGTATGGAGAAAGATGCATTATCTACGGATCATAAGAGTCTTAAGTACTTGCTAACTCAAAAGAAAGTGAATCTTAGACAACGAAGGTGGATCGAGTGTTAAAAGACTATGGTATTCGATTGAATATCATCGAGTAAGGCAAATGTTGTGGCTGATCGTTGAGTCGTAGAAACGGTGGCGAGTTGAAGGCGATGTTTGCTCGCCTAAGCTTGTATGATGATGGAAGCTTATTGGCGAGTTGCAAGTGAGACCGACTTGGGTAGAAGCGATTAAGAGGCAACGATTGATGGATGAGTCGTTGGTTTCTCGGTTTTGACAAGTTGAGAAAGGCGAGGATTCGGACTTTGGACTAAATAACGATGGGGTTCTCTATTTTCGAGGAAGAATGTGTATCTAGAAGGACTCGATTTGAGGATGATGATTTTAAAAGAGGCGCATGGTGGACCTTGTGCGATTCATCCGAGGAGGAAGCAAGTTGTATCGAGACTTGCGAGAGCTATATTGGTGGCACAGGCTTAAGCGAAGTAGTGATGAATTTGTGAGAAAATGTTTAACGTGTCAACAAGTAAGCGGAGCATCAACTACCTTCGAGTTATTACTGACCCGGTGAAGATACCACTTTGGAAGTGGGAAAGGGTAACCATGGACTTTGTAAGTGGGTTGCCATTGACACCATCTAAGAAGGAATCGGTTTGGGTAATTGTGGATAGGTGTGAAGTCTGCTCACTTCATATACATTCGAACCGATTACTCACTCCAAAAGTTGGCCAAGTTATATGTGGCGAGAGATGAAATGCGGTTGCATGGGGTGCAGCGTCAATAATTTCGACCGAGACCCAAGGTTTACATCTCGGTTTTGGCGAAGTTGCATGAGGCATTGGGAACGCGATTAGATTTGATCTGACTTTTCACCCTCAAATCGATGGGCGATCGAGAAAGGATTATTCAGGTTTTGGAAGACATGTTGAGGGGTTGTGTTATTGAGTTTAGGGGCGCTGGGAGGATTATGTAACGTTGGCAGAATTTGCGTATAACAACAATTATCAAGCAAGTATTCGGATGGCTCCTTATGAGGCACTATATGGCGAAAATTTCGTTCGCCTACTTGTTGGGTGGGTGGGGATAGACAAGTACTTGGGCGAGTTGGTGGCGAATCGAGGACAAGATTAAGGTGATTAGAAGTCGGTTAAAGGAGGCAGCGGATCGACAAAAGTCTTACGCCGATTTGAAAGCGTGGGGCGTAGAATATCTTTGTAGGGGACATGGTCTTTTTGAAAGTTTCACCTTGGAAGAAGATTTTAAGGTTTGGTAAGAGGGTAAGTTGAGCCCACGATTTATTGGGCCTTACCGAATTGTTAAATGGATTGGACGGTGGCTTATCAATTTGGAATTACCACGGAAGCGCATCGTATCCACGGCGTGTTCCATGTATCCATGTTAAGCGGTATCGATCGACCCAACTCATGTCCCGCGGTTGAAGAAATCGAAATGCGATCGAATTTGACTTTCGAAGAGGAACTGTGCAAATACTTGATCGTGACGTCAAGGTGTTGAGAAGGAAGACAGTTCCACTAGTGAAAGTACTTTGGAGAAACCATGGCAAAGAAGAAGCTACTTGGGAGACTGAGGAGGCGATGCATCAACAGTACCCTCAACTTTTCGAATAAGGTAAAATTTCGAGGCCGAAATTTCTTTAAGGAGGGTAGAGTTGTAACATCCTGATTTTGGGTTAATTTGCGATTCTCAATGTTTTAGTGAAGTTTTTAAAATTTTGTAGTTGGATGTGAAATTAATATTTTGAGTAGGTAAATGGGCTTATGGAAGGCCCATGTGTTGGTAAAACACTGGTTGAATTATTGAATTTTGGGTTTAAGAGTTAGGGGTTACGGCTAGGTGGCCCTTATATAAAGTTATGGGTAAAATGCATCACAAAAGAGCCTCTAGTAAAGTGGCTAAGTGGCGCCACTAGGGAGTTATAAAGGGTGGCGTGTAAGTGGTTTGGGAGGACATGGGATCGATTCCTGTGTTGGCAATAGATGCATTTATTTTTAAAGTGCGGGAAGGGTAGGTGGTGGAGTCAAGGGATTACGCTAAAGAGGAGTTTGGATTGGTCGGATGCATGATTTAAGGAGTGATAAGGGGAGAGTTTTTAGGGATTAGAGATGAGGATAGAAGTTGGCCGAATAAGGGAAGCTAGAGAGGATTTTGGCTAGAGTTAATTGGGATTAGAATTTGGCACATAGGGAATTGTTATGCCGTTTTTCTTTTCTTTTGGCTAGTGCTCTCTCCCTTTTTCTCACGATAGCCGAATCTACCATCTCTTCTTCCATCTTTTCTTTCTTCTTTATCTTCCAAACCAGCCCACTTTTCCCTCCTTTCATCCATTAAGTCATTCCTTCATCTTTACTTTTGCCGTGTTGTTATTCAAAAATGAAAAAGCTGTGAAGTCAAGTAGTGCCGATTTTTGTTTACCAACAATCATCTTCCTTCTTTATCTTACTTATCGGTGATCAACTCCCTTATCTTCTAGGGCTAGATGGATTCAAGAAGAGGAGACGGTGGTAAGTGCTCAAATCTTAAGCATTCTCATTTAGGGCTATTAACAAGGTAGAAATCCTATGTTTTAGGGAGGTGGCCGAATATGGGTTTAGGCTCATGGGATTATTCTTTTAATAATTTTATGATTTCTATAGTGAAGGAGCAGCAAGGCGTAGTGACGACTTGAGTCGAGTTGAATCTTTGGAGTGGCTAGATCTAGTCAATCGATATCGGCAAGGTAAGGTTTTCAAGGCTATTTTTGGATGGTGGCGAATGAGTAGGTATTAATATAAGTTGGTTGGTATTTTTGGGTCAATATTGGAAGTTGATTTATTAATGGTGGTTTATAGGAGAAATCGTGTAGGAGATCTCGTGGAGGAATATCGCCAAACAGGTGTGTAACGAACCCTTTTCCTAGCTTAAAGTAATAAATCTTTGAAAAGCGAAATGCCGAAATTACGGCAATTCGAGGACTTGTGAGCAAGCGAACGCTCACTAATTAGTTTGCCGTCAATGAGTCGATGAGCGAAAATGATGGAAAAGGGAAGAACGTGATTTTGGCATATTCGGTAAGTTGGGCCTCGAGAGGTAGAGGTAGAGGCCCATTGGGTTTCGGGTGTCGGAAAAATGGGCGGACTCACCATTTGGTCCTATGAACTATATTAAGCGATAATGAGCATGGAAAATCCGAATATTTGGTAAAATGACGGAATTACCCTTATAATATGTAAATGACTATTTTGCCCCTAGGTAAAAGACCATTATACCCCTAGGGTTTAATTGTGAATTTGACACATGGGATTTTGATATACATGATTGATATGATATGCACATGAAATGTATGACATGCACATGACATGTATGATATGCACATGATATGTATGAGATGTACATGATAAATTCATTATATGCATTTGGGTTGGGTTTTATATATGGATGGAGGAAGCTGCAAAGGGCTTATGCCCTGATTTATCGAAATGGGCTTATGCCCCGATTATTAAAAGGGCTTATGCCCCGATTATTATAAGAGGCTAGGCCTCGAGTTATATGATAAAGCAGCGATCTTGCCCGGTGGAGAGTTTGGTTGGGTGGGTTGAGTTATTCCCACATGGAGAGCTTGGTTGGTACGGGTGGAGAGTAGTTGTTGGTGGGTTGAGTAGTCTCCCCAAATGGGCTTGCATTCATGCATTAATATTACATGTGATCTTTGAAATGGGCCTATGGGCCATCTGCATTTCTGAGAAAAGGCTTGGCCCGATAACATGAATGATAAAAGGCTTGGCCCGAGTATTATGATATGAATTATGAAAAGGCTTGGCCCGATAAATGTGGTAATTAAATTTGGGCTTAGGCCCGATGGTGATATTGTTTTGGGCTCTGAAAGGGCTTGTTGCACTGAGAGTTTTCCAAACTCACCCCCTTTCTTTCTTATCTTTCTGGTGAGCCTTGACTTGGGGACTTGGAGGTGGAGGATTGAGTGGCCACTGTGATCGCTTTTTTGGCTTTGGAACAAGTAATGGGTTTTCATTAAGTTTATTTTATTTATCATCTATTTTTGGGTTGTAATAAGGTCATTTTAACTTTAACTTTATTTCTTTTCTTTTCTGGATTATTTTGTTTAGTTTGGGTGATAATAAATAAATGGGCTAGACTTAGGACGCGTTTTCAAAACGATACCTATTTTTAAAATAACACAACGTCACACATAATCGGTGTAACAAAGATAACCACTTAAAGGAGATTTCAACTCGTTTACCAAAGTGTGGCAATGGTTGTGGGCATGTCTCAGATTGGATCCATTCGGGAGCTTGGTACTTAAGCAGCCTTCATGGCTCACCTCCTCTGTTTCGGATACCTACCTGGTGCCCAGCCTCCATTCATTCTGGTTATCCAACAATAGACGGTTTTTAGATAATAAAACAAAACATAGATTTTTAAACTGCGTATGACACGTCAGATTCGGCCATAACGTCAGGCGGGTTTGGGGTGTTACATTTAGTGGTATCGAGCCGGTTGCAACAATAACTCGGTGTGGATCGGTCAGAAATTTTTGAAAACTTAGGCTTATGAAGGGTATTTTGGGAAATGGCGAGTTTTTCAAAGATGTTCAAATTTCTTTATTTCTTTTAATGGGTTTAAAATCGAAAAATTCAAAACGGAGGTATTATAAATTAATTTTGGAATTTTTTTGATCAAATGTATGTTTTGAATGGTTTGAAGAAGGATGTAGCTGCTGAATCCCGGCACCAAGTGCGTAAGTACCCTTACTTTTATGTTAGTAAATTTCGATAAAATGTTAAAGCGAGGCCCTACTATGATACTATAGTTAGGGTAGAAATGTAAAACAGTAGGATTGAGACTGTAGCTAGGCTACTTCGTCGCGAAAACAAATCCCTGAATTACCATATTCCCATAAAACATCTCTTAAAAAGAAACCAAAATATTTGACTAATTTCATAAAACTCGTAATCAGAAAATTCGATATGAGTACAAGGGGAACGCGTGGACGAGGCCACGGACGTGGACGCGGTCGTGGAAGAGCGCAAGCTGAATCTTCATCCTCAAGGCATAGGCCAGCTGAGGAGACATTTGTGCCACAGACAACGGAGACTGGGTCATATGATCGGGCTGCGGGGGACGATGCTTTGTCCCAAGCAATGTTAAGGGTCCTAGAAAGGGTTGCTGGAGCTAGTACTGGGACAGTAAACAGAGGATCTATCTCTAAGCGACTTCGGGCTAACGGGCGAGAGGTTTTTAGGGCGTATCTGGAGTAGCCCCAAGCGTGGTGAGTATTGGTTAGAGGCGGCAGAGCGGATTATGGGCGACCTCGATTGCTCGGTGGAGCAAAAGTGAAGGAGGAGCCGTGTCATTGCTAAGAGATGAGGCATACCGGTGGTGGATCACGATGAGGAGAGTACCCCGATCGAGCGTGTGACTTGGGAGCCATTCAAGTGCGCTTTTAAGGGGAGGTATGTTGGAGCGAGTTATGTGGATGCCCGTAGAAAAGAATTTCGAATTTGGCTCGGGGTAATAAGATTGTTGCGGAGTATGAGGCGAGAATTCTTGAAAGGTGAGTCGATATGCTAGCGGGATAGTTGTGGTGAATATGAGCGCAGCGTTCGATTCGAGGATGGTCTCGCGATGAGCTTAGAGTCTTGATAGATCCACAAAGGGAACGTGACTTATTTGCACTAGTAGAGAAGGCCAAGATAGCCGAGGAAGTGAAAGCAGATGGAGCAGCGGAACCATGAGAGGATCGACCCAGATTCAGAAAATATTCTAGACCCTCAGGTACTGCAGATAGAAATGCTAAAAGAGCTAGAGTGGAGGAGCCAGCTCCAGGGAATACTTTTAAACAGCAAATATGCAAAGATTGTGGTAGAGCACATATGGGGGAGTGTTGGAAACGTACTGGAGCGTGTTTTCGATGTGGGTCCAAGGAGCATAAGTTTAGAGATTGTCCTCGGAGAGCGGCTCGAGATCAAGCGGCGGAACAAAGAGGAGCTCAACCACGGCGAGGGGACCCACGCCACGGAGGAAGGGTCGTGGGCAAGGTAGAGGTGGAAATGGTAATGGGCGAGGGCGTGGGGCACTGGCGGGTGCTAGACAAGGCGAGGCTCGGCGATCGGTGTTGGTTGATCTTTGCGACGTCGTGAGGAAGGTGGCGCTCTCGATGTTATAAGCTGATACGTTCCTCATTCATAGCAAGCCTTATCTTTGCTTTGATTGATGTGGGTTCTACCCACTCGTATGTTGCTTGCGATGTATCCGAGGCATTGGGTGTGCCTCCAAAGAGTCTGTAAGTGGGGTATCGATAATAAGCCCTTTGGGACACTCGGTTAGGGTGGATAAACTCTTTAAGGAAGTGCCTTTAGAGACGCAAGGTGAGATATTTGTAGGGGATTTGATGGAGCTACCATTTCGAGAGTTTGATCTTATTTTGGGGATGGGTGGTGACTAAGCATAGAGGCGACGTTGGATTGTCTTTGTTAAGAGGATGGTGCTAAGAAGCGCTAAAGATGAGAGATAATGGTCATTGGGGAGCGAAGGAATTACTTGTCTAATGTTGTTTTGGCTTTAAGGCGAGAGAAGTTGATTCGGAAGGGTTGTGAGGCGTTTTGGCATTTGTGAGTCAAAGTGAACTGCGCAGTGATGTGGTGGAGTCGATTAGGACCATTAAGGAGTTCCAAGATGTATTTTTGGAGGAACTTCTGGACTACTCTCGAACAGAGAAGTCGAGTTTGGAATCGACTTGTTTGCTGGAGCGGCTCGGTGTCCTTTGCATCTTATAGGATGGCACCAAAAGAGTTGGTGGGAAAGCTCGATTCAAGAAGCTGTTGGACGGGGGTTTATAAGACCCCAGTATTTCTCCATGGGGTGCCCGGTATTGTTCGTAAAGAAGAAAGATTGGACCATGCGAATGTGTGTATTGATTATCTTGATTGAACAAGTGACAATTAAGAACAAGTATCCGTTACCAAGGATCGACGATCTGTTTGATCAAGCGAAAGGAGCTTGATGTTCTCCAAGATTGACCTTGGTCGGTACCATCGATTGAAGGTCAAAAAGGAGGATATCCATAAGACGGCATTCAGAACTCGATATGGTCATTACGAGTTTCTAGTTATGCCCTTTGGCTTAACTAACGCACCGGCAGCATTCATGGATTTGTGTTTCAGCCATACTTGGATCGGTTTGTTGTCGTTTTTATTGATGATATCTTGGTGTACTCGCAAACAGAAGAGAAGCATGATGAGCATTTGCGGAATGTGCTACAAGTGCTAAGGGAAAAGCAACTTTATGCAAAGTTTAGTAAGTGCGAGTTCTGGCTGAATGAAGTAACCTTCTTAGGGCATGTTGTGTCTGCAGAAGGGATTAAGGTTGACCCTAGGAAGATTGAGGCGATTTTGGAGTGGAAGCCACCGAGGTCGGTAACAGAAATTCAAAGCTTTTCGGGGTTGGCTGGATATTATAGAAGGTTTGTAGAAGGATTTTCTGTGTTGACAGCGCCATTAACGAAACTTATAAGGAAGGGAGCACCGTTTGTTTGGACGAATAAGCAACAAGAGGCTTTTGAAAAGTTAAAGAAAGTTCTGACTGAGGCACCGGTGTTGATTCAGCCAGAATCTGGCAAAGATTTCACTGTGTATAGTGATGGGTCACATGTAGGTTTGGGCTGTGTGTTGATGCAAGAGGGCAAGGTGGTCGCTTATGCTTCACGACAACTTAAGCCTCATGAGCTGAATTATCCTACTCATGACTTGGAGTTGGCAGCGGTGATTTTCGCACTTAAGATATGGAGGCACTACTTGTATGGAGAAAGATGCATTATCTACACGGATCATAAGAGTCTTAAGTACTTGCTAACTCAAAAAGAGCTAAATCTTAGACAACGAAGGTGGATTGAGCTGTTAAAAGACTATGACTGTTCGATTGAATATCATCCGAGTAAGGCAAATGTTGTGGGCTGATGCGTTGAGTCGAGAACGGTGGTAGAGAGTTGAAGGCGATGTTTGCTCGCCTAAGCTTGTATGATGATGGAAGCTTATTGGCGAGTTGCAAGTGAGACCGACTTGGGTAGAAGCGATTAAGAGGTAACAGATTGATGGATGAGTCGTTGGTTTCTCGGGTTTGACAAGTTGAGAAAGGCGAGGATTCGGACTTTGGACTAAATAACGATGGGGTTCTCTGTTTTCGAGGAAGAATGTGTATACAGAAGGACTCGATTTGAGGATGATGATTTTAAAAAAGAGGCGCATGGTGGACCTTGTGCGATTCATCCAGGAGGAAGCAAGTTGTATCGAGACTTACGAGAGCTATATTGGTGGCCTGGGCTTAAGCGAGAAGTGACTGAATTTGTGAGAAAATGTTTAACGTGTCAACAAGTAAAAGCGGAGCATCAACTACCTTCAGGATTGTTACAGCCAGTGAAGATACCACTTTGGAAGTGGGAAAGGGTAACCATGGACTTTGTAAGTGGGTTGCCATTGACACCATCTAAGAAGGACTCGGTTTGGGTAATTGTGGATAGGCTGACGAAGTCTGCTCACTTCATACCTGTTCGAACCGATTACTCACTCCAAAAGTTGGCCAAGTTATATGTGGCAGAGATAGTACGGTTGCATGGGGTGCCATCGTCAATAATTTCTGACCGAGACCCAAGGTTTACATCTCGGTTTTGGCAGAAGTTACATGAGGCGTTGGGAACGCGATTAGATTTCAGTACGGCTTTTCACCCTCAAATCGATGGACAGTCAGAAAGGATTATTCAGGTTTTGGAAGACATGTTGAGGGGTTGTGTTATTGAGTTTAGGGGCAGCTGGGAGGATTATGTACCGTTGGCAGAATTCGCGTATAACAACAGTTATCAAGCAAGTATTCGGATGGCTCCTTATGAGGCACTATATGGGCGAAAATTTTGTTCGCCTACTTGTTGGACAGAATTGGGGGATAGACAAGTACTTGGGCCAGAGTTGGTGGCGGAATCGAGGACAAGATTAAGGTGATTAGAAAGTCGGTTAAAGGAGGCAGCGGATCGACAAAAGTCTTACGCCGATTTGAAACGTGGGGGCGTAGAATATCTTTGTAGGGGACATGGTCTTTTTGAAAGTTTCACCTTGGAAGAAGATTTTAAGGTTTGGTAAGAGGGTAAGTTGAGCCCATGATTTATTGGGCCTTACCGAATTGTTAAATGGATTGGACGGTGGCTTATCATTTGGAATTACCACCGAGGCGCATCGTATCCACGGCGTGTTCCATGTATCCATGTTAAAGCGGTATCGATCGACCCAACTCATGTCTGCCGATTGAAGAAATCGAGTGCGATCGAATTTGACTTTCGAAGAGGAACTGTGCAAATACTTGATCGTGACGTCAAGGTGTTGAGAAGGAAGGCAGTTCCACTAGTGAAAGTACTCTGGAGAAACCATGGCAAAGAAGAAGCTACTTGGGAGGCGAGGAGGCGTCGTCAACAATACCCTCAACTTTTCGAATAAGGTAAAATTTTGAGGTAGAAATTTCTTTAAGGAGGGTAGAGTTGTAACATCCCGATTTTAGGTTAATTTGCGATTCTCAATGTTTTAGTGAAGTTTTAAAATTTTGTAGTTGGATGTGAAATTAATATTTTGAGTAGGTAAATGGGCTTATGGAAGGCCCATGTGTTGGCCAAAACCTGGTTGAATTATTGAATTTTGGGTTTAAGAGTTAGGGGTTCTGGCTAGGTGGCCCTTATATAAAGTTATGGGTAAAATGCATCACAAAAGAGCCTCTAGTAAAGTGGCTAAGTGACGCCACTAGGGAGTTATAAGGGTGGCGTGTAAGTGGTTTAGGAGGACATGGGATCGATTCCCTGTGTTGGCAATAGATGCATTTATTTTTTTAAAGTGCAGGAAGGGTAGGTGGTGGAGTCCAAGGGGATTCTGCTAAAGAGGAGTTTGGATTCGGTCAGATGCATGATTTAAGGAGTGATAAGGGGAGAGTTTTTAGGGATTGGAGATGAGGATAGAAGTTGGCGAATAAGGGAAGCTAGAGAGAGGGATTTTGGCTAGAGTTAATTGGGATTAGAATTTCGGCACATAGGGAATTGTTGTGCCGTTTTTCTTTTCTTTTGGCTAGTGCTCTCTCCCTTTTTCTCTGATAGCCAAATCTACCATCTCTTCTTCCATCTTTTCTTTCTTCTTTATCTTCCAAACCAGCCCACTTTTCCCTCCTTTCATCCATTAAGTCATTCCTTCATCTTTACTTTTGCCGTGTTATTAAGAAAGAAAAAAAAGCTGTGAAGTCCAGGTAGTGCGATTTTTGTTTACCAACAATCATCTTCCTTCTTTATCTTACTTATCGGTGATCAACTCCCTTATCTTCTAGGGCTAGACGGATTCAAGAAGAGGAGACGGTGGTAAGTGCTCAAATCTTAAGCATTCTCATTTAGGGCTATTAGCAAGGGCCGAAATCCCTATGTTTTAGGGAGGTGGCCGACTATGGGTTTAGGCTCATGGGATTATTCTTTTAATAATTTTATTATTTCTATAGTGAAGGAGCAGCAAGGCGTAGTGACGACTTGAGTCGGTTGAATCTTTGGAGTGGCTAGATCTAGTCAATCGATGATCGCAAGGTAAGGTTTTCAAGGCTATTTTTGGATGGTGGCCGAATGAGTAAGTATTAATATAAGTTGGTTGGT
The DNA here is from genome assembly GCA_025698475.1 of Gossypium anomalum. Taxonomy (NCBI): domain Eukaryota; kingdom Viridiplantae; phylum Streptophyta; class Magnoliopsida; order Malvales; family Malvaceae; genus Gossypium; species Gossypium anomalum. The sequence goes on from JAOWAC010000018.1 coordinate 68,390, forward strand.
ATTTTTGGGTCAATATTGGAAGTTGATTTATTAATGGTGGTTTATAGGAGAAATCGTGTAGGAGATCTCGTGGAGGAATATCGCGAAATAGGTGTGTAACGAACCCTTTTCCTAGCTTAAAGTAATAATTGCTGAAAAGCCGAAATGCCGAAATTCTGGCAATTCGAGGACTTGTGAGCCAGCGAACGCTCACTAATTAGTTTGCCGTCGATGAGTCGATGAACGAAAATGATGGAAAAGGGAAGAACGTGATTTTTGGCATATTCGGTAAGTTGGGCCTCGAGAGAAGTCGAGGTAGGCCCATTGGGTTTCGTGCCAATCGGGAAAAATGGGCGGACTCACCATTTGGTCCTATGAACTATATTAACTGATAATGAGCTTGGAAAATCCCGAATATTTGGTAAAATGACGGAATTACCCTTATAATATGTAAATGACTATTTTGCCCCTAGGTAAAAAGACCATTATACCCCTAGGTTTTAATTGTGAATTTGACACATGGGATTTTGATATACATGATTGATATGATATGCACATGAAATTTATGACATGCACATGACATGTATGATATGCACATGATATGTATGAGATGTACATGATAAATTCATTATATGCATTTGGGTTGGGTTTTATATATGGATGGAGGAAGTGCAAAAGGGCTTATGCCCCAGTTTACCGAAATGGGCTTATGCCCCAGTTATTAAAAGGGCTTATGCCCAGTTATTATAAGAGGCTAGGCCTCGGTTATATGATAAAGCAATGATCTTTGCCGGTGGAGAGTTTGGTTGGGTGGGTTGAGTTATTCCCCACATGGAGAGCTTGGTTGGTACGGGTGGAGAGTAGCGGTTGGTGGGTTGAGTAGTCTCCCAAATGGGCTTGCATTCATGCATTAATATTACATGTGATCTTGAAATGGGCCTATGGGCCATGCATTTCTGAGAAAAAGGCTTCGGCCCAGTAACATGAATGATAAAAAGGCTTCGGCCCAGTATTATGATATGAATTATGAAAAGGCTTCGGCCCAGTAAATGTGGTAATTAAATTTGGGCTTAGGCCCGATAGGTGATATTGTTTTGGGCTCTGAAAGGGGCTTGTTGCACACTGAGTTTTCCAAACTCACCCCCCTTTCTTTCTTATCTTTATAGGTGAGCCTTGACTTGGGGGACTTGGAGCTGGAGGGGATTCAGAGTGGCCACTGTGATCGTTTTTTTTGGGCTTTGGAACAAGTAATGGGTTTTCATTAAGTTTATTTTATTTATCATCTATTTTCGGGTTGTAATAAGGCCATTTTAACTTTAACTTTATTTCTTTTCTTTTCTGGATTATTTTGTTTAGTTTGGGTGATAATAAATAAATGGGCTAGACTTAGGACGCGTTTTCAAAACGATACCTATTTTTAAAATAACACAACGTCACACATAATCGGTGTAACAAAGATAACCACTTAAAGGAGATTTCAACTCGTTTACCAAAGTGTGGCAATGGTTGTGGGCATGTCTAGGATTGGATCCATTCGGGAGCTTGGTACTTAAGCAGCCTTCATGGCTCACCTCCTCTATTTCGGATACCTACCTGGTGCCCAGCCTCCATTCATTCTGGTTATCCAACAATGGACGGTTTTTAGATAATAAAACAAAACATAGATTTTTAAACTGCGTATGACACGTCAGATTCGGCCATAACGTCCAGGCCGGATTTGGGGTGTTACATTTAGTGGTATCAGAGCCCGGTTGCAACAACTCGGCTGTGGATCGGGTCCAGAAATTTTTTGAAAACTTAGGCTTATGAAGGGTATTTTGGGAAATGGCAGGTTTTTCAAAGATGTTCAAATTTTGCTGTTTCTTTTAATGGGTTTAAAATCGAAAAATTCAAAATGGAGGTATTATAAATTAATTTTGGAAAATTTTTTTTTTGATCAAATGTATGTTTTGAATGGTTTGAAGAAGGATGTGGCACACTGAATCCCCGGCACCAAGTCTGTAAGTACCCTTACTTTTATGTTAGTAAATTCTGATAAAATGTTAAACTGAGGCCCTACTATGATACTATAGTTAGGGTAGAATTGTAAAACAGTAGGATTGAGACTGTAGCTAGGCTACTTCGTCACGAAAACAAATCCCTGAATTACCATATTCCCATAAAACATCTCTTAAAAAGAAACCGAAATATTTGACTAATTTCATAAAACTCATAATCAGAAAATTCGATATGAGTACAAGGGGAACGCATGGGCGAGGCCGCGGACGTGACGCTTGGTCGTGGAAGAGCGCAAGCTGAATCTTCATCCTCAAGGCATAGGCCACGGTGAGAGACATTTGTGCCACGCATAAACGGAGACTGGGTCATATGATCGGGCTGCGGGGGACGATGCTTTGTCCCAAGCAATGTTAAGGGTCCTAGAAAGGGTTGCTGGAGCTAGTACTGGGACAGTAAACAGAGGATCTATCTCTGAGCGACTTCGGGCTAACGGAGCAGAGGTTTTTAGGGGCGTATCTGGAGTAGCCCCAAGCGTGGCTGAGTATTGGTTAGAGGCGACAGAGCGGATTATGGACGACCTCGATTGCTCAGTGGAGCAAAAGCTGAAGGGAGCTGTGTCATTGCTAAGAGATGAGGCATACCCGGTGGTGGATCACGCATGAGGAGAGTACCCCGATCGAACGTGTGACTTGGGAGCTGTTCAAGTCTGCTTTTAAGGGGAGGTATGTTGGAGCGAGTTATGTGGATGCCCGCCGAAAAGAATTTCTGAATTTGGCTCAGGGTAATAAGACTGTTGCGGAGTATGAGGCAGAATTCTTGAGGCTGAGTCGATATGCTAGCGGGATAGTTGTGACTGAATATAAGCGCAGCGTTCGATTCGAGGATGGTCTCCGCGATGAACTTAGAGTGCTGATAGCTCCACAAAGGGAACGTGACTTCGCTGCACTAGTAGAGAAGGCCAAGATAGCCGAGGAAGTGAAGCAGGATTTTAACGGCGGAACCATGAGAGGATCGACCAGCATTCGTAAAAGATTCTAGACCCTCAGGTACTGCAGATAGAAATGCTAAAAGAGCTAGAGTGGAGGAGCCAGCTCCAGGGAATACTTTTAAACCGCAAGTATGCAAAGATTGTGGTAGAGCACATATGGGGGAGTGTTGGAAACGTACTGGAGGATTATTTTATTATTTAGAATTACAAAATTGAATAAAATTATTAATTTAGTTCAAGATCGGGGAAAAACATGTTTTAAGGATTAAATTGAAAAGTGTTGAAATTATAAAAAAAATTCGATATTTTATAGAATTCATGGGTTGTTATCAATTTGTATGAGAATAACTACTGGAAATAAGGATTAAATTGCAAGAATTTTATTTTTAAATGCATGAAATATCGATATAATGAATTACCTGATTTATGTTTATGAAGAAATGGCAAGAGAATGATATTTATCATGATATGTCAATATGTGATTATCTTTGATACGTTGATACAAGGAAATTAAGTATATTGAGACGAGTAATAAATTCAAATAAAACATGTCGAGAAAAATAAGTATGTTTAAGGAACAATATGATTGATTTTAATTGGTTCCAAATATGAACGTTAGATGAAATAAAATATCTAATAAATAAATCGGTAACTTTGGTAATGCTCCGTAACTCTATTCAGGTGATGGATTCGGGTTAGTGGTGTTACATTTAGTGGTATCAGAGCTAAGGTTTAATCGATTCTCGGACCAAATATAGCATAGGTGAAGTCTAGAAATACATGCTACTATGTAACCTATGATAAGATAATATGATATCATCCAACCCTGATGAGATTTATTTTACTTAAAGATAAAGATGCTATCCCAACCGAGCTAATTCTGATAATGTTGAAAGCGATATTCAAATATATGAGTAAAAGTTGATTATGATGAGTCGGAACTCGTAAAGGTAGGAATAAATATTACATTTAAATTTATGTGTATAGTAAGTAAAATTTTAAGGTAAGTACCAATATTGAATTAAATTTGTATGGATATATATGATTGATGTGGAAATTGAATATTGGATGTATGTTATATTTGAAAAATATATTGATTGGGAATGTGATGAAATAAATATGAATAAGTGATTATTGTGAAATTTGAATATTTGTTATTGAAAAGTAAAGTGAAATGTATTGAATTGAGAATATATGTGATTAATTGAAATGTGGATTGGTTGAATAAATGAAATGAGTAAGTTTGTACATAAATAAATTATCGATTCTTTTTTATGGTATTATAGTTTGTTATCATATGAGATGCGGTTGCCTATAGACTAATTATTTGATGAAAATTGACGTAGACTAGGAATGTGATTATTAAAAGTTGAAGGGAAAGATTTCCCGTTTGAACCTTAGGAATAGATGAGGATACAAGTGACATGTCACTAGGATATTTGAGTTCCGAACTCGTTGAGTTAAGTCTGAGTTCACTTATGGATGCGCACACCCGAACTCGTTGAGTTGGGTCCGAGTTCACTTATGGATGCGCACACCCGAACTCGTTGAGTTGAGTCTGAGTTCACTTATGGATACGAACGCCCGAACTCGTTGAGTTGAGTCCGAGTTCACTTATGGGTGGGTTACATGGTAGCTTGAGCTGCATATTCACGGGCTATTGAGTTTGGTTTAGCTGCGAGCATGACACTTATGTGCATGCGTTCCGCTGCATCCGATTATATTCGATGAGTTCAACGGAAATCGCTTAAGTGAAAATACATGAAAATTAAATTATGAGGCTTTATATTGATTAAGTTATATTCAATGAAATTTATGAGATTTATATTGATTAAGTTCAAAATGGTAAAAGTGAAAAAGTTTAATAGTTGAGCAATTGATAATGTAGTCAAAACTGAGAATGAGTTAATAAGTGAAGATGAGTTCTAGATAGAGATATTAGATTTTTGAAAATTACTAGGGATATACAGTACCATTGCTAAAGAAAGAAGTTTAATTATAGGAAAATTGATTTATTCAAATAAGGTATTTACAGAATGGTTAACTGAAAATTTCTTCCAAATTAGTTTCTTGAGTAAACTGAATGATATGAAATTTTTTATGACTATACTAGTCAATGGAATTGGTGAATAAATTGCAAAAATATTTGAATATAACTATTATAATTGGGTATATTATAGTAGATTTTTGGGATTTTATATGTGTGTCTTATATGTACTGATATTTTCAGAGGTATATACAACTGTTCATGTTTGGATGCTATAACCATTATATGGAAAGATTGAATAAATATGCAAACAGATAGAAATTTTTGCTAGTCTGATTAATTCACAATATCCCTCTCTCTCTCTTTGGTTTTCCAAGCCAATATATGTGATAGAATACTTGATAATAAAATTCATATGATATTATCTTCTAATTTTTTTGTTGGTGGAAGCTCTGAAAAGCAAATGTAAAAATTGAATTAAAATAATTTGTGAAACAAAAAGATAAAGAATGGATATAAATAATAAACTAGGTAAATATGTGCAGAAAGAAACTATAGAATTATAAAAATAACGAAGTTCATGATCAAAATAAAACAAGGAAATTTCGAGGACGAAATTTCTTTTAAGGGGGAGAGAAATGTAATACCTTGAAAATTTCTACAGTAAGATACTACTCTTAATATAGTAAAATAAGGAAATAAAGTGACAAGAAAAGGAAAATTGAGTTATGTCACTGGGAAGTATATTATGACATATTGATTCAAGAAAGGACTAAATTGTAAAAGTGAGAAAAGTTTTGTGTCCCAAGAGTAAATACTCAAAATTTGAGGGATTAAAGTGTAAATATGATAAAGTTGAAGGACTAATAGTTCAAATATTTTAAGGGTGGAAGGATCTAGAAACCAAGGAAAAATTGATGAATTAGGACCAAATTGAATAGGTGAAGAATTATGAGGGACTAAATTGCAATTTTACCAAAATTAAGTGATGAGTCAAGAATGGAATTTTAAAAGATCACAAAGGGCAAAATGGTCAATTGGAGAAGAGAGAAATCTAGAAAGTAATGATGATGTGGGAGATATTTTAGATTAATTAATTAAATAAATATTAGTTATTAATATTTTAATTTGATTTTTTATATGATATTTTTTTATTATTTTATTAGTATATATAAAGAAAGAAAGATGAGGAAATTCTCATCCATTTTCCATGCATTCACGTTAGGAAGAAGAGAAGAGAAGAAAGAAACTTTTCATTCTTTACAATTTAGTCCTTATACCAAAAATTTGCCTAGAAATCAAAAGAATTTCCATAGCTACCAAGAGAGAAAAATGTTAAGGATACTATGGGGAGTTAGAATATCAAATTGGATTCAAGGAATAGAAGCTAGAGGAGAGAGAAAATCAAATTGAAGATTGGAATCAATAGAATAAGGTAAGTACATCAAGATTTTAATATATTTTTAAGTTTGTTATTATTGAGAAAACATGGAAATAATGTTATAGTAGAGTTTTCTTATATAAGGTTCTATGATCTTGATGAGTTAGTGAAGGGAAATAGGAGAAAGTGATGGGAAATATTGTAGAGAAAGGGAATAAGGGTGTTATAAACATGGTAAATAATATCTTGCACTAAAACAGTTTTGGACAACAGCAGTAGGATAGCTTTGAAAAATCACCAAAAATTATGGAAGTTGAATTAGAGTTTTAATAAAACATGAAATTAAAGATTATTGAGTCTAGTTTCTTATAGAAGAAACGGTGTAAGCAATGGAATTGTAAATCATGAAATATGATAAATTTTATGAGACAAGGTCAGAATGATTTCGGGTTCCCCTGTTCTAACTTTGGAAAATCATCAAAAATTGGAGAAAAAATAATTAGGGGCTTAAATTTATATGTTTAGAATCCTAAATGAGTCTATTTTCAAGAGAAACAAATGGGAACATCATTTGAATCCTGTACGAGAAGATAATTAATAAAGAAGGGTCAAAACTGTCAGACAGCAGAATAGAAGTGATTTTAAAGAATAAACTATACTTATTGGCTAAGCCAAAAATTCTAAAAATTTTATGGTAATAAGATATGTAAGTCTAGTTTCAGGAAAAATTAACGAATCTTAATTTGGACTTCTGTAGCTCAAGATATAAATAATTTAGTGACTATGACTCAAATAGACAACTTTGAATATACATATAAGTAAATAGTGAAATTATAGATAATGTTACTTATAAGCATATTATATAAATTAAGGATGTGGAATGGAGAGGAGGAGGAGGAAAATAAGTATGAATATTCAGCTAGCATAGCTAATTTGCATGTTTTAGGCTCAGGGACTAAATTGAATAAAAGTAAAACTTTACTGTAATTTTGTAAAAATGTTAGAAATGACCAATTTGCATGAAGTGGATTATTTTATTATTTAAAATTGCAAAATTGAATAAAATTATTAATTTAGTTCAAGATCGGGGAAAAACATGTTTTAAGGATTAAATTGAAAAGTGTTGAAATTATGAAAAATTCTGATATTTTATAGAATTCATGGGTTGTTATCAATTTGTATGAGAATAACGACTGGAAATAAAGATTAAATTGCAAGAATTTTATTTTTAAATGCTGAAATATCGATATAATGAATTACCTGATTTATGTTTATGAAGAAATGGCAAGAGAATGATATTTATCATGATATGTCAATATGTGATTATCTTTGATACGTTGATACAAGGAAATTAAGTATATTGAGACGAGTAATAAATTCAAGTAAAAACATGTCGAGAAAAATAAGTATGTTTAAGGGACAATATGATTGATTTTAATTGGTTCCAAATATGAACGTTAGATGAAATAAAATATCTAATAAATAAATCGGTAACTTTGGTAATGCTCCGTAACTCTATTCCGATGATGGATCCCGGTTAGGGGCGTTACAGTTGCACTGCATTGCATTGCATGCTTGATGTATGATGATTTTTGAATGCTTATTTTCGTCGAGGGTTGTACACACTGAGTTTGCAAAAACTCACCCCACTTTTATTTTATTTTCAGGTGATGCTTAGTAGAAGGTTCGATGTTTGGAGGACTCGGGTGGCCAGCTAGCAAGATAATTTGGACTTGTTTTTCTTTCTAAAGCTTATCGCTTTCTATGTTATTAAGTACTTTTCAAATCAGATTGTAATAGGGCTTCCACTTTATTATTATTTGTGTTATTATTTTTATGTGATGTAATTATAAGAAGTTGAACATGGTTTCTTAGACTATAGTATGACTCTTCTACGTTTCCGCAACTACATTTTAAAATGACATGTTTTCATAAAATAATATATTTTAAGCAAGTGATTGAAAGGAGTTTTTTTTAAGGATAGTTAAGGTTTCTTTTATTTTAAGAAGGGTTTTCAATGAAAACACGCTTTTTGCTAAAACACTTCAATGTGATGCTGTGATTCGCCATAACATCTAAGCCAAGTTTGGGGTGTTACACACGGAGAGTTATCCACGACGGTTATACCAATAGGTACACCTTTAAGCATTTGGGAAAAAATGTGACGCTAGCCCCATTGACTCTGAAGCAAGTGCCTCAAAGTATTCATCTATGAAGAAGTCCTTATGAAAAAGTGAGTGTGTTCCGTACTCATCCATGGAGGCTTATTCACGAAGAGATAAACGCAACTTATATAAAGATTCCTTCACTTCTTTTCAACTAAAAGCCCTTCATTCTAATTCTTTTATGATATCATCTTCTTGTAACGAAAAAAAAAGACAAAAAGAGATCAAACGAAAATAGGAAAAAAAAGTTGATTCGAGAAAATGAGCGGATCTTAAAAGAAATCGAGAGAAGAGAAAAAGAGTTGTGAGAAAAAGAAAATGAAAAAGAAAAAGAGATTGAGCGTGAAAAAGAATGTGAACAAAAAGAAAATTGAAAAAGAGATTGAGAAAGAAGAATAAAAAGAGAGAATAAAATAAATGAGTGTTCTTGAAGAAAACAAAACTAGAGACAAAGATGCAAGAGAGCAAGAACAAGTGAGGAATGTTTCTACTAACCCAATCTTAAGTTCTCCTATTGTTTCATCTTTTCAGTTTCTAAAGTTCCATTCGACAAGTTCCAACTACATTACCTTCCCAAGGAGAGAGATGGTTTAAATTGATCAAGAAAGGTAAGAATGAAAGTGAAATTATACCACAAGTGCCTAAAGGTAAGTTAGGTAAGGATATTGTCGTCTCTAAGTCTCCATTAACTTATTTGAATGCTTGTGATTATATTGATGATATAGTTGATTGTCATTCTTTGGTTAATAAAGACGTGTTTGCTTTAAATGCTGGCAAGGCAAGTATCTTTAATGAAAATCGTGGTATTGATGAGCATGTTGATGAAGTAAAATCCAAAAAAGCTATTGCAAAACTTGGTTGTGTGCGATAGTGGATGTCCAAGTACGCAATTTGATTACTTTGATTATGGTGTTGACGTGTATTCTTTGATTTGTTATGGAAAAACCGCATACTTAAACAAGGCTGTGCACATGAGACTTGTGAGTATGAATGCTTGAATATATGCATGCCTAACTTCCCTTTGATTCAGCATATACAAATTTTCGATGTGTGTGTTAAAGATTATCCACATACAAATCTTGACTTGTTTAATTGTGATTTTTATGTGAGATCTTTGAGTTTTTGTGCGAACTCGTTTTGTATAAGCTTACCTTTTCGGATGAATTGTGAAAGCTATAATGGCTTGAAAGATTATATGCTTAAGTCTTGCATGATTAAAGTGAGTGAGTTGTTGACAAAAGAAAAGTATTTGCTTTTTTTGAAAATGTGTGATCAAAATCACGTGTTCAAACCCAGAGAACATTTTCCTAAGTTGTTAAGAAAAGGTCAAAACTAAATTTTTGATTTTGGTTGGTTGCTATCAATGAATTCCCTGTTTCGTAATGATAAGGTAAGATCCACTTCTACTTTTGATCCTGGCATCGGTTCAGCATGTCCTTTCAAGTTCATCAATTATGATGTCACTAATCCTTTTTATTTTTGTAAAGGTGACACTTTGAGAAGTGCGAGTTGTTTTTGATGTGATCCGACTCGGGTGATTGAGTCGAATTCACGAGTTGCCCGATCGTAGAGATGAGAAGAGTCGTTCGTGCCTTGGTCTTGGAAGTAGAAGTTAGATGGATAGGTTTGATTAAAGCGGGTGGGGTTCAAAGTAGTGAAAAGAGTAATGATAGGTTCTGGCTATGGAAAGCAAAGATGGATGTTGACTAGAGGGTTCAGCTTTTGAAATCGTGAAACACCCCTAACCCGTATTTCGTTGCAGAACGGGGTTACGAGGCATTACTAAATAAGTATACAGTTCTGAATATTTCATCGTAATTCATGTCATAAGCACATATATAGCATGCAAAAGTTTAACTATCATATTAACCAAAGTGTATGTACCTTAGACACAAGTAAGCTATAAGTAAAATTCAATTAAAAACATTATGGTCGAACATCACGTGTACACACGTTCTAGCATCAGTTTTGATAGTCAACCATTTACTGCAAACATAAGTCATAATTTTTACATGACAAGCTCATGTTAACTCTAGCATGAATAATATCAATTATATACAAATGGCCGAGCCATAAATACCTTACAATTTACATAAATACTTAAATACACTTCCAAAACTATTACAATGATTTTATACTATCATATCATAGGGTGTATTTATCAAAGATTTAAGTGATAATTCACTCAAAACCGAATTCAGACCTAAATAATATAATCTTCTCCATTACACAAATTTCTTACCTCGACACCAATCATCATCAAACATAGTCACATATATCAAAACCAAGAATAAAAACATCATAATAAAACACACATAAAACCGAAGTCTAAATATATATATCAAGCCATTTTCGCATGGCTTTTAATACATAACCAAAATCAACACTTCAAAACATATGTTCCAGCTTATACATGCCATAATGTTTCCCTAAGATCAACTAAGAAAAAATACCAAAACATTGCAAGCTGATGTGATGACTTCGACGATGGTCTCGAACACAAGAATTGGATCAAAGAAATCTAAATAAGAGACAAGTAAACACACCAAATGAGTATTCAACTCAGTAAGTAATAAGCAATATGATAGAGACCATTAACACGTAATAATATGCAAAATAATGAAAGAGTAACTATTTCATCCATACCGATCTATGCCACAATTATTTAAATTATCGATTGAACCCAAGCCAAATCTAGATATCCAATTAAATACCTAAAACAACCGAACAATTTAAATACTTTCTTCGAAGTATAAAACAATGATAAACTAGATGGTTTCATACATATATGTTTCATATCTCAAAATTCAATTATTCCGATAATAGTCCTTGCGCTCCATTCCTTCCCGGCATGCTATATATCCTTAACCGTTTTCGCCCACATAACACTAATCAAAAAGCGCACACATAGTGCTATGATAAACCGCACACATAGTGCATTGAAAATTTACTCATGTATTGATATTCAAGCCAGCACACATAGTGCCATTCAACTTCGCACACATAGTGCCATTCAAATCCGCACACTTAGTGCCAATATCGACTCATATGATAAGGAAATTTACTTAAATCAAATATCATCTACAACCACACCTATAAATACGTGTACCACTCCAAAAGAATACCAACATAGAAATCCTTTCATGATACATTAGTATTATTTATTTCTAAGTTAATCAACCTATGAATGCTTATGGGCTTACCTTATGTCGTATGAAATGATTTCCAATCGGCTACTCAATATTCTTTGTTTTTGCCTTTGCTTGACTCCCCTCCTTTGGGTTCTTGATCTAGAATAATTAAATTCATTAGTTTAATTACCTTGTTAGATACTTATACATACAATTTAATGATTTTCACTTCATCTTACAACCATCCTTGTTCAAGACATTGAAACCTCAACTAATGCTCATCTAATGCCTCAAGGCCGAATGTATTATTACTACCAAAATAATATAGTCTCTGATATATCTAATTCCAATGTACATAATCATGAATCAATTCAACCTTATAAGCCATTATCACTCTTTTAGTCGATTATAGGGGATTAAAGATAATATCACAAACATATACCCTATATGGTCGAATATACAAAATCAAATTTAACATTACCTATGTATTTACCTATAAGTTCTTGTACTTCTAATTTCATACATTTAACGCTTTAATGCCTATTAATCAGTCTTATGATCTTAACTTAAATTGACAACTCCCATACTCAATATTTCAACCGAATTATCCACATCACCAAGACTAAAATACGTACCTTAAACTTAACACATTTCTATTATGTCCTTAATAGTTCATTCGACCCTATCAAAGAACCATTTATCATACAAGGAAAAATAACCATAAAAAAATATAACATTCCATCTAAACTCAATATGACTGAATGTACAAGGTGCTACCCAACTACTTATTCAACAATCTCCACCCCATTCTATCATCCCCTTATTTAATACAACATGAAAATAACCTCTAATTCTAATACTTTGATTCACGGCATGGTGCCCAAACCACCATAAAAGTTTCAACTTTCTTGACATTACCAAGAGTGCATTTAAAAATGAATTTAACATATAACAAGACTTAATCAACAATTCAAAACTTACCTCCTACTAGCTAAAGAAGGTGTCGAATTGCTTTAGGGTAAATTTTCCTTTTTCTTTCCCATTTGTTTTTGGCTTTGGAAGAAGAAGAAGAAGATGAACACTTTTTTTTATTTTATTTTTTTAATTCATTTTGATTAGAATATTTTATTCATTAGCCAATTTAGTATACAATTTAATTTAAACTAGTGGAGAGATATCCTTACTTGGCCGGCCAATTAGTATGAATGTGGCAATTTGACATGCAAACCCAAACTTTCCTATTTTAATATTATTTGGTCCTTACATATTTACCTAGCATATTTTTTTTAAGTTCTCAACAAAGTCCTTTCAAGAAAATTCACATTCCTAAGACTAAATTAAAACATCAAATTTTCACACATGCACTAATACACATAGAGGATATGCAACTAAATTTTTAATAAATTTTATGACTCGGTTTTGTGGTCCCGAAACCACATTCCGACTAGGATCGAATTAGGGCTGTCACTACTAAACAATAAGAATGAAATAATGTAAGGTGGGGATGGATTAGAGAATTGAACATCTAGAATGATTCAACACTAAAAAGTGTCACCCCGGTTCCTATATTATTAAGGTGGATAAATGGAATTAGAAGGATAGGTGAACGCCACACCAAGAATGGTGATAAGTTCAAACAAGGTCGATAGATGCCATTAGCACAAAGAGATAAGTCTTTCAAACTTGTACGAGATATGAGAGGAAGCAACCTCACGTAAAACAGAGTTTCATTAACAAATTGGCAAAAGTCCTTTTACAAAGAAATAAACAAACTATTTATAGTCTAGCATGTGATAGCCGAATGGACAAAATTAACTAGCTTAAGGGCTAAGTATTTTGGCTAAGAATGCACTAGAATAATCTAGAATAAGTTATTTAATTTGCTAAGGCTAGATACGGCTAATGGGAACTCCATTGGACAGCTTCATGTGTAAGCAAAGCATCTAGGATGAATGTGAAGTCTTGGAAGCTCAATAGCTTGTCTAGATTCGGCCATGGGATGAATGAAACATTCAAGAAGTGACTCTTGGCCGAATAGACACCTAGGGAAGTCAATTGGGCAGTAAACAATTCATGTATTTCACCCACATACATTCGGTCATGCATGGAACTTGGAAGGGAGCTTGAATCCGGCCGTACATGAACTTGCAATAAATACCCTTCATACATGCATGTGTTCCATCCAAAGGAAATGTATTCTTCATAATCCAATGCATGTAATGAATCTTCCATGTACATGTACTTAATTCCTCCAAGCATTGAACCGAACCGTGCATGAATCTTCTCATCCATTGAATTAAACCCGTGCATGCACCTAGCCTTAAATGCACTTCCAATATTCAGCTGAACCTACAAGAGAAATGAACACATTTAATTATAATATTTAGACATAATTAAACAGCAACTTAACAACTTAAATGACACTAACTTATTTGGACACATTTAATTAAAACTAACTAGCATATTAAATTTGGCTAGCTCAAATAAACAAAAACAATTAATGAACTAATTTGAGCTAGGGGATTTGGCATGAGCTGTAGCAAATTAAGTTAAAAATAAAGTTAAAACTTAGTTTATTGAAATGGAAAAGAAACGAGCTGAACGGTTAAATCAAGCTCAAATGAGCTAATTGGAGCTATATTGAGTTGGGGGAGCCGAGAGAGAGTCAAGTCGGTTTGCAAAAGAGTGCATTGAGTCTTCAAAGGTTTGTCCACAACTTCTCCAATGTCAAGGGACTTTGTTTCAACCCAAATTCGCGACAACAAAGCTGCTAAAGCTTCTTGAAGTTGCTTCGTACGAGCTCAAGTCATGGGACCTTTGGCAGCTCGACAGGATCTTGATTCACACTTGAGGGTGCCCCAAGGCAGCATACATCATTCCCTCTGCTTCAAAGCGACTTGTCCTCAAGTCGAGTCGCCGTTAATTTTGAAACAGGATGCCTACTTGTTCATTCTTGTACAAATGTAATTAATTGTCACATCATACCTTGCTGCAAAGACACCATAGAACTTGCAACCAAATAAGAATCATTATGGAACAGAATTTATTCAAACAAAATATAAAAGCTAGTCATCTTGCATGCTTAAAACAATTACAACAAGACAAAGATCAATATTCTATTCTCACTATCAAATAAATATGTTCCATTGTGACTTAAGAATTTAACGAACAATGGTGTTAGGAACATAATGTCCTTAGTTCGCTTGGGCATCTCAAATGGTATTTGCAAAAACATGGTGACTACAACAGGAATTCGTGCAACGGATCATAGATTGTGAATGTCCATCATAAACAAACAATGGAAAAGATAGATTAAGTTCATGGTTTTGTTTACTTAAACAATGCAATTTGGACAGCAAATATTCATCAAACTCAACAAAATCACATGTACTAAGAATCATTTGATCATCAACCAAAACAGTTATATCTTCATCGGCAATGCTTTCTTCATCAATCGAATTGGACAAAGATGTCTTAGAGATTCTAGAATCCATACCTTGAGCAGGGAAACAAGGATTAGTTTTACCTTTTCCAATCATCACAAACCTTGTCTCTTCGAGAATGTATTGTAATCGAAACATAGGATTTGAGTCAACCTGAAAAGAAGTAGAAACAAGAAA
This sequence comes from Gossypium anomalum, assembly GCA_025698475.1. Lineage (NCBI taxonomy): Eukaryota > Viridiplantae > Streptophyta > Magnoliopsida > Malvales > Malvaceae > Gossypium > Gossypium anomalum. The sequence continues at coordinate 83,639 of JAOWAC010000018.1, forward strand.
ACTTCGGTTAATCAAAATTCTTTTCTTCCCTTCACTCATTTTTCTTTTAATTTCCTTTTCTCTCGCTTTGATCTTATTTTTATCACAACTTTCTTTCTTTTTCTCTCATTTTCTTTTTTTCATTTTCACTTCCTTTTCCCACTCTCATACACTCCAAAGATTGTTTCAATCATTGTTGATCCTCCAAAACTTATGTGAGGTGTTAGGGGCACCAAAGTGACGTTTCGCCATGAAACTTGAAAGAATATTGATTTGCTAATCTGTCATGCTTGACTCTTCGATCGAATTGCCATGGAATCCCAAGCAGTATATATGATGCGATCGCGCCCCATGGTTCAGCTAGTTCGAGCAAGGATTCTATGGTGCTACCATAAGGTCTTGTTACTCGAGCTCGAGCCAAGAAGTTTAAGGAGTCTATCACAGCTTTTGTAGCTCAACTTTGGAATGAAACGCTATTAGGACAGTTCGAGAAAGCTGATTCTAGCTCCTTGAACTCACCATGCAATTACTCCGCAAGTCCAAATTTCACCATCGAGCTCACCACCACTTCAAGCAAGTTCCCATTCAACTCAAAACCAGCTCACTAGCTTGGAATCACCACACTCAGTTCCCACAATTTCCGCTTTAGCTCATGAAAACTCAATGGACGATGGAGCATGGAGCAACATATCTTTTGAAAGTGCATGGACTGTTAAGGGCTTTGAATCTCCTAGGTGCATGATCGGCTAATACATGTACGGCCACATTCAATGTGTTCAAGCCTCATGAATGTTTCCATTCATGTATGGTGTACTACTCTTTCATTTTTCCAAGTGACTATTCAGCTAAAAGGAGGCTTCCTATTACTTCATACATGTGGCCAAACATCTCCCTCCATGAACCTTAAATCCCGTCCACATTATGTTCACATAGCATGGCCTTTCAATTCAAAGTGTTCACACCTATGGACTCTTCAAGAATCAAGATTCACACTTAATTTGGCTCATGAAGTCTCCTCAATTAATTCCCAACTTTTCACCAAACAATATGAACTGATTACCTCAATTACTCAAGTTGGCTGAGCCTAGCTAATGTCCAAGGGATTCTCTCATTCATGATTCATTTCCCTAAGCATGAAGAACTTTCAAGACATCTCCACCATAGCCGAATCTGGTCATGAACATCAAAGGACTTCCTTCTAGAATTTTCAAGATGCATTCATGAGACTTTTACTTAATTATTAAGTATGTAAAGTGTCCCTTCGGTTAGCTAGTCTTTACGCTATAAATACTTGTTATTTTTCTTTGTAAAAAAGAACTTTTGGACTTTGTTAATGTTATGTTGCCAAAATTGTGAGGCAAAACTTTTCTCAAATTTCGTTCAAAGATTCGATTGGCTTCCTAGCATTCTAGTTGTGTCAACCATTGTTCTTTGTCGAAACCGAACTTATCACTACTCATACTGTGGCGTTCAAACATACCGAGGTTCCTATCTTATTAGATAGTGGGTCGAGGTTTTCATTTACCAAAACCAAGCCGAACTATAAGAGCCTATAAACAACGGGTCGATACCAAATCGGTATTGGTTCTTGTTTGCACTTTTGATCAACCCCATTTCTCCATTTACCAAATTGTACCTAAACCGCCATTCCATTCGTATCATTTCATAATACCATTTCGCTCTTACCCTTCCTACCATTACGACCATTTCTTCAATCCCCTTACCTAATTGAACCAATTCATTTATCTATACCTATTCGGACCCTAAACCCGAACTTTCAATTCTTCTTACCTATCCCAATTCGAACCAAAACCAATATCCTTCCTTCTCTTATCCGATCTTTCAAGTAAACCTAACGTAACTTCTTGTCAATGATCGGGCACACTAATACGATCGACTCTTCCGAGGCGGATCATATCAATATGGCCCGCATGCATGGGCACCACATCACAAAGTACTTTGTCTTGATATTTTCCAATTGAAAATGGAACAAGGACTTGCTTGGTTACCTTTACCTCAACTCTTTCATTGAGCCATTGCAGCTTGTAAGGGCTTAGATGCACACTTGTCGGCAGCTCAAGCTTTTCGACTAGGAGGGTGCTCGCAACGTTTGCACAACTTCCACCATCAATCACTAAACTACATACCTTTTATCGGACGAGACAACAGGTATAGAAAAGGTTCTCTTGTTACGGATCGATTTTGACACCTTGCGCACTTAAGCTTTTCTTAACAACAAGCATCTCACCTTTGACCGCATACTCTAATTCTTCCTTGGCATCAGAAGGGTTTTCGACATTATTTTCAACTCTTTCTTCTTCCTCCTCCGATTCAATATCGCCATTGGGTCGAATCACCATTGCTCTCGATTCGCACATTGGCTCACAATGTGCCCCCTACCGAGAGACACTTAAAACATTTAATGTCCCTTGATCAATTTTGGGTACCTTCAACAATTTTTACCTTTGCTATTTTCAACCATGGGCTTAGTGGTTTTAGTGGGTGCCATAGGTTCCTTTGTTTGGCTGGCCAAGCACCTTTGCTTGTGCCTTGGTTCCACTTTTGACATATTGGTAGTCGAATAACCTTAGACAAAGACCTTTCTTCTTGAGTTGTTTCACCTTGATGGCCATGTGAACCATATCAACTATCTCCATATAATGTTGCAACTCCACGATGTTGAGATCTCGTGATTAAGCCTCGACAAAAATCTAGCCATGGTTGCCTCTCAATCCTCTTCCATGCCCGCACGGATCATGGCAACTTCCATCTCCTTATAGTAATCCTCGACACTCCCCATACCTTGGGTAAGGTTTTGGAGTTTTTGGTAAAGTTCCCGATGGTAGTGTGTTGGAATGAACCTCCCACAAGCATGACAACCTCTCATTTCGACCCAAGTGTTGATGGGTCACTCACCATTTCACCTCCGGCTTGAGGTAAGTTGGTCCCACCAAATCATAGTGTAGTCGGTGAATTCTATGGCAGCCAACTTAACTTTCTTAGCCTCTCAATAGTTATGGCATTCAAAAATGAGTTCGATCTTTTCTCCCACTCTAAATATGCTTCAGGTCCGAATAGCCTTGGAATAGGGAATTGATAACTTAATGCTTTTCACGCTCTCGTAATACACGACAACATAGGCCTTTTTGTTTGTCATTTACTCTTCGAACCAGCTTTGCTTGGTTCAAAACCTCATCATCTCAAACTTGCCTTTGACCACGGCCTCTAGGGGACTTATTGGGGTCCTTGCCCGTCGACCTCTTCCTTCCACTTGGTCGAGTCATTCTTGTATCGATTCCAACTTTCAATCAAACAACCACCAACTTCACGAAGTAGGGCTTGCAAGTTTAAATCCGCACATTTTGAACAAAGTTGTCTTTCCTCCATATTTCGCTCCATGTTGATTTTGCAGAATTAATTAAATCCTCACCACAAACCTATCCACTCGTGTTTTCACTCGTTTAGGCTTTTTTCGACACTCGAATGCACTCACACTCTCTAGCCTTTTACCACTCAAACTTACTATCGTAACCTCATACTTTGTTTCTCTTGACTCGTCTTGGTCCTTTGGGGCCAGCTTCAAGAATGGTTACGAGTAGGCTAAAAGAAAAAAAATTTCTTCAGTGTAGTGTGGCATTTTGGAATGGGGGTTAAAAGTTGATGAAATGAATATTTTGACGATTGAAAGAATGGTATAAACAACAGAGAAAAATTTGAGCACTTAACTTTTTTTTTATTTCCTCTTTTGTTTTTAACTTTAAAATAATGCTATTACAATGGGAAAATGAAAATACAACTTGAATTTTTTTTAAATTTGAATTTTTTTTCACAACGAACCTATTTCGATCTTGATACTTAACGCGGTGATTCTTGTTTTACAAGCTCGATACTAAATGATATGATCCGACTGTGTAATTGAGTCAAATTCACGTAGTAGCCCGATCGAGACTTTAGAAGAGTCGCTTGTGCCTTGGTCTTGGAAGTAGAAGTTAGATGGATAGGTTTGATTAAAGCGGGTGGGGTTCAAAGTAGTGAAAAGAGTAATGATAGGGCTATGGAAAGTAAAGATGGATGTTGACTAGAGGGTTCGGTTTGGAAACAATAAGAATGAAATAATGTAAGGTGTGGATGGATTAGCGAACTTAACGTCTGGAATGATTCAACATTAAAAAGTGTCACCCCGGTTCCTATATTGTTAATGTGGATAAATAGAATTAGAAGGATAGGTGAACGCCACACCAAGAATGATGATAAGTTCAAACAAGGTCGATATACGCCACTAACACACTAGATAAGTCTTTCGAAACTTGTACAAGATATGAGAGGAAGCAACCTCACAGAAATAGAGTTTCATTAACAAACTGGCAAAAGTCCTTTTACAAAGAAATAAACAAACTATTTATAGCCTAGCATGTGATAGCCGAATGGACAAAATTAACTAGCTTAAAGGCTAAGTATTTTAGCTAAGAATGCACCAGAATAATCTAGAACAAGTTATTTAATTTGCTAAGGCTAGATTCAGCTGATGGGAACTCCATTGACAGCTTCATGTGTAAGCAAAGCATCTAGGATGAATGTGAAGTCTTGGAAGCTCAATAACTTTGTTTAGATTCAGCCATGGGATGAATGAAACATTCAAGAAGTGTCTCTGGCCGAATAGACACCTAGGAAGTCAATTGGGCAGCAAACAATTCATGTATTTCACCCACATACATTCTATCATGCATGGAACTTGGAAGGAGTTTGAATCTGGCCGTACATGAACTTGCAATAAATACCCTTCATACATGCATGTGTGCCATCCAAACGAAATATATTCTTCATAATCCAATGCATGTAATGAGTCTTCCAATACATGTACTTAATTCCTCCAAGCATTGAATCGAATCAGGCATGAATCTTCTCATCCATTGAATTAAACCCGTGCATGCACCTAGCCTTAAATGCACTTCCAATATTCAGCTGAACCTACAAGAGAAATGAACACATTTAATTATAATATTTAGACATAATTAAATAGCAACTAAACAACTTAAATGACACTAACTAATTTGGACCCATTTAATTAAAACTTACTAGCATATTAAATTCGGCTAGCTCAAATAAACAAAAACAATTAATGAACTAATTTGAGCTAGGGAATTTGGCATGAGCTGTAGCAAATTAAGTTAAAAATAAAGTTAAAACTTAGTTTATTGAAATGGAAAAGAAACAAGCTGGAACGAAGCTAAATCAAGCTCAAATGAGCTGATTGGGGCTGAATTGAGCTAGGAGAGCTGGAGAAGAGCTGAAGTCAGTTTGTAAAAGAGTGCATTGAGTCTTCAAAGGGTTGTCCACAGCTTCTCCAACGTCAAGGGACTTTGTTTCATCCCAAATTTGCATCAACAAAGTTGTTAAAGCTTCTTGAAGTTGCTTGGTACGAGTTCGAGTCATGGGACTTTTTGGCAGATCGATAGGATCTTGATTCACACTTGATGCATACATAAGTTTTTCTCCTATAATTCAGGTTAGTTTGAGTAAAGAGCTTTTGACTTTACTATCTCTCCTAAGAGAGGAGGTTTACGTTGAACAAAAAGGCACTGTTTCAAATTGATTCCCATCCAATCATTCATATGGGTAAACAAGGTGAGTTTTTCAATCTTTTAAGACTCAATCATTCCTTCGATCATTGATGGAAACATTGTTGATGTCTTATTTTCTCAAACACATTCGCATTTTGATGAGGTTTATTGTCCTTCTTTGATTAGTAATGGATTATTTGTTTTGAAAGAAGATAATGAGAATATTACTCAAAAAGGTCATGTTGTTGATATGCATTCTCGATTTATTGCATCTAATTCAATTTGTTTAAGTGATGATTTGTGGGTGTAATTTGAGATGATTGAATGTTTTAAAACATGTGTTTTTTATTCAATTATGTGATAAGGCATTAACTTGTAAAAGTTCTGCTCAATTACTTGTGACGATGGTGTATGGAAGTTGCCTTTTGATATGAATCATGCATGTTCGAACAAAAATGCTTGGATTACATGTTTGTTTGGAAGCATTCTTAATGTATTTTGATTATCATTTGAGACTGACTCATAAACCTCTCTTGTTATCAAATATGAATAAATTCTTGGAAAATTTCTCTTGGTTTAACCTTCATTGTGTCACTAATTTGTTTTATTCTTCTATAGGTGACGATGTGAGGTGGTACCCTCTTAAAGAGGGAGGGTCTGCAAATAACTGATTTGTGATCTTGAAAATTTTTTCGAGCATGTTGATACGATCCCGCCTCGGGTGAGTCGAGTCATATTTGAGTTTGCCCACTGCTTATGAAGAAGTATCATTCGGTTTATTCAAAGGATGTTTTAAGTGAATAATTAGAAATGCTTACTCAATGTTCTTAATTCTCTATTTTATAGATCTCGTCATAGCTACGGTCACAATTTATTTATTATGCTTATATATCATGATTTTATCAAATCATAAGCTAAATTCCATTATTAAAAAAACTTACTTGGATATTTTTGAACAGCTTGTGGATAAGCTTATTCGATTGCTTTCTCCTTTCCTCAGATCGATCTAGCTCCTCTTTGCTCTTAAGCTTAATTTAAACCAATGAATTTGTTTAATCATTTCAAACATCAAAGGCAATTTAAAGCACTTAACCCTTATACTCAATAATGAAACCAAACCGTATACTTAATTATTTTAACACATCACCTCAAGTGCATATATTGACTAACATATACCCATTTCACATGCCAAGTTACCATGAATAGAAATACACATATATACCACTAGTAATCTAATTACCTACTCGATCATATAGGGTAACTTCAATGCATCATAGTTATACAATTTGCCATACACATACCGCATATTTAACAAGCCAAAATTACTCTTACATATTATCCATTATAAACATTTCAATATATATATAACATAGCTGAATATTCCTTAACATAAATGCTTATAATGACACTTTAGTAAAATATAACAACCATTTCCATATGTATATTTTTACTCATGCAAGGACCATACCCAAATCAACCATAGGTAACACCCAAATCATCAACATTTTAACACACCTAACTACTTAAACTTAACCTTTCATACACTCATATCTAATGTCATAAGCAATGCCAATGCCCAATTTAACCAAACTTAAAGATTTAACCTTCATCACTTTAATTAACTACAACCTATTCTTCAAGACTTCAAATGCAAACTAATTAACACTTATACTCTTATACCGAATTAGCTAACACTTATAATCCTTAGCCAAATGTTATTAAACTTAAGCCACCATAATATTTTTACTTATCACCTCATACCATATTATCATAATGAACTAATTACACTTATATAGATACTATCAAAGCCGAAACCTATGCATAACATTACTTATATTATTCAAAATTATATCTTAAAAATCATATACATTACCGAACCTTTTGATAATTAAACCTCTAATTATTTCATTCAATCACCCAAACAACATTTGCTCACAATTAACACTTAAATACAAAACAATTGTTCAAGACAAAAATCCCATTTCCTCTCTTAACAACCACAACCGAAAGCTCAAATCATCATCCAAATTTCAAAGTTTTGACATGGGCTAAGTATGAAACTAGCTAATTAACTTAAACTAAGCTTAAAAATTTCAAAACTAACATAATTTACTAACCTTCTTCAAGCTTAAAGTGACCAAAAGTTTTTGTCCCTTTTCATTCCTTCCATTCGCCAAGAAGATAAAGATGAAGTTTTTTTTTTTCTTTTCACCCCTTTTTCCTTATTTTTATTTTATTCATCTATATTTTAAATTATAAAGCCATTTAACTAATAATTACTACATATATTTAATATAAAAGCTTCATCATGGCTTACCACTAATAAAAAGAGGGATATTTGACATGCAAGTCCAACCTTTTTGTAACATGTTAATAGGCCACTTTAAAATTAATCTATCACATTTCAAGTAATTGTCTCACATAAGTCCTATTTAATAAATTTCACATACAAATGGTAAAATTAAAGCATGAAACTTTCACACATGCATGTACACATACAATAAGCATAGTATATAACGGTTAATTATTTTTATGACTCGATTTTGTGGTCCTAAAACCACTTTCTGACTAGGGTCACATTTTGATGTAAGCAAACCCGGGGCATCCTCGAATGCAAGCCAAGATTCAATTGAGCTTCCAAAAGCACCCATAACTCGAGTTTGTGCTAAGCATTTCCTAGAAGTTGTTTTAGCTTCTAATGCAAAACCTTGGTTTGAAACAAGGGCCAATGCTCACAAAATCAGCTCGAAGCAACTATCCAAGGAACCCGTGCATTGTTGGCAAGCTGATCCTAGCTCATTTCTAGCTCTTCGAGCTCTCGTCCAGCTCAATTCAGCTCATTTGAGCTCATTTCAGCTCGTTTGAACTCAACCGAGCTTACTTTCAGCTCATTCTTTATTTCAATAAATTAAACTAAATTTTAGTTTTGTACAAATTAGTTTGCTACAGCTCATTAATGAAAATCCTAGCTCAAATAAGTTCATTAAATGTTTTCACTTAGCTTGAGCTAAATAACTTAATGGTACTAGCTAGTCTTTAATTAATGTGTTTAGTTTAGCTTAACATAATATTTCTGATGTCTAGTTCATGCTCTTAACATGTTCAGCTGAATATACATTGGGATTTAATGTGTTCATGTTTCTTGTAGGTTCAACCGAATGTATTGAGTACATTAAATGAGAGTCATGCACGGCCAGGTACATGGATTATGAGAGTTCATGCATGAACGATTTTATGCATGGTGGGCTGGCTATTGGTGATCCCTAAGCAACCTTTTGGCCAAGAGTTAAATTCCACAAAGTGACCGAATACATGAAGGAGCCATTAATGCAAGTACATGCATGGCTTAATACATCGTATGGAAAGATGCATGCACAACTAGTGTTCAATGGATGGCATTTGAAGGAATTCATGTATTGGGGACGTTCATGCAAGTAGGGCCTATTTTATGTACATGTATTTGAAGATTCATGGACCGTAATTAAGGAAGAACATGCATTGGGACGTTTCATGCATGTATCATGCATATCCAAGATGTCCATTCAAGTATTCAAGGTACATTCAAGCTTCATTCGGCCAAGGGAGATGTAGGAGTATTAAAGGGCTGCACATTCATGAACTATGGTTTTTCTTCTAGGCTAAGTATGCATGAATGCATCAAGTGAAGCAACATGATGGTTCGGCCAATTCATGCACCATCTTCAAGCATGAACCAAATTTTAATGCTTTTGTGTGAACATGTTAAATACAAATGTGAACAGAATTTAAGTTAGTGTGAACATCATAGATGCCGAATATCAATAGGCATCTTAGGCTTATAAATTGTAACGCCCCAAGCCCGAGACCGTTACCGGGGTTGAAAACGAGGTATTTACGGACTTACTTCATTGACTTACACGGTTCATTTTTTAAATTTCAGACATGCTGGCTAACTGCATCACGGCCACTTTAAAAATCATATCTCGAGTTCCGAAGCTCAAAACTTAATCCGTAAATTTTTCCTGAAACTAGACTCATATATCTATCTACACATTTTTTTCTAGAATTTTTGATCAGGCCAAACGGTACAGTTTATTAGATTAAGTCTCCCCGTTACAGTGGTTCGACTACATGCACCTTCATGCATTGCAACTTAGGTATCTTCCTATACAGGGCTTCAAATCTTATGCCGTTTGTTTCTAAAGAAACTAGACTCAACAGGGAATCTGTACATATGGGGCATGACTTCTAATTATCTCTGGTTAATTTATAGAAAATTTTCAAAGTCAGAACAGGGGATCCAGAAATCGCTTCTGGCCCTGTTTCATGAAAACCTAAATATCTCTTAACATCCTGACACATTTGGCCGTTTCGTTTCTTCCATATGAAAGTAGATTCATCAAGGTTCAATTACATAATTTATTCACTAATTAACTCCATTCTTACAAATTTTAGCGATTTTTCAAATTTACCCTATTGATGCTGTCAACATCTAACTTTAGGGTAGACTTTACCTATTGCCTAGTTTCCATGATTTAACTAATCCTATAGCATACATAGCACAATTTATGATTGTGATTAACCATCCCAATGGTTAATCATTGTTTAACATATCTGTACTTCTCGATAACCATATACATACACGATGATTATAATATTATGATTCAAATATAAACACAAGCCATTTTCGCATGGCTAACCAAATTTATACAATTCCAAAATGTGCATGACCATTATCAAAAAGGGTAGTCCTATACATGCCATTTCAAAGTTCAACTAAAAAAAAAAAAAATGTACCAAAAAGGAGCGTTGATAGTGTGGGTGACTTCTGATCGCGATAATCCCGAATTCGATAATCGATTTAACCAAAATCTATAAAACAAAAATCAAAGAAACGGAGTAAGCGCTTAATGCTTAGTAAGATTGAGTAGTGAAATTGTGCATAATCAAAACATAGCATTCATATGACTAAACAAATAATCTCATACTCACATATCCTCAAAATCATACCTACTTACATTTCCATTCCTTATATTCATGCATAAGAAAATCAAATTAACTAAAAGCCTAAGTCATTAATTGATGCAATAATTTTTTTTTTTTAACTAATCAACTATTTCGATGCATATTCAAAACATACCTCATCCATTGGGACTTTTTGAGTGTATTAATTGAACTATTACAAAAAACCATTCATTCCTCAAAACAAGTACCTTCTGGATTTGACCTGACATAGCTACGTGCTCAAATGCCTTTGGGACTTAACCTGCTATGGTAACTCGACAAATGCCTTCGGACTCATTTAATATGGTAACTCGATAAAATGTCGCCTGGATTTAGCCCGATGTGGTAGCTCGATAAATGCCTTCGGGGACTCACCTGATATGGTATCTCGCACAATTGCCTTCTGGCTCAACGCCCTGCTATCATCGTAATATACATGCACATAGAAATAAATCATGACATATCTATATTTCGATTTCATAATTAGAATTCCAACACAAATCGCTTATCAAGCAATATCATTTTCGTTCCTTAACTATATACTAGAGCATGACTTTGATTTACTTAAAACATGATCTAATTGAATCGTAACCTAAGCTCCATTACTCAAAGACTTACTCTGATGTTGTCGAACGACTTCGATGGCTATTCGACCACCTTTTCTTTTCCTTTATCTGATTTAGCCCCTTTGCTCTTGAGCTTAATTTAAAACAAATAAATTTATTTAATTATTTTTCGCTTGGGTAATCCCATTCAATATATATATGTCATACAATTTAAGTACAATGATCTTACTCAATACAATATAAACATCATGCATTATCGAATTTCATCATCACTATCTAACTTCATATAGAAACTTATATCATCCTAGGTTGGTACACAAGTCAAATGCATCATTTAAATTGTCAAGGTCCACAATTTAGTTATATTTTCTATCATAGTTTCTTCACTTAAATCAATTTAGCAAGCCCATAGTCTTTGGCCGAATGCTTACATGGTTAAGTTAATAACTTAATGTTCCATTTTCAAAAGCTAATATGTCATTATAAAACCTAATACACATGCATACATATCCATAAGCTCATGAATCAAAATATAATTTCATATACATATACAAACTATGTGGTTTAATAAACAATGTCATATATATACATTACTACATCTCACCGGCCACGCTTACTTTCTACCTAAACCGAATAACTTGCACCTAAGGTCCTTGGTCGAACCTCACTAAAACAAGTCATCCAAAGACTTAGTGTTTATCTTGTGTATCACCTCATTTACCTTCCAAAAATCACAAAACATCAAACCTTTAGTGCTCATGTGTACAAGGCCGAATCTTAACATGATCCAACCTCCAACCCATTCCTTTCAATCATTCATACTAGATTAGTTTTATTCTCCTGACAATTTAAAGCTTGGCCATTGTACTCTCAAACATTAAAATGATAAATTGACTACTTAAACCTTTCTCTCTTCAACAAATTTTTTTTTCTTTAAACATGTAAATTACTCAACCCAATCACATTCAAATTCGGCTTTAGTACAATAAATAGGTAATCGCTTCTTTTCCTATGGTACCCAATGCTCATATATGATCTTTTGCATAAATCAAACACTCCTCTACCATTATTGATCTAAATTTAACATGAATAACCACCATTTCACCAATTAGGCATCATAGCCGAAATTCATTATCAATTTCCACAATCAAAATTCAACATGGTTCCCTAATATAACTTAGCATTTCATTCAAGCTTAACCTTAACTTTAAAAAAAAATAAACTAAATTCTTACCTTAATTTAGCTTAGCACAACCGAATGCTCTTCTCCCCTTTTTTCTTCTTCACATTCGCCAACAAGGAAGAACACACCACTTTGTTTTTTTCACCCTTCAATTTCCTTATTACCCAATATCTCTTTTTTTTTTTCATTATTATTTTATAATATAGAAAGCCACTAACTAATAAATAAATACATATTATATGCATATAATCCATCATGGCCGGCCACTACTCTCAATAGTGGAAATTTGACATGCAAATCCTTTGTTTTTAATAACTTGAACTAATAGGTCCTTTTAGATTAACCTAGCATATTTCAAAAGTGTCACCAATAGTCCTATTAACTAAATTCACATTCAATTGACTAAATCGAAACTTAAACTTTCACACATTCAAAATTCACATATTTTAGATAGTAAATATTATATTCAAATAATTCGTGACTCGGTTTAGCGGTCCCAAATCGCTTTCCGACTAGGGTCACTTTAGGTTGTCACAACTCTTCCCCACTTAAGAAATTTTTCGTCCCTAAAATCTTACCTAGTAAATAGGTTTGGGTATCGCTCTTTCATAGAGTTCTCTGGTTCCCAAGTAGCTTCTTCCATCCCGTGTTTGAACCATAACACTTTTACTAATGTAACCCTTTTGTTTCGCAACTCTTTCACTTCACGAGCTAGGATACGAATCTGTTCTTCTTCATAACTCATATCTGATTGAATTTCAACCTCGATGGATTAATTACATGTGATGGATTAGATCTATAACATCAAGCATCAAACATGAAAGATGTTGTGAATCTTTTCAAGTTCGTGAGGCAAAATCAATCTATACGCGAATCGACCAATTCGCTCTGATACTTCATATGGCCCTATGAACCTCTGACTCGCTTTGCCTTTACTGCCAAATCTAAGTATCATTTTCCAAGGTGAAACTTTAAGAAACACTTTGTCTCCCACCGATACTCAATGTGTTTTCGCTTTCAAACCGCTGCAGACGACTTTTTTATGATCTCGTGGCGGCCTCGACTTTCACTGATTACTTTTACTTTACTGCTCAAAGATCTTTAATCAAGTCAACTCCAAAAATTTTTCTTTCACCGTTCACCTAAAACAATGGCGCATTTACATTTACTACCGTATAAAGCCTCGTAAGGTGCCATTTTAATACTCGATTGAAAACTATTGTTATGTTTAATTCAATCAAAGGTAAATACCGCTCCCATGAACCATCAACTCGAGGATGCAACATCTCAACATATCCTCAAGAATCTGAATTATCCGCTCAGATTGACCATCGGTTTGTGGATGAAAAGCGGTGCTGAAATGCAACTTGGTACCCAAAGCTTCTTGCAATTTCTTCCAAAATCACGAGGTGAATCTCTGGATCTCTATCCGACACAATAGAAATCGGTGACTCCCATGTAATCTCACAACTGAGAAACGCATAATTCAAATGCTAATTTATCCAATGAAAAATCCGTGACGACGGGATAAAATGAGCCGATTTAGTCACCTATCAACAACAACCCAAATTGCATCTTTCTTACTTGTAGACAATGGCAACCTGCATAACAAAATCCATCGTGACTCGATCCCACTTCCATTGTGTATCATGATCTATCAAGTAAACCCAGAGGGCACTTGATGTTCCGCCTTCACTTGCCGACATACTAAACACTTCAAACAAAATCGAAATGTCTCGCTTCATACCATGCCACCAAAATCGACGCCTCGTGATCGTTGTACATTTTCGTACTCCCGGGTGAATTGACATTCGGCCATAATGAGCTTCATTCGTAATCATCGAAATGAGTTCTGAATTTCTTGGAACACATAACCGACTTCAACCTCAAACAATCGCTCATCATCAATTTGAAACTCGATTCCATATTTAGAACACATTCACTCGCTTTTGCAACCAATTCTTCATCGACTTTCTCGAGCTTCACGAATTTGATGCATCAACACCGGTTTGGCCTTTAATTTCGCCACTAACACATTGTTGGATAGAAATGCATAAGTGTACATTCATCGCTCAGTAAAGCAAATAGTGATTTATGACTTAAAGCATCCGCAACCACATTAGCCTTTCCCGTGATAGTCAATGACAAGTTCATAATCTTTTAACAACTCGAGCCAACGCCTTTGTCGAGATTTAAGTCTCTTTGGGTCATCAAATATTTGAGACTTTTATGATCTCAAAACACATGGCACTTCTCACCAAATAAGTAATGTCGCCATATTTTCAAAGCAAATACAATGGCAAATGCTAATTCGAGATCGTGGGTCGGATAATTTTTCTCATGTGGCTTTAATTGTCTCGATGCATACGCCACAACTCGACCTTCTTGCATCAATACACAACCCAACCCAAGTAGGGAGGCATCACTATAAATGACAAATTTTTGCTCCGATTCTCGCTACACTAAAATTGGAGCTTCAACCAAATAAGTTTTCAGCTGATCAAAACTTTTCTCGACATTTTTCCGTCCATTCAACTTAACATCCTTTTGAAGTAGCTTCATCATTATGTGGCTATCATCGAGAAACCTTTTACAAATCTTCGGTAGTAACCTGCAAGTCCCAAAAAGCTCTCAACCTCAAGAATATTTCTGAGGTTTCCAGCTAATACTACTGAAATTTTGTTCTGATCAACTCAACACTGATGCGGATACCACATGACCCAAAAAGCTAACCTCTCTTAACGTAACTCACACTCATCGAACTTAGCATATAATCGCTTATCCCGTGAAAATTCGCAACACTAATCTCGTGTGCTTAGTATGTTCTGGCCTCATCTCTGAATAGACCAAGATATCATTAATAAACACGACTACAAACCGGTCCAAATATTGTCTTAAGATTCGATTCATCAAATCCATAAATACCGCAGGGGCATTAGTGAGCCCAAACGGCATCACTAAGAACTCATAGTGGCCGATCTCGCTCAAAGCGCTTTTAGGTATATCCGAATCTCGAACTCGCACTGATAATAACCCGATCTCAAATCTATCTTTGAAAACACCGAGGCTCCCTTCAGCTTGATCAAACAAATCATCAATACGCTGTAACGGATATTTATTCTTTATCGCCACTTTATTCAAATTGACGATAGTCAATGCACAACCTCATGGTTCCGCCCTTCTTTTCACAAACAAAATCGGCGCACTCCAAGGTGAGAAACTTGGTCGAGCGAAACCCTTATCCGTCAACTCTTGCAATCGAAGCTTTCAATTCCTTTAATTCCGTTGGTGCCATACGATACGAGCTATCGAGATCGTGTAGTCCCGTGTACAAGCTCGATGCCAAACTCTACCTCCGAACAGTGGTAAACCCAGAATTTTTCTGGAAAAACATTAGTGGTATTCACAAACCACTAGTATGTGATTCAGACTTCTTTTCTAACACTTTGTCCTCCAAGACATACGCAAGGTATGTTTCACACCTTTCTTACACATTTCTCGA
This sequence comes from Gossypium anomalum, assembly GCA_025698475.1. NCBI lineage: Eukaryota > Viridiplantae > Streptophyta > Magnoliopsida > Malvales > Malvaceae > Gossypium > Gossypium anomalum. The sequence continues at coordinate 99,413 of JAOWAC010000018.1, forward strand.
GCCAAAGATCGATTTATATTATCACGCTGGTAACCTATTCGAGTTTCAGAGACTCGACTTCGGATTATCTCGTTATTTACACATCTCAAATCGATGGTTTTTCTTTTGCAATTTACAATTGCATCATGTACGGTCAACCAATCCATACCGAGGATAACATCAAATTCGTCAAACGGTAAAAGCATCAAATCACCGTAAAATGTAAACCTCGGATTACTAGAGGACATTTCTTGCACACTTTGTCGACAAGCACGTAATGACCCAAGGGATTTGACACCCGATTATAAACTCAAGAGACTCAATGTGTAGAGTCTCATCGATGCTAAGGTTTCACATACATATGAATGAGTAGAAACTGGATCTATCAAAGCAATCACATCAGATCAAAGAGAGTAAAAGTACCTGTAATAACATCCGGCGAAGAGGCATCCTCGCGCGCCAGATAGCATAAGCTCTAGCCGGAGCACGAGCCTCGATCTGGTTGTAACATCTCTAGATCCTCTCTCGACTCTCATCGCTAGCATTCCCGCATTTCTAGATGGTCTACCTCGGCAAAGTAGTAGCACCGGTTTCCCACTGATTTACATTCGCTCGCATAGCCTTGGACAATCCTTGATAAAGTGGTCACCGATCCACACTTATAGCAGAGCGCTGGTCATGGAATCTACAACTCCCGAATGCCATTTACCACAATGTCGACACTGACCTGTCCCACGATCATTTCCTACACCGCAACCAAAGTGACTCGTACTCACTGTGAGGTCGATCGCGATCTCGCCTTGAAAACCCCAAGTGTCTTTAGATCGCCTAATCATCTCTAAATTTCTTCGATGACTATTGAAAGGGCTTTTCCGATGATCTCTTACGAAACTCTTTGGCTCCCATTTCAGCTTTTCTTTTCTCCTTACTAAGCTCTTCGGCTTTGCAAGCTCGCCGATAAGTACTTCAAACTCTCCGATCTCTAAAATGCCAACATACAATTTTATATCTTCATTCAAACCATCTTCAAAATGTTTACACATTATAGCTTCAAGAAACGATTCTTGAGCGACTTCTACTAAGCCTCACAAACTTTCGCTCATAATCGTGAACTGGCCATGGAACCTTGTTTAAGTTCAAGAAATTCCTCGCTTTTTATCAATAAATCTCTGGCCGATATACTTTTTCCAAAACTCGCTTGAAAACTCCCTGTTACCCGCTTTTTAGGCACAACAGAAATCAACGTGATTCCACCAATAGTAGGCGTAAATCACGTGAACAAAGAGATAGTACACTTCTGTGCATTCCTCTGGGTGTGCAAGATAGCTCATCAAGTACCTCTGATAGTGTTGTCTAACCAAAATTCAGCTTGCTCTTGCATCATCGCTGTCCGTAGCTTTAAATTCGTGAGTCCCTGCTTTCTGATTCTCATCAACCGAGGGCTTGTTTAACCTCATCCGGTCGACACCGTGTGAGGTACCGAGGTGCAGGAGAGCTATTAGTCGGGAGTGGGGTTGTGGAACACCAGATAGTTCGAATGTATTGGTTAAACCAATCATTCATCACATTATAAAAGGATTGTCTAGCCTCATCGCTTTGATTCTTGCAACAAAGTTGAGAGTCCATCTGGCGCCGCCCCGCGCGCTGGGAGTAGGCGCTACACTTCCACATCGCCGCCTACCGCCGATTGGGATCGGATCCATTACTAACATAAACACACATTTAAACCGCCGAAATCACCACACTATCAAATAATCACATAATGGCATGTATAGCTAGACCCAAACGTATCACGATAGTCCTAGAATCGGCTAAACCATAGCTCTGATACCAATATAATTGTAACGCCCCAAGCCTGAGACCGTTATCGGGGTTGAAAACGAGGTATTTACGGACTTACTTCATTGACTTACACGGTTCATTTTTAAAATTTCAGACATGCAGGCTAACTGCATCACGGCCACTTTAAAAATCATATCTCGAGTTCCGAAGCTCGAAAACTTAATCCGTAAATTTTTCCTAAAACTAGACTCATATATCTATCTACACATTTTTTTCTAGAATTTTTGATCAGGCCAAACAGTACAGTTTATTAGATTAAATCTCCCCTGTTACAGGGTTCGACTACACAGACCTTCATGCATTGCAACTTAGGTATCTTCCTATACAGGGCTTCAAATCTTATGCCGTTTGTTTCTAAAGAAACTAGACTCAACAAGGAATCTGTACATATGGGGCATGACTTCTAATTATCTCTGGTTAATTTATAGAAAATTTTCAAAGTCAAAACAGGGGATCCAGAGATCGCTCTGGCCCTATTTCATGAAAACCTAAATATCTCTTAACATCTGATTCATTTGGCAATTTCGTTTCTTCCATATGAAATTAGATTCATCAAGGTTCGATTAAATGATTTATTCACTAATTAACTCCATTCTTACAAATTTTAGCGATTTTTCAAATTTACCCCATTGATGCTGTCAACATCTGACTTTAGGGTAGACTTTACCTATTGCCTAGTTTCCATGATTTAACTAATCCTATAGCATACATAGCACAATTTATGATTGTGATTAACCATCCCAATGGTCAATCATTGCCGAACATATCCGTACTTCTCGATAACCATATACATACACGATGATTATAATATTATGATTCAAATATAAACACAAGCCATTTTCGCATGGCTAACCAAATTTATACAATTCCAAAAGGTGCATGACCATTATCAAAAAAGGGTAGTCCTATACACGCCATTTCAAAGTTCAACCAAAAAAAAATGTACCAAAAGGAGCGTTGATAGTGTGGGTGACTTCGACTGCAATAATCCCGAATTCGATAATCGATTTAACCAAAATCTATAAAACAAAAATCAAAGAAACGGAGTAAGCGCTTAATGCTTAGTAAGATTGAGTAGTGAAATTGTGCATAATCAAAACATAGCATTCATATGACTAAACAAATAATCTCATACTCACATATCCTCAAAATCATACCTACTTACATTTCCATTCCTTATATTCATGCATAAGAAAATCAAATTAACTAAAAGCTAAGTTTGATTAATTGATGGAGCGTAATACTTTTTTTTTTAACTAATCAACTATTTCGATGCATATTCAAAACATACCTCATCCATTGGGACTTTTCGAGTGTATTAATTAAACTATTACAAGAAAGCCATTCATTCTCAAACCAAGTACCTTCTGGATTTGACTAGACATAGCTACGTGCTCAAATGCCTTGGGACTTAACCCGAGTTATGGTAACTCAGACAAATGTCTTCGGACTCAAATAATATGGTAACTTGTACAAAATGTCGTTTCGGATTTAGCCCGGATGTGGTAGCTCGCATAAATGCCTTCAGATCGAGCCCTGATATGGTATCTCGCACAATTGCCTTCTGGCTCAAATTTCGGTTATCATCGAATATACATGCACATAGAAATAAATCATGACATATCTATATTTCGATTTCATAATTAGAATTCCAACACAAATCGCTTATCAAGCAATATCATTTTCGGTTCCTTAACTATATACTAGAGCATGACTTTGATTTACTTAAAACATGATCTAATTGAATCGTAACCTAAGCTCCATTACTCAAAGACTTACTTCCTGATGTTGTCGAATCGACTTGATGGCTATTCGACCACCTTTCTTTTCCTTTATCGGATTTAGCTCCCCTTTGCTCTTGAGCTTAATTTAAAACAAATAAATTTATTTAATTATTTTTCGCTTGGGTAATCCCATTCAATATATATATGTCATACAATTTAAGTACAATGATCTTACTCAATACTATATAAACATCATGCATTATCGAATTTCATCATCACTATCTAACTTCATATAGAAACTCATATCATCCTAGGTTGGTACACAAGTCAAATGCATCATTTAAATTGTCAAGGTCCACAATTTAGTTATATTTCTCTATCATAGTTTCTTCACTTAAATCAATTTAGCAAGCCCATAGTCTTTGGCCGAATGCTTACATGGTTAAGTTAATAACTTAATGTTCCATTTTCAAAAGCTAATATGTCATTATAAAACCTAATACACATGCATACATATCCATAAGCTCATGAATCAAAATATAATTTCATATACATATACAAACTATGTGGCCGAATAAACAATGTCATATATATACATTACTACATCTCTAAGGCCACGTTTATTTTCTACCTAAACCGAATAACTTGCACCTAAGGTCCTTGGTCGAACCTCACTAAAACAAGTCATCCAAAGACTTAGTGTTTATCATTTGTATCACCTCATTTACCTTCCAAAAAATCACAAAAACATCAAACCCTTAGTGCTCATGTACAAGGCCGAATCTTAACATGATCCAACCTCCAACCCATTCCTTTCAATCATTCATACGGCATTAGTTTTATTCTCTGGACAATTTAAAGTTTGGCCATTGTACTCTCAAACATTAAAATGATAAATTGACTACTTAAACCTTTCTCTCTTCAACAAATTTTTTTTTTTTCTTTAAACATGTAAATTACTCAACCCAATCACATTCAAATTCTAGGCTTTAGTACAATAAATAGGTAATCGCTTTCTTTTCCTATGGTACCCAATGCTCATATATGATCTTTTGCATAAATCAAACACTCCTCTACCATTATTGATCTAAATTTAACATGAATAACCACCATTTGACCTATTAGGCATCATAGCCGAAAGTCATTATCAATTTTCACAATCAAAATTCAACATGGTTCCTAATATAACTTAGCATTTCATTCAAGCTTAACCTTAACTTTAAAAAAATAAACTAAATTCTTACCTTAATTTAGCTTAGAACAACCGAATGCTCTTTCTCTCCCTTTTCTTCTTCACATTCTAGCCAACAAGGAAGAACACACCACTTTGTTTTTTTCACCCTTCAATTTCCTTATTACCCAATATCTCTTTTTTTTCATTATTATTTTATAATATAGAAAGCCACTAACTAATAAATAAATACATATTATATGCATATAATCCATCATGGCTGCCACTACTCTCAATAGTGGAAATTTGACATGCAAATCCTTTGTTTTTTTATAACTTGAACTAATAGGTCCTTTTAGATTAACCTAGCATATTTCAAAAGTGTCACTCAATAGTCCTATTAACTAAATTCACATTCAATTGACTAAATCAAACTTAAACTTTCACACATTCAAAATTCACATATTTTAGATAGTAAATATTATATTCAAATAATTCGTGACTCATTTAATGGTCCAAAACCGCTTTCCGACTAGGGTCACTTTAGGTCACACATAAATAGTTTGTTTATTTCATTGTAAGGGACTTTTGCCAAATTATTAATGAACATTGTTCTTGTGAGGTTACTTCCTCTTATATCTCGTATATGTTTCAAGACTTATCTAGTTTGTGCTAGTGGCGTCTACCGATCTTGTTTGAACTTATCACCAATCTTGGTGCATGCTCACCTATCCTTCTATCCATCCTTTTCACCTTAACAATATAGGAACCGGTGACACTTTTTAAGTGTTGAATCATTCGACGTTAAGTTCGATTTCCATCCCCATCTTTCAAATTTCTTTTTGTTAACCAAACCTGAGCCATTTATCCATCATCCATCTTTGCTACTCCTTAGCTAACCTATTGCTACTTCTACACTTCTTGAAACCTTCCGCTTATCCCTAACTTATTCTTTTACTTCTTATTACTAAAAATTGAGGCACGAACAATTTCTCGTCTATGATTGGGCAACTACGTAAATTCGACTCAACTTCCTCTCGCCTGATCACATCACATTTGGGTGTCCACAACTCTCCCCACATAAGGAATTTTTGTCCCCAAAATCTTACCGTTGAATAAGTTAGATATCGATCTTCATAGAGTCTTTCTGCCCCATGTAGTTTTCTTCAACCCCGTGCTTAAGCCACAATACTTCACTAAAGAGATTTTCTTATTTAGAGTTCTTTATCACGAGCCAAAATACGAACCAGCTTCTTCTTCATAGCTCAAATGTGATGAATCTCAACCTCGGATGGATTAATTATATGTATGGATCAGATCTATAAAGTCGAAGCATCGAGACATGAAAACATTTGAATCTTTCAAGTCTGAGGTAAAATCAATCAGATGCATCGCCCAACTCGTTCGGATATTTCATATGGCCCGATGAACCTCGGACTCAATTTGCCCTTACGGCCAAATTTGAGCACTTTTTTCCAAGGTGAGACTTTAAGAAACACTTTGTCTCCAATCTGATATTCAATGTCTTTTCTTTTTAAATCTGCATACGACTTCTGACGATCCGAAGCTACTTTCAGACTTTCACGAATTACTTTTACTTTCTGCTCAGCATCTTTAATCAAATCAACACCGAAGATTTTACTTTCACTAAGCTCAGTCTAAAACAATGGTGTACGACATTTATGACCATACAAAGCCTCGTAAGGTGCCATCTTAATGCTTGATTGAAAACTATTATTGTAAGCAAATTCAATCAAAGCTAAATACCGTTCCCATAAACCGCTAAACTCAAGGATGCAACATCTCAACATATCCTCGAGTATCTAAATTATCCGCTTGGATTGACCATCACTGGGATGAAAAAGCAAGCAAAATGCAACTTGGTACCTAAAGCTTCTTGCAATTTCTTCCAAAATCGCGATGTGAATATCCTGGATCTCTATCCATGCAGAATAGAAATAGGTACCCGTGTAACCTTACAATTTGAGAAACATACAATTCAACTAGTTTGTCAAGTGAATAATCCATACATGTCTGAAATAAAATGAGTCGACTTTTGTCAGTCTATCAACAATAACCCATATCACATCTTTTTCTTGTTTGATGACAATGGCAACCCGTGAGATACAAAATCCATCGTGACATGATCCCATTTCCATTCGTGTATCATGATCTAACTGAAGTAACCTCAAGGCACTTGATGTTCCACTTTCACTTGTTGACATATCAAACACTTCAAATAAAGTCGAGAAATGTCTGCGTTTCATACAGTGCCACCAAAATCGACGCTTTAGATCGTTGTACATTTTCATACTACCGGGTGGATTGACATTCAATACTATGAGCCCTCACTCAAAATCATCAAAATAAGTTCGGATTTCTTGGAACACACAATCGACTTTTGAACCTCAAACAATCATTATCGTCTATTTGAAACACTCGATTCCACATTAGAAGCACATTCTTAGACTCGCTTAGCAACCAATTCATCGTCGACTTTCTGGGATTCACGTATTTGATGAATCAATAATGGTTTAGCCTTTAATTCAGTTACTAACACATTATCGGATGAAACAAACAGGTGTACATTCATTGCTCACAAAGTAAATAGTGATTTACGACTTAAAGCATTAGCAACCACGTTAGCCTTTCCCGGCTGATAGTCAATGACAAGCTTGTAATCTTTCAACAATTCAAGCCAACGTCTTTGTCGTGATTCAAATCCTTTTGAGTCATCAAATATTTGAGGCTTTTGTGATCCGAATATACATGACACCTTTCTCCAAACAAGTAGTGTCGCCATATTTTCAAAGCGAATACGATGGCAGCTAATTCGAGGTCATGGGTCGGATAGTTTCTCTCATGCGGCTTCAATTGCCTCGACACGTAAGCTACAACTTGACCTTCTTGCATCAAGACACAACCCAACCCAAGTAAGGATGCATCATCAGAACGACAAACTCTTTCACGGATTCGGGCTACACTAGCACTAGAGCCTCACCAAATAAGTTTTCAATTGATCGAAATTTTTTACGCATTTTTCTCGACCATTCAAACTTAACATCTTTCTCAAGTAGTTTCGTCATTGGTGTGGCTATCATCGAAACCCTTTACAAATCAAGCCCTCAGTAACTTAGCAAGTCCCAAAAAGCTACGAACTTCAGTAACATTTCTCGGAGGCTTCCAGTCAAGTACGGTTGAAATTTTGCTCGAATCAACTCGAATACCCAATGCGGATACCACATGACCCAAAAAGCTAACTTCTCTCAACAAGAACTCACTTTTACTCGAACTTAGTATATAAATCGCTTATCTCAGTAAATCTGTAACACTAATATCATATGCTCGGCATGTTCGATTTTATCTTGCGAATAGACCAAAATGTCGTCGATAAACACAACTACAAACTGGTCCAAATACGGTCTGAAGATCCGATTCATCAAGTCCATAAATACTGCAGGGGCATTAGTGAGCCCAAACGGCATCACTAAGAACTCATAAAGTGATCAGATATCTCATTCTAAAGCAGCTTTAGGTATATTTGAGTCTCGAAACTTAATTGATAATAACTTGATCTCAAATCTATCTTTGAAAACACTGAGGCTCCCTTTAGCTGGTCAAACAAATCATCAATACGCGGTAACGGATATTTATTATTTATTGTCACTTTATTCAACTGATGATAGTCTATGCACAATCTCATGGTTCCATCCTTCTTTTTCACAAACAATACTGGTGCACCCCAAGGTGAGAAACTCGGTCGAGTGAACCCTCTATCCGTCAACTCTTGTAACTGAGTTTTCAATTCTTTCAATTCCGTTGGTGCCATACGGTATGGAGCTATCGAAATTGGTGTCGTCCCAGGTACAAGTTTGATGCCGAATTTTACCTCTCGAACGGGTGGTAATCCCGGTAACTCTTCGGGAAAAACATCTGAATACTCACAAACCACTGGCACTGATTCAATTTTCTTTTCTAACTCTTTGTGATCAAGTACGTATGCAAGATATGCTTCACACCCCTTTCTCACATATTTTTGAGCCAACATCGAGGATATTATTGCTGGTAATCCATTCAAATTAGTAGACTCAACTCGAATTATCTCATTATTTGCATATCTCAAATCAATGGTCTTACTTTTGCAATTCACAACTGCATCATGTACGGTCAACCAATCCATACCGAGAATAACATCAAATTTATAAAAAGGTAAAAGTATCAAATCGGCGAAAAATAAGAACCTCAAATTATTAGGGACATTTCTTACACACCTATGTCGATAAGCACATGTCTACCTATGGATTTGACACTCGACTTCTGAAACTCAGAGACTCAACAGTAAAGTCTTACTGGATGCTAAAGTCTCACATACATATGAATGAGTAGAGCAGTGGTCAATCAAAGCAATCACATCAGTATCAAAGAGAGTGAAAGACTGAGATACAACATCGGCGAAGAAGCATCCTCGCGTGTGTAAGTATAGCATAAGCTCTAATGGAGCACGAGCTTCAAATCTAGTTGTAGCATCTCTAGACCTCTCTCTGATCGCTTACTAGCATTTCCCTGTATTCCTAGGTGGTCTACCTCGTGCTGTAGTAGTACTCGCTTTCCCACTTTGGTTCACATTTTGATCCTGGTAATCTCGGACAGTCTTTGATAAAATGGTCGATCGATCCATCTATAACAGGTGAGCGATCATGAAATCTCACAAACTCTCCAAATGCCATTTTCCACAATACTTGCACTCAACCTATCCCGTCAATCATTTCCAACACTGCAACTAAAGTACGGGCTCTGCACTACTGTGGGGTCGATCACGGCCTCATCCTGGAAAAACTCAAGTGTTCTCGATCATTCTGAATCATCTCAAAATTTCTTCGATGATCACTAAAAGATTTTCCCCAAGATCTTTTACGAAATTCTCCAAAACTTCTAACATCGCCTTTTCTTTTTTCTTTACTAAGTTCTTCGACTTTTACAAGCTCGCTCAACAAGTACTACGAACTCAGTATTTCAAGAATGCTAACAAACATTTTCATATCTTCGTCAGTCCATCTTCAAACGTTTATACATAATAGCCTCGTAAGATACATTCTGGCGAGCATATCTACTTAAGTCCGATAAACAAATTCATAATCAATAACCGATATGGAACCGCTGTTTAAGCTCAAGAAATTCCTTTTCATTTCTCGATCGATGAACCTCTGAGTGATATACTTTTCCTCGAACTTAGTTTGGAAGAATTCCCTACGCCACCCGCTCTGGGTACAACAGAAACCAATGTATTCCACCAATAATAGGCAAAATCACGTGAGCAAAGATATAGCACACTTCGTGCATTCACCTGGGTAAAAAGATAGTTTATCAAGTACTCAAATAAGTGTTGTCCAACCAAAATTCGATTTGTTTCAAGATCATCAGCTGCCTGTGAGCTTTAAATTCAGTGAGCCCTGCTTTCAAATTCTATCAACCGAGGGCTTATTTACTCTCATCTCGATCTCACTACAATGGAGTATCGTGCGGAGTTTAGTGTGTATTAGTCGGAAAGTGGGGGATTAGGAGTAGCCATATTAGTTCAAATGCATTGGTTAAACTAATCATTCATCACATTATAAAAGGCTTTTTCTAGCTCGCTATTTTGATTGCTCAGAACAAGGTTGAGAGTCCATCGGCATCGCCCCAGCAATGGAGCAAAGCGCGGCACACTTCTACATCATCGCCTACCACCGATTGGGATCAATCCATTACTAAACGAAACACATTTTTAATCGTCGTAAATCATCATACTATCATGGGCATAATACAGACATAGCATGTATAAATAGACTCATATATGCTACGTTAGCCCTAGAATCGACTCGCTAAACCATAGCCGACATACTAATAAATGTAATACCTTAACCCTAATCCGTCAACGAGGGTTAAGGAATATCACCAAAACAAGGCACTCTAAAATTTCATTTAACTTTAATCAACAATTCTGCTGGCCCACTTATAAAATCGAATTCCAAATTGCTTTTTCCAATTATACTATATAGAATAAAATCATCTCAAGTTGATAAGCACATTGATTCATTCTAAGTCTAATTTATATCAAAACATTGAAAACACTAACTCTCCAATATCAACCACACATTCACATTATCTATGTGGAAACACATTTAGTAACTTAACGCTTCATTTTCGCATGGCTATATATATACATCATCAAAAAGATACATATTTAACAACAAAAGTCAAGCCTATACATGCCATTATTAAAGTTCAATCTACAAAGTGCATCAATGGTTTTAGATAAGTGTGGACGACTTCGACTTTGAGATCCCCTTTAGATCTGTAGCTAATGAATCTAGATCTATGAAAATAGAGAAATATGGCAACAGTAAGCATTTCTATGCTTAGTAAGTTTTGTAAGCAAACACAAACAATTGAAACTTGTCACTAAAAAGGGCATTTAGTATCACAAAACTAATATTCTAGTTAATTATCACTAGGCCAATCTATAGTATATATAAATACGTGAATACACAAAGAAATTCCTTAGTATGTAACTTTACTTTACTCATAGCTCATATGTGCTGATTTAAGTCAAAGACTTTTTTTTTATAATGTCGACATCACCAAATAAGCCATGCTTTAGTCAGAGATATAGTAATCATTCACACGCATATATTGTCTTTGGTACTAATAATTCACCTTGTAAATCAATTCATATGCGAGTACAATACGCATCGTAATTATCACAATATCATACATAATCACTATTAGTTTATCTCTAACCTTCAAATTCATAATCTTACTTGAATTACTGGCCTAAACTCGCTAGGTTTGAAACTCTGATCCAAATTATCAAGATAAAACTTCATGAGGTTTTAAGCTTGAATATAATACGTTGCGCTAAGCCCTCGTGAGATTTAAATCTTCGGATATAATACTAAAGACTAAGTTCCTAGCGTAGATTTAACCCAATATAATACCAAGACGTAATGCCTTTCGGGACTTAGCCTGATATAAATCTCACACAGAGGCCATGTCTTTAATCTGCTTATAATCCCAAATTATCATGCACATATATATATATCATAAAACATCTGCATTTCCATTTACATTACTAGAACACAATCACAACATGCTTATCAACCATCTCCACTTTCTACTAATAATACATACAAAGAGCACGATTTCGATTCGCTTATCCAACATGATTTCTATAATCATTCGCCCAAGTCATATGCACAAATCATTTATTTCACTCAGAATTCAAATAGAACCATTAGGTCACAATTTATTTATTATGTTTATATATCATGATTTTATCAAATCATAAGCTAAATTCCATTATTAAAAAAACT
>JAOWAC010000051.1:0-30000 GCA_025698475.1 Gossypium anomalum
CCGAAGTAATCAAGAACTCTGACTGAAGTAGAGAAGATTCATTGAACCGTCAGAACTACTTGACATCTTTTAGGTCCCATCACGCTAGATTAGATTTTGAATCCGTGCCATACTTGTTCTTCCTTTTCCTTTTTCCAAATCAGCTTTTGCTTTTTGAATTTCTCGCTTTGTTCTTTATTTTATCTCTCTTTATTCGTTCAATTCGGAGCTTCAAAATATTTATAAATAGAGGACTATGTTATTCTATTCTATTGGAATATCTATCTAAATCTACAGTATTAGGCTGGATTAGATATATATTTTTGAGGTCTGTGTATGTAATTAATCAATATCTAATATCTCCATATACATGTGTTTCTTTACATAATACGTAAAAACTAACTATTCATCTGTCTTGAATTCAATTGGATTCTAGAATTATTCACTCAAATGATGACAAGAGCTTTGTCTTATAGCTTTACTAAGACTTCCATATAATAATCTCATCTCTCTCTTTTTTTTTTTGAAAGACCCGCATAGAAATATGCTACTGACGTGAGTAAAGCTAAAGCAACAGTAGTATTTATATCATTCGTGGGTGCGGCTAACTCTCCATGAGGTAATTGTATGATTTTCCAAGGTAACAGAGCACCCGACCAGTTAGAAACAAAAATAAATAGAAACATAGTTCCAATAAAGGGAACCCATGGACCATATTCTTCTCAATTTGAGTTTTGCTTACGTCTCGAATGAATTCAAGAACATATTCGAAGAAATTTTGACCGGCGGTTGGAATGGTTTGTGGATTCGAACAGCGATAACGGGAACCTAATAAGATAGCAATTACAACCCAAGAAGTAATAAGTACTTGGGCATGGACTTGGAAACCTGCTATTTGCCAATAGAAATGTTGGCCTACTTCCACACCAGAGATATCGTATAACCCGTTTAGTGCGTTTGATATACCATTCATATTGCCCTCTGACAGAAATAGAACTTTACTTAAAAAAAAGGAATTATTTTGATTCAATCTTCTCTTGCCTACTCAAATTCTATATTTTTGACACCGACGAAACTAATCACACAATATTCACAGTTTTTTTATCTCTTTTGTGCGATTCAGGATATAGTAACCGATTCCATAGATCTATGTAGTTCCAAAAAATAATTTATTTATCTTATTATTAATCAAGGATTTCGTATATAGCTAGAACGACCCTCACAAATTGCGACTACTAATTTGTTAAGAATTAATCGAATTGAAGCTATAGCGTCATCATTTGCTGGAATCGAAATATCTGCGAGATCAGGATCGCTATTTGTATCGATTAAACAAATTGTTGGAATTCCCAAAGTGATACATTCTCGCAGAGCCGTATATTCTTCTTGCTGATCAACGATGATTACAATATCAGGCAATCTCGTCATATATTTAATCCCGCCCAGATATGTTTGCAAGCGAGATAATTGTCTCTTCAACATAGCTGCATCTCTTTTCGGAAGACGGTTGAGTCCCCCCGTCTTTTGTTCTGTTCTCAAGTCCCTGAACTTATGAAGCCTCGTTTCTGTAGTGGGCCAATTTGTTAACATACCACCGAGCCATTTTTTATTAACATAATGACACCGAGCCCTTATTGCAGCCCGCGCCACCGAATCAGCGGCTTTATTTTTGGTACCAACAATTAAGAATTGTTTTCCCTTACTTGCTGCATCAAAAACTAAATCACAAGCTTCTGATAAAAAACGAGCGGTTCTAGTCAGATTTGTAATATGAATACCCTTACGTTTTGCAGAGATATATGGCGCCATTCTAGGATTCCATTTCCTAGTACCATGACCAAAATGAACTCCTGCTTCCAACATCTCTTCCAAATTTATGTTCCAATATCTTCTTGCCATTTCTGTTTGCACTTCCTCTCTCTCTTTTTTTGAAGTAAAAAAAAAGAGAAACAAGACACCCTGAAATAAATAATAGTTCCAATGGAACCTTCTCTTCTACCGGGGATTGGTCGTTTATCCACGAGCCAAGCCATTCCTTTCTATTCGTTATTCTCTTTATTACTATTAACAAATTAACAACTCAAATGACCACAACAAATTATCTTAAGAATCATTAAATTCTATACCTATAAAAGAGCGGCCTGATGTATCATGTAAATTGTTTGAAATGCAAGAGTCAAATAATTCTCGGTGGTGGAAGAAAATATCTCTCATTTCTCCCCCGAAGAAATTCTTTTTTTTTGTTTCCAAAAGAATGTTGTTGTGTTGCCGTGACCGGTGCACTAATCCTTTGAATCCGGTACCGGCGGGTATCATACCCCCAAGCACAACGTTTTCTTTCAGGCCTTTCAACCAATCGATACGACCCCGGAGAGCAGCTTTTGCTAAAACTCGAGCAGTTTCTTGAAAACTTGCTTCAGATATAAAACTTTGAGTGTTCAGAGATGCTCTCGTTATTCCCAATAAAACGGCTCGATAACAAATCGCTTCTTCTAAAGCACGCCCCGTTCGTTCCGCTCGCAATAATCCAATCAGTTCCCCGGGTAAAAAAACATTAGACATTCCATCTTCTGAAACCAATACTTTTGATGTTATTTGACGTACAATAATTTCTATATGCCTATTATGGATCTGTACCCCCTGAGATCGATAAACCTTTTGGATCTTATTAACCAAAGAGAGACGACTTTGCACTATAGTTAGCTCAGCACCAATCACGAATCCCCAAGGAATTCCAAGAATTCTTGTTATACATTCGTTCAACCCTCAATTCTCTTTTCTAGGTTCATCGATATTGAATCAATCGAACGCACTTCTAACACTTGTTCCACTTTTGGAAGACCCCTGCGTTATATCACCAGATCTCGATTTTTCATATATAAATGTAACTAACGTATCTCCTTCGTAAAGGATTTCTCCATAATGCCCATGGACAGTTGCTCCCGGAGTCGCCAAATAAGGCTTAGCCGATCTTATTACTATAGAATCAGCTTGAACAATAAAAACTTGACCCGATTTTAGGCGTGGTCCACTTTTAGCTATCCATACATTTTCACAAATAAACTGCCCAAGACTAATTATTGTGGACGTTTCTTCACAATAATTATGATGATAATGATGATGGGAAAATACCAATTCAAATTGACTGCATTCAAAAAGATGTTACGGCATGGATCGAAATTATAAATTCTCCCATTTTCAGCTATTAAATAATAGTTAAGTACTTGAAAAGCCTGTTTTAAATTGTCAAGCTCCAAATATTTCGCTACCGAGGTCTGATTATGAGTTATTAAAGGGTAAAATGATGAATAAAAATTCGCAATTTTGGGGGCTGTTCCTAAAGGACCCAATAAATTCTTAATTGGAATTAGAGGATCTTTTTTAATTGATTGTTTTATCACATTGTGATATTTTACATCGTTGAATGGGCCCATGCGAAAACAATTAGATGATGACAAAATTAGCAAAGATTGGGATTCCTTATTTCTGTTCAAGAGCGTATGAATAGTTCCGTGATTTTGGCTAAACGATTGTTGAATCCTTGCGTTGGAATAAATGGAATAAAACGGATTTTTATTGGTACGATCTGACCTATTATCAGAAATCAATTCTGAACCTGACGGATCATTTCTTTTTCTCATATAAAAAATATGAGATTTCACTAAGTCGATTCTTAGGAAATCTCGAATCAGACCATTTGTCCTTACTTCAACAAAGGAAGCACAGACCTCTTCGGCGAAAGAACTTTTGTTGTCTTGGTCCCAACTCAACACTAAACAAGTCCGAACTAGTTGAATACTTGTGTCAGAAATTCTCCGAGTCGGTTTGCCATTTCCATAAAGGATATAATTGACAGCTCGAAGTTGCATATTATCTTTTTCCCGAAATGGATCCTGGGGGAAGAGTGTTGCTAAATTTAGACCGTCCGGTATTTCATATGGGGTTACAGGTCGAACCAAAACAAAATACTTTTTCTTGGTAGGTGTGATCCGTTGGACATAGATCCAATTTTCAATTTTTGATTCCTTAGAGTTTGTTTTGCCCGTTCCTGGTGGTATCAAGATGCCACTGTGTCGAGATATCTTATCTCTTTCTCCGGGAAAATAGATATTACCCGAAAAAATTTTCAGTTCAATCCTTTTTTTTTTTCTTTCCACTCGGACCAATCCGCCCACTTGGCTTCTTGTATTTAAAGTGATTTGGGTATCTACTCCAATGATACTATTGTTCCGTACCATTATGGAAGAAGATTCGGATAAAATATGCACTTCCTCGGGAATGAAAAAAAATCGATCTACTTTCATTTGGTATTTTGGCTTAACCTTTTTGACTCCTCGATACTCAATCACATCCTCCCTTTTGACGATTGAATGCGCCCCTAGAGTCCCATATTTAGTAATTCCTGAACTCTTTCTTCTGTATCGAGGATCGTCAAAAAAAGCAAGAATACTTTTTCTACGGAAAATACCATTTATGGGTATTTCCATCGAGATACCGGAATGGGAATGCAGCATTAGTTCTTTCTCTTGGTCTTGAATCAATTGAAATGGAATAATAAATCTATTTCTTCGTCTCTTTGCCAATAAATCAGCATTCTCGTGGAGAATAGCAGAATATATGAAATCACAATGCCCAGTACCTATTATTCGATTCAATTCTGAATAATCGTAAATCCTATCTTCTTTTTTATCCGAAAAATCCGAACTAAATAAGTTGTGTCTCACTTGATTATTATTCACTGAGAATCTAGAAATATATCTTCGTTCGGCAGAAAGATAATGAATGTTTATTTGATCTTGATCCTTGTGGAGCGAAAAAGGAACTACACTGAATTTGTACGAACCCCCTGATAATATCCACAAATGGCTTGTTTTTGGTAAGAGATGGACATTACTATATGTAAATTCGGGCGAATGGTACACATCAGTACTCAGTGCATTTCCCCCTCTGAGTCAGAATAAATATGTTTTCAGACCCTCTCTTTCAAATTTAAAGTGTATGTTCCCGCGCGAATCTCAGCAATCACTTGTTCTGATTCTACATATTGATCGTTTTGAACTAAAGAAAACTTTTTGGTGGAATAGTCACCTTATGTATAATATCTTCGCTCTCAATAATTACATACAAGTCCAGATAACACAAAAAAAGCAGGATGCCCGTGACGTGTGCGTGTAGGATGAACCAAATCCTCATTGAATTTGATTTTTCCATTAAAGGGGCTCGTACATGTTCTGCAGTACCCCTGTAAATACTCCGCCGGTATGAAAAGTTCTTAATGTTAGTTGCGTTCCCGGTTCTCCAATGGATTGCCCCGCAATAATACCTACAGCTTCTCCCAATTCAACCAGGTCACCATGAGTGGGGCTCCGACCATAACATAATCGACAAATCCAAGATGTACTCCTACAAGTAAAGGGAGTTCGAATAGATATTGGTTGTGTTCGAAAGGCTCTGAATCGATCGACAAGCCCAAGCCCAATATCTTGATTTCGAATGGCAATGCACCGCGGACCGATATATATATCGTCCGCTAATACTGACCAATTAATGTTTGGATAAAAATTCTTTCCGGAAGCGTCCTCTTTTGAGGACTCACAGAAATCCCTCGGGTGGTGCCACAATCTGTTCTACGTACAACAATGTGTTGAACTACTTCAACAAGTCTGCGCGTAAGATATCCAGCATCTGATGTTCGTACGGCGGTATCCACAACCCCTTTTCGGGCTCCGTAGCAAGAAATGATATATTCTGTTAAAGACAGTCCTTCGCGTAAATTGCTTTGAATGGGTAAATCGATCATTTGTCCTTGGGGATCCGACATTAATCCTCTCATACCTACTAATTGGTGTGCTTGAGATGCATTTCCTCTAGCTCCTGAAAAAGACATTATATGGACTGGGTTAAACGGGTCAGTCATCCTAAAATTAGGATTCATTTCTTGTCGCAAATATTCACTTGTAGCATACCATATCTCAATTGATTGGCGTAATTTTTCTACCGCGTGTACATTCCCAAAATGATGGTGTTTTCCAAAATCAAACTTTGTTGTTCAGCATCTTGGACTAGCCATCCCTTAGAAGGTATCGTTAAAAGATCATCAATTCCTAATGAAATGGATGTAGCAGTGGCTTGCTGGAAACCCAGAGCTTTTACTTGATCCAGGATGTGTGATGTATATGCCATTCCGAAGTGATCTATTAATCTGCTAATAAGCCGTTTAATGGCAGTTCCATCTATCACTTTATTGTGAAATACCAGATTGGCCCGTTCTGCCATAAATACCCCCTTATTCCGCTGAGTGGACTTCGCCAATGGGTTTGAGTCAATGATTGGAAAACTTCCTTTTCTCGATCTTGATTTTGGTAGAAAGTCGGGTCAGGAACTGGGGTCCTAGTTGAACCGGAGAGACCCGAATTCATATTGGTGTCATAGAATTTTTTAGCTTAGATACCATATGATTGGGTATCATATGAGTAGGCCCGAAAAAACCCTTGTATAGCTTCTTCGATTTCTCGGTAAAGAGAAATATGACCAACAGTGGTTCGAATGTATATACAAAGAATTTTTTTTTTTAAACTTCTTACTATTAGATAATGTCCATAAATCTCATGATAGGTACCCAAAGATTCATAGTGAACTTCGATGGGAGCTTCTCTTGAAGCAATAACGCATTGCTCTAGTCGCCACCGGAGCCACAAAGGACTATCTAAATTGATTCTTTTCTGCCTATAAGCTCCAATCGCATCATAGGAATTACAAAAAAAAAGGCTCCTTGTAGACTTATAGTTATTATCGTCAATTCTTTCATTTTGATAGCTTTTTCGATTCCATGGATTATACCTATTCGCACAAATACCTCGACGATTCCCACTCGTTAATACATAGAGCCCAATAAGCATATCTTGAGTCGGTACGGAAATGGGATCCCCAATAGCTGGAGACAAGAGATTCATATGAGAAAACATAAGTAAACGAGCCTCCGCTTGCGCCTCTAAAGATAAAGGTACATGAACTGCCATTTGATCCCCATCAAAGTCTGCATTGAATCCCTTACAAACTAATGGATGTAAACAAATAGCGCGTCCTTCCACTAAAATAGGTTGGAATGCCTGTATACCTAATCTATGCAGAGTAGGCGCTCTATTCAGCAATACAGGATGTCCCCGCATAACTTCTTGCAGTATTTCCCATACAATCGGCCCTTTTTCCCGAATTTTACTCTTAGCAACTCCTATGTTCGGAGCAAGATGTTGTCTAATTAGACCGCGAATTACAAATGTCTGGAAAAGCTCTATTGCTATTTCGCGAGGCAATCCACAGCGATGTAATGAAAGTGAGGGGCCAACAACAATGACAGAACGTCCCGAATAATCGACTCGTTTGCCAAGCAAAGTCTCGCGAAATCTTCCCTCTTTGCCTTCAATTACATCTGAAAACGACTTGTAAACCTTATTATGACCGTCCCTCATTGGTTGTCCGCGGATTCCATTATCAAGAAGTGTATCCACGGCTTCTTGTACCAATTTTTCCTGACACATTACTAATTCCCCTGGCGTAGATCTACTTGTTGTTAATAGATCGGTAAGAGTATTATTTCGATAGATAACTCTTCTATAGAGTTCATTAATATCCGAACTCATTAGTTTACCCCCATCTATCTGAATGATCGGTCTCAACTCGGGAGGAAGAACCGGTAATAGACATAAAACCATCCATTCTGGTTCTATATTTGTTCGAATAAAATGCTTAGCCAATTCCATGCGTCTAACCAAAAAATCCTTTCTTCTTCCAATTTTTCGATCTTCCCATTCATTACCCGTGAGGCCTTCTTCTCCTAATTCTTTCCATTCTACCACCGAATAATCGATAAGAATTCGCAAATCTAGATCGGCTAATTGTTCTCGAATAGCACCTGCTCCGGTAGAAATTTCGCGACTTCGAAATGTATCGAAACCTTGGGTAGTAAAAAAAAGTGGGATACTGTATTTCCAGGATTGAATTTCATAT
The DNA here is from genome assembly GCA_025698475.1 of Gossypium anomalum. Lineage (NCBI taxonomy): Eukaryota > Viridiplantae > Streptophyta > Magnoliopsida > Malvales > Malvaceae > Gossypium > Gossypium anomalum. Next base: position 7,987 of record JAOWAC010000051.1, read on the forward strand.
TCGAATGAACCTCGTAATCGTAAGAAAGTAGGTTTTTTAGCGATGGGCCTAGCAAAAGAAAAATTAGGATAGGGCCCTGCGGGATCCCCCCCTCAAAATCGGACATGAGAGTTTCCTCTCATCCGGCTCAAGTAGTTACACCAAATAAAGATAAAGTAAAGGAGTTCTCGCTTTCAAATTCTAGAACCCCCCAAAAAAGGTCTACTCTTTACTCAAGTTCCAAGAAACATTTCATTGATTGATTCTTCTTTTATTGATTTAGATTTTCTTAATTCTTTTCAAAATTAGGACATAAATGAAATGTGAAATTCTTGAGTAGTCTACTTCCCCTCGAATGCTGAATCCTCTTAAATTCAAATTTAAGGAGTGTCATAAGGGATTTACTTGTCTATGTACCCTTCCATTCGATCTCTTAGGTCCTGCGGTACCTCGACGATTATACCACGATGCCCTTAACTTAAAGCCTAAGCCTATATGCGATGTATAGACTCCTGCAACCATGACATATTTGTTTCCTTGAACATAATTTCATTTCTTTCTAAAAGAACTAAAAGAAATGAGAACGGTTAATTCCACAAGTCTTTTTTTCACGAGGTACAACTCAAAATTCCTAGTTATTTATTTTTACTGACTCGACCATAGACCAATTCCCTTTTTATTTGGGAGTATTGAATACGCCCATAATTCTGAGCTTCATGTTACTCTTCCCAAGAGACATGTCAGATCCAGGGCATCCCAATTCGATTGAATGGGATGACAGTTTCTCATTCCTAATCTGTAAAATAATAATTTCGATCAAATCACACATCGCAGTATACTAGACCCTCTAATTCTTTAAGAGGTTTGTCTAAAAGATTGGCGATATAACTAGGAAGACGTTTCAAATACCATACATGAGTTACTGGACATGCCAGCCTTATGTATCCCATTTGATATCTTCGTATCCGAGAATCAACAAATTCAACTCCGCATTGTTCACAAAATTTAGGGCCCTCCTTTTGATTTCCAATTACTCGATAATTTCCACAAGCGCAAATTCCACTTTTTATAGGTCCAAAAATTCTTTCACAAAATAATCCATCCTTTTCCGGTTTATTGGTTTTGTAATGAAAAGTATAGGGTTTTGTCACCTCTCCAACAGTTTCTCCATTAGGTAGGATTTTCTTGGCCCAAGCACTTATTTGTTGGGAGAAACTGAGTCAATTCGGAGTTGTTGATGTTTATATCGGTCGATCATAGAAGAAAAATTCTGATTCATTCCGATTAAGCTTCCTTCCTATTAATCTGGAAGTTCTTCTCAGATACAAGGAAATGATTCAGTTCCAGAGCCAAAGATCGTAATTCTCGGACGAGCAATCGAAAAGATTCTGGAGCATCTTCGGGTTTAGGTATTGTTCCTCCAATGATCGTAGTCCCAAGTACTTCTTGGCGAGCTCTAATATGATCAGATTTATAAGTAAGCATTTCTTGTAAAATATGAGCAACACCAAATCCCTCTAGAGCCCAAACCTCCATTTCTCCTACCCGTTGTCCTCCTTGCTTGGACCTTCCTCTAAGTGGTTGTTGTGTAACAAGTGCATAATGTCCACTGGAACGCCCATGTATTTTATCATCAACTTGATGAATTAATTTCAAGATATAAGGTTTTCCTATTATAACAGGTTGCTCAAAGGGGCCTCCCGTTCTTCCATCAAATATTCTGCTTTTTCCTGGATATTCGGGTTCAAATACCCATGGATTCGCTGTTTGCTTACTGGCTTGATATAATTCGGAAAACACTAGTTTTCTCGAAGCCTCTTGTTCATATCTCTCATCAAATGGTGCTATTCGATAATGTCTATCTAGTAGACTCCCTGCTAACCCAAGCGAGCATTCAAATAGCTGTCCTACATTCATTCGTGAAGGTACTCCTAATGGGTTGAAGACCATATCAACAGGTCTTCCGTCTTGCAAATAAGGCATATCCTGTCTAGGTAAAATTTTTGAAATGATCCTTTATTTCCATGCCTTCCGGCTACTTTATCGCCTACTTTGATTTCGCGTTTCTGTGAAATATATACACGAATCGTTTCGGATTATAACTAGAACCCCCTTTTTCTGGACCCATCTCACATCGATGACTCGACCCTACCACCTATAGGTAATTTTAGACAAGTTTCCTTTGAAGTGGATACCTGAATCCCAAGTATGGCCCGTAATAATCTATCTTCTGGAGCATACGATGATTCTTTCGACACCTGAGGCGTTAATTTACCTACTAAAATATCGCCTGTCTCCACCCAAGATCCCAGCATCACAATTCCATTTTTGTCTAAATTGCGGAGTAAATGGGCTTCTAGGTGCGGTATTTCGTTAGTGATTCTTTCAGGACCTTGGCTTGTCACATGAGTCTGAATTTCATATTTTCGTATGTGAAAAGAAGTATAAATATCTTCATATACTAGACGCTCGCTAATGAGTACCGCATCCTCAAAATTGTAACCTTCCCATGGCATATAAGCTACTAGTACGTTTTTGCCCAAAGCGAGTTCGCCACCAACCGTAGCGGCACCGTCCGCTAAAATTTTGCCCCCTTTTAATGCATTTACCCCGCCGAACCCGGGCAGTTTGATGCATACAAGTATTTTGTTGGAACGTTGATACATAACTAATGGAATGCCTAGAGCATCTCCATTGCCCGATAAAATAATCTTGTCAGTATCGGTAGAAATGATCTTTCCCTCGTGATCGGCTATAGCGGGAACTCCTGAATCTAGAGCCACTTGGCGTTCCAACCCAGTTCAACAATGCACTTCTCGGAACGAGAAAGCGGAACTGCTTGGCGTTGCATATTAGAACTCATTAAAGCCCGATTCGCGTCATTATGCTCGATAAAAGGAATGAGGAAGCTCAATAGAAAAATATTGAAAAGGAAAAATACTTCGAAGATGAACTTGTTCCCATGCAATAGTCAGGAATTCTTGGCGGTATCGAGCCGGAACAACCTGTTCTTCCTGAATACCTGATTCAAGGCCAAAGAATTTCCTGCCGCTACCATATAATATTCATCTCGACTTGGGGATAAATAAAGCATCTGTGCTTTTTGATCTCTCAAAGATTTTATAAAATGGACTTTCTAGAGACCCCAATGACCAATCCTGGCATGAATTGCTAAGGATCCGATAAGTCAACATTGATCCCTTCAGACGTGTCAATTGGGCAAATGCGTCCATAGTGACTAGGATGGATATCTCGTATCCGAAAATTAGCAGTTCGCCCGGTCAATCCTCCGGGGCCCAAATAACTCAATTTTCTCCCATGCACTATTTGTGTCAATGGATTTGTTCGATCAAAACTTGAGACAATGGGTGTAATCCGAAAAAGGATTCATAAGTGGTTGTTAATGGAGTCGAAGTTACCAAATTCTGAGAGTCGGTATCAATTTATGCCTAATTGCTCCGCATATAGTTCCTCTAACTACATTTTCTAAACGAACCAGAGCCAATCCGAATTGATCTTGTAAGAGATCCGCTACAGAACGAATACGCTTATTTTTCAAATGATTCATATCGTCAAGTGTACCCATTCCAAATTTCATTCCAATCAAACGATCCGCAGCTGACAATATATCTCGCGGTAACAAAAATGTATTGTTCTGAGGTATATTAAGATTCAATCTCTGGTTCATATTTCGTCGACCAATCCTTCCTAATTCACATCTTTGCTGAAAGAATTTCTTTTGTAATTCCTTACACAAGGATTCAGAAAATACCGGATCCCCGCCTACACAAGAAAATTGTTGATAAAACTCCAAAATGGCATTTTCTTTTGACCCAATTTTTTTTTTTTCCTTATCGGTCAGGAAAGACAAGAAAATCTCAGGGTAGCAAACATTCTCTAGAATTTCTCTTAGATTCGAACCCATAGCTGATGATAGAACTAGAATAGATATTTTCTGTTTCCTACTTACACGAGCCCATATCCTTGCTTTTCTATCAATCTCTAATTCTAACCTCCCTCCCCAATCTGATATTATGGTACCAGTATAGACCGAAATTCCGTTATGATCCAATTCTGATCGATAATAGATACCGGGGCTTTGCAATATTTGATTGATCACAATTCTGTATATTCCATTTACTATAGAAGTTCCGAGGGAGTTCATTAAAGGAATGTTTCCAATAAAAATTGTTTGTTCTTGCATATCCTTACTGGTTTTCCAAATTAATCCTGCGGATACATATAATTCAGAAGAATATGTGAGTGATTCATATACAGCATCCCTTTCTTTTATCAACGGTTCCACCAATTGATATGTTTCCACAAATAATTGAAATTCAATTTCTTGCTCTGTATCTTCAATTTTTGGAAACTTATAAAGTTCTTCTGTTAAGCCCCGATCCATGAACCCACAAAATCCTTCAAATTGTATCTGATTCAACCCAGGTATTGTAGACATTTCCCCATTTTCATCCCCGAGCATTTTGAATTTCCCATTTCTCAAAAAAATCCCATTCTTTTCTCATTCTTCATCGAATCCTACGAATCGATCTAATAATGATGGAATTGAATTTCTATTCTGTTTACTGAATCACATGAAATTTTATCTAACTCCATATACCATATAATATATGTGGAATGTATGAAATATGAAATGCGTATGAACGGAAGAAGAAAAATTATACTCAAATTTGAATTTATAACAAACAGATACAGAAAAGAATTGATAAATGCCATTTAGCCGCATGGAGTTTTGTTTTTGTATAGAATAAAAAAAAAAATAATTCAATTTCTACCATTATTATGATATTACATATTCCAATCCGATTGAATACCAGAAAAATGAAAGGAATTCCTGATTTGATCTGTTCGTTGAGATAAAGACAAAATAATCATAAAATATATATATAGGGAGAGAGTTGATTTTTCTAGCGCTTAATTTTTTCATGGACTCCATTGTTCAAAAAACGATTCGCAGAGAAGATAGATGTTTTTACCCCCTTTTTAGTTTTTTAATTTTTAGTAGAATATTTAGAATATGATTGAAGTGCGTACGAAAAGGGGGCTTATATTTATTAAACATGTGCAGATATAGCATTTCTATTTATATATGTCTTTCTTTTATTCCATTATAACGCTCTAATGGAGACAAGACATGGTGTGCTCTATGAAAAATTCTATTTTTTCTTTTATTTTAATCTATTCAATGAAAAATTGAAACACGAGAATTTCTTGCTGATTCCCTATGGACATCATATCTAGATAGATAAAATACCTCATTAGATAACTGTGTAACAACTTATGCTCTGGGGTTTACATAGACTCATAATTGCTGTTATATTATTATAATATACTTGAAATTCAGAAAGTTTTTTTTTTTTTTATTGAAAAAAAAATCAATACTGATTAGTTATGTATCCAGTTTTATTTTCTTATACCATTAGAAAAAGACAAGTGAAGAAGAATCGTCCATAAATTTGCAGTCAATAGTTAATGGTTCGAATTTATTTGTCCTGAATTTTGACTTTTGTAACTGAGAATCCACATTTTCTTTTTCAATAGAAAAGAAAGGGAAAGTTTTTAGATATTGTGTGTCTTGAGATACTATAACCAATTGAAGGTATGGATCCGATCTAAAAATGAAAAAGAAAAGGGAGATACTCTCCTTTTTTTGTTTGTAGCCTTTTGGCGACATGGCCGAGCGGTAAGGCGGGGGACTGCAAATCCCTTATTCCCCAGTTCAAATCCGGGTGTCGCCTGATCAACAAAAAACTCGAAATCCTAACGTCTCCTAACGTCTAGGATTCAAGGAAAAACTAAAGGAGTGGAAGGGAATCAGTAAATCTTGATATGGGAGCCCCCCTTACTAATGGAGTGGCTACTAGAGGAGTCTTGAATTAGATTGGATAACGGGAGTGTCTAATTAACTAATGAATGGTTGTAGAAGGGTTGGAAGATACTTTGTATACAGACGGATGAAAGTCTCTGAGTGTTCAGACATCCAATTAATATTAGATTGGATAGATAATTGGCTTTTACTTAATGAGGGACACCAAAAGAAAGAATAAGTCTTATTATTGATACATGTGAGTAACATTCTTTTGATACTTCCAAAAGCGTTACTGCGCATTTTGCTTGTGCTTAATGGTTCTCGATTTTACTCGAAATCATATAAGAGCTTGTTATAAGCGGATTTATCGAAGTGATTCATCAACGGTGGCGTGTCACAATTCCCTTTTCTTTTTGACTCTGCGCCAGTAATTCCACTATTATTAGTGAACAATAATGGAAAAATTTAATTCCTTCATATTTGTTTCATATTCATAGAGATAGGGGACATAATACACATGGATATAGTAAGTCTTGCTTGGGCTGCTTTAATGGTAGTATGGGAAGAAGTGGGCTCTAGGGTACTCCTAATTGGGGTTGAGGAATCAAGCCGTATCAATTGTTTTCTAGATCGTTTTGCAAAGCCTTTTTTTATTTTAACTATTTTATTAGTCTTCATTTCGAAATTCTTGGATTCTAGTGGAGTAATGTATTCTATGAATAACACCTTTTCAATCAAAATCAAACAAACATTTCCATAATCCCCATGTTCGTATTTCCAGAAATGGAAATGAATAAGAGAAGAAGGCTCTGCTGACAATTTAAAACCAGAGGTATTACCATGATTTCTCAAAGGACCTAGAGCTATCCTGAAATTGTTTTTCGATGGTGTTTTAGTCTCGAGTTCAGATGTTGATAAAAAGCATAAGTTTGAGAAAGTTTTGAAATGGTCCAAGCTCCTGGAGACTCAAAATGGTTGTAAGCACAAGGTTGCTAGTAACGCTATTCCATCTCCATCCTTAGGGACACTGCAATGGGGGTGCTGAGCAAGGAGGTTCTCCATTATGGCACTTGAATCAAAATCTCTGATATGAACTGACTTAATTATAGTAGGTGTTATCACTGTAATTCATGAGTGTATCTGTATTGAGCATTTCAAATAAATTCAGAATGTAAAGTTCCATGATAGATTTAAATTCAGATCTTGAAAGGATTTGTTAATACAAATACATGTAAGATAGAATACGAAGATAAAAGTTATTAAATGATGAGCCCATCCATAATCTGTAATACGCATTTAATTTGACTCAACATTTAATTATTTATGATAAAAGCTTAAATAGAGGTTGGCAATTATGATTTACGCATCATTGTATTAGGTTTATCTTCAACAACAAAACATATAGTAAGCGGAATTCCCAACATGTCTGAATCCCACTACGGCATTAAATTCTTATTAGTTTTTTCCCCGCTTCATAGTGCCCGTAAGTTCGGTAAAGGTTTAGTAAATCTGGCTATGCATCATCACACTATCTCAATTCATTTGAAGTAAATGGAACGACTTTGTAATAATGGTATGGTAAGTCATTGTAATAAAAGAGGTTATGTCAATGGCTGTTTATAATCCAGCCGCTGAACTAGAGTGGAAAAGATTTGGTACAGTTTTACAAATGCACAATATACTTGTTAAGCTTTTGCAATGGTTATAATTGGCAATGAAACATAAAACAAATGTGGTAAACAATGAAATTGAGTTGGTAATTATCTGATATAATATGTAAATTCGCATGATAAATGGAATTGAGGTGTGATCGTCGAAACACACACCTTCAATTGGCCTGACATTGCAAAATAATGGGCTACATGAGGCGTGCAAGCAAAGAAATGGAGTTCATGGTAATTGGTGAGAAACAAAGCCAGAAATTGGTCTGGACTCAGTCGATAATGTAATATGGCCACCAGAGAGGTGTCTTGACTGCTTGTCACATAACGCCCTAATACATAGGCAGCGTGGTCATTTTGTGTCCTCGCATACAAACGCAGAAAACAAAATGCCCGTAATTGGGAAACAACAAAGACACACATGTGTCTCTAAAGAAAGGTATGCCATATACCGTGAACATCAGCGCAGGTCTGAAATGTAGAAACTGCAATCGACCTTAGGAAATTCAATTGGACACATCACTTAGCCTACATGCAACAGAGTCGTGTGGTGGTATGGGGTTAGAGAGTTACGCAGTAAAGACACCCGCCCAGAAATTATTGTGGTGTCAGGTTCATCAACGCCCGACATGGGCCCATAGAGACGTGGCACAACACGCATCGTGATGATGCCACCTTCACACAACATGCAGACCCTGGGGGATGCAGCATCTTTAAATTTTGGCGGTGAACACTCGAGATTTGAATTTAGTCCACTTGATTTCAATGTTTAGCCTGGGCCTCTAGGTCCAATGAAGGATAATATGATTAGTTTAAAGTAAGAATTGTAAATGCCAAGAATTATATGGAATTTGACTGAACTCCGGAGCACGCTCAGAACCCATTCTCACAATAAAGATACGGGGTTAGGAGGCGTATACTTTGGTAATAGAGCTACAACCCCAGCGGTCAGACTGAATCAGAGCCAGTGTAATGAGTTTAGAATATGCTATACCCATTATACAATTTTCATAAAGACATATCTATACGACCATTAAAATAAGTTTTCATACACAACAACATCTCAAATAAGCTTGATCCAATCTGGTGAATGAGAGCATTACTTGATTTAATGCGCTCAGTGAATTCAATTTAGGAAAAGTCCAATCCGAGGCTGCAGTAGAGGAGACACAAAAGTAGTTTCTTCCAAATAACAAATGAATGCTTACAGATCCATAATGAACAACCCGTCAGACAACAACCTCCTCATTTGCTCCTCAACCAGCTCTCTAGGACATCATACAGTGCTGAACTTCAGAACTAGGCAAGCTTCTGTAGACAAAGGCTTTGAACATGGTGCAAGTGATTGGGGCTACTACACAAAGACAGATCCAAAGAGGGCGAGCTTTGGGGTTGGAACACGACTGAGTTCTCGGTGAATTACAATACACCTACACCAATGTTTTAAATGTGAAAGATTTATAAAACACGCGCAGGAACGATTTTCCTGATTTGGTAAAATGAGGCTTCTAACTCTAGACTTATGTTTGAGGTACCAGGTGAGCATGATGATGAATGAATGAAGAAGATGGTCAAAATGAAAGAATCAATTAATGTGACAGAGTAACACGCCTTCCGACTTCACACTCAGCAGAATAACACACCTGCAACTAATCTAATGAATGCACCACGCACAAACCAACCCGAGTATAAGCGGTTGATTCCACAAATCAATGACGCCTGATGTGGAATCGAACATGGTCATGTGTCAGTAATAAGGCGTGAATCATTGAGACTGTTAGTTATGTTCCATTCAGCAGTGGCAAAGCATGGTGTGAAGTACCCAGTTGCATTTGAGCACTCCATATAAGACTCAATAGTGGAGATGAGAATAGATAAAGGCAATTACCTAAGGAAGTCAATGGATCCAACTCATGCTTCCGGGATTCAATCATCACAACTCAAGATCATCTCTCACACCCTCAGAGTTTTGGGCTTTGATGTTTTATATCTTTATCTTTTCCAGACATGCATTCTCTATTTAGTTATGAAACTAAACCCATAAACACTAAGTAACAAACTGTATGACTCAATCTTGTTATTATTTTCCTGAATCAGAAAGATAAATATTTCACTTCTTCATGGTCAGGTGCTCTGAATTTTGTTTTGGTATTTCGTGATACTCATTCTGCTAATACCTTGTAGCTGGAAGAGATGAACAGAGTCCCCGCCAAGAGCAGATACTGCACTACCACAACATAGATCATACAATGGCCTGTAGAAAGTGGCATGGGCATTTTTAATACCCATTAGGAACCGAATGGCGATCTATGGATCTGAGCAACAACAATCCTGAAAGAACTAGAGAAAAGTCCCAACCATTCAATCAGATGATTTACAGACGTTGTCAGGTCTTCTAACATGATTGCACAATATAACCAGTGATTTCTACTAAACAATAATGAATATACTCACCCAATGGAGTTTTAAAACAACATGGAAGTCTCAGTGGATTTTCCATTAGGTATTTCCTTCAAATCAAACGTTTGCTCCTGCAAATTTCATTCCTAATTCATCTTCTAACTTCTGGGGTTTAGTTAATTGTTAGTAAAATGAACCTCTTTAGTCTATGCCAGAGACACAAACATCTACTATTACTAGCACTTTCAATCCCTTAGTCTGATAATCCCACTTGCCAAAGTTACATCACATTTGAGATAGCACACTGTCATGTACTGCATTAAGAAGTTATAGTTTCAAGAATCATTAATTCGCAATTTGGCAAACTGAATTCAAAAAATCGTTAAACTAAGTTTAAGATGCGTCACACGATCAAAATATCATGAACGACTCAATTTTGATTACTTTAGCCATTTATTTTCTTAAAACGAATTTTATTTTAATTTTTATTTCTACTTAATTTTCTTAATCTTTCTTCACAGGTGTTCTGTGAAGTTTATGATTTAAGAAACTGGTCAGATCATTACCATCATCAAGAAATCGATCGCATAACCTGGTGTAAATCCATTAAATACACGGCCTTTAAGATACGCGAGTAAGAGCAAGAGGACGGTATATCTCTGCTCATAAATCGTAAGAGATGCAATAAAATCAAGAAAATCGTCACCTCTCATGATATCCTACGATCCAGCAAATCGTAATCCGGCCTCTCCTCAGATCTGCCCGATTATGCTAAACCATACTTTGGCTATGTAGAACAACCGAGCTACATAAAGTTAATCTGCCGCTGCAATGCGAATAACTTCAATTGAAACTCAACATTCACCCAAATGATACAAAGAATTTGTTCAGCTTTGATGGTTCGTGTAGCATAAGATCCTAACACTCACTTAGTAAAATTTTCTAGAGCTCCAGAACACCTTTAAAATTAATGGTATGCTTTCTGATGATGTCAGTTCATCTTCTGCTATTTTTCACCGAAACAAAGTTCAAACAGAAGGTTGAAATTCACACCACGCAGGGTCCATCATTACTGGGGAATAAATAATAAAAAATTTTTATTAAAATATTTTTTCACAACTAAAACAAGCACAAATCACGTGAATGATATCTCTTCTTTGTGCAGATGGATTTAGAAACACTTTACGATGCATGGGAGAGATACAAGGACTCATCAGCGATAAGGTGCCCTCACCATTGGTTACTCCTATTACTGCAAGTTCAAACATTCTATAGTCGCATGTGAACCCTCTGACAAGAGCAGATGATTGATGCAACAAATCAGGAACCACAATAACAAAACACCAAGAGGCTTACTTAATTTTATTGAAGAAATGTCACCAAGAACTATCATTAGGGTAAGGTACGAGATAAGTCAACTAAAACAAGCAGTGCTTATAACGCCGATCTCAAGTTACTATGCCTATCAAATCAAAGGTAGAACTTCTAAATAAAAAGATTGATGGTTTACTTAGTTCTATCACTAGTTCATCCGCAGAATGCAATGTAAAGCGAGTGGAGTGTGGATCTTAGAGTAATCCAGAATATCAAACTCGATATTACAAAGATGATATAGAACGAGCAAATTAAAATTACATGGGCAGTGAATCCTCAATCTCAAAATAATCCTCATAAAGAATAATCTCTATAACGCAGGTTGAGTGAATCATCCAAAATTCTTTAGGGAGGAAATGGAAATCAGAGACCACCACCACCCCACAAAGCCAAACAATCACCCTACCAACAAGAGAAAAATCTAACCTTGAGGACATGTCGCCCAAATTCATCTCCTGTCACAAACTCGCCTCGTATCACCAAGATAACACTTAAAAATCAACAAGCAATGCATCCAAAGAGTTCGAGACTCCTGATAGGCCACTATTCAAACTAATCAACGACTCACAAGGTAGCTTGCATAAGTAATACTTAACCTAACCTAAGGAACAAACAACGCAATTAATTTCAAGATAAAGAATGACTCATGAGTTCAGAGCCCTGAACTGAGGCAAGAAACCGTGGTGAGCCGAAGGTGAAAGCAAAGAGGTGTGTAATAAAGACAAAACTAAGTGTGTAATATAAACCTCGTAGGTGCCATACCCTAACGCTGGCTGGGTTACAAAAGACCGGGCCGCATTTGAATAATTTGGTAAATTCCTAAACTTTTAAAAATTACATATTAATCTCACTACATTTATTGAAGCTCTATCACATATGTCGAAAGCAATGAAATTTTTAAGGGAGATTTTGTAAACAAGCCGGAAGTTGGAAGAGGCATCGATGTGGAGTTAAAGACTAGCCATGCGCAGCCTATTCTACGTAATAAACTACCCAAACAAATTAAAAGATCCGTGAGTTTTGCACTCCTCATGCTTAACTGGCAGTTTAGATGTTGCCAATGCATTACCGATTTAGGGGCTAGTATTACGCTCATGCTCCATAAAATGTTTAAATAATCGAGGTCTCGGGAAAACCAAATAGACCGGGATGAGCATTCCACCAGCGTATAAATCTATAAGATTTCCTAGTGGCATTATTAAAGAAGGCACTGAGCTAAAAGCCATAAATTAGTATTTCCGATCACTTTATCGAAATGGACATGTGAGGAGATAACAACACTCCTTTGATTTTAGAAGGTCTTTTAGCAAATCACTAGAAACAATTATTGATGTTATGGCAGGTGAACCCACACAATTTTGCAGGAGATTTTAAACACCACTCTTCAATCTCGCACTCGCAACACAATCGAAAATGAAGGGTGATTGTATAAACCATTCTAATAAACTCGATAGCATGGTGCATTCTACTTTCTATGGTAGCTACGTACACATGTTCATATAGCCATGGCTCCAAGCAAGAATAACAGAGACCCATTCATGAAGAACGGCTAGCTGCAAAATCGTAAGGGCTTAGTTGGATTAGTTTTATGATATACAAATCCTTAGAATGACACACGATAAAACCAAAACTGACGCCATCAAGTTCAATGATTTCTCCAAAGCAACTTAACGTTGAGATAATGTCTTACTAGATGCCGCGCAGATCCTCACATTGTCATCTACCAACCCTGATTAAGAAATCCTCTGACTGAGATTTAAGGCATCTTCCCATTCGTGACAAATGAGGTAAAACATCCAAGTTCTGTACTTTAACTGTAAACAAATTAACTGCCTAAAAACTCATTTCTGATGCGATGGAGAGCAAGAACAGCAGCATAAAACTCCTCGAACCACCATGACTATCCTAAACAGAGAGGCACATGAGCCAGATCGAGTATAAGCGCCTCTGGAGTGCAAGGCAACCTTGAGCATTAACTATATTGACTTCTTTAAATTTTAGTGCAGTTTACCACCTAACTCACTAATCTGAGTTTCCTGAATACTGTGTTTACCACACTCATACGGGCCTGCCATGAAGTGGAAGGTGTTTAGGACAAATGGTGAAAACAGTAAGTAAAATTTTCCCAAACATCGCAAGGTAATAAACGCATTACTGCACGCGGTATGGCCGTACTGAGCCCGCTAAACAACACAAGGCAGCAACACGCCCATGCCCTAGACCATGCGTTGAAACCGAGAAATCCGCATAGCGCTGCCGATATGCCCGCGTTCAGCACCCGTGGTCGCAACTCCGGCTAAAATTAACACCGCACGGGCCTGGCATGGCGACGCGCGTGAGAAGTGAATGAAGTTAGATACAATATGCAAGACGACAACAGGTGCACCAACACGCCCAAGGCTGGCTGTGACATTACGGGGTGAATGTCGATGCATTAAAAATCAAAGAAAATCCGACACACAACAGTCGAATTGGGGACACACGGCGTGTTCCCCGCCATGTGGTCCCAAAATCTATAAAATACCCTCGGCAGACTATCTCATTGTCTTCCTCAACTAAAACTCCAACGCTAGTCGCCAGGGGTCCACACTTCCGCCTCCCCGCTTACGCCCCATTGTTTCACCTCCAACTCTCATTTTTGCACTCCATTCTCTTTCTAACAAGATCTACACCTTCTCATTTATTTTGACCGATTTCTAAGGCTGATTTATCATAATACACATGCAATTTTTCATGTTATTTCTACATTTTTACTACTCAAATGTCACATCTAGAAGAGTTATCATCTTCCACACGTTAAAGCCACTTACTTATGTGATGATTTGTCTACTCCATTGACTAGTTTAAGTGAATACCTTACGGTTAGGATGCATAGAAATACTCATGCCTTTGTGTAAGATACATTTTGTTCATCCATACAATATCTTTGCCACTTTTTATTTTTATTTTTTAGTTATTCAGCCGCCATCATGTAAATGCTTTGTAAAATATTGGTAAAATGGCTCAGTTTAGCTAGATTGCAAGTCGCTGTGCCTAAAATTATTTAGATTTTTGTTTTACTTTGACCGCATCGCACTAATGGCTTTTGATTGCAAAGTTCACTATGTTGTCCCCACGAGGAAATAAAGCCTTTGTCTCCGCCAAAGAAAAGCTAAGGACGGCCATCTTCCCCTACTCTACCAAAATTCCACACCTTTCCACATTTCCAACGGGCCCCAAGAACTTCAAATACCATGGGTTCAATGGTATTGAACTCGCTGGTCGCCATTGACCGGATGGTAGAACGTTCATTTGGTCGATGCGCTTTGCCCTCCAACAACCCCATCTCTTTAGCGGGCGTCATCGAGTCGTATGATACTCAGAGTCACAATGGAACTATGCTACGATTCCATCTCCAAACGGTGAATGACAAACTACGGCGATCCCGCACGGTCCAGTTTCGCTAGGCTGATTAGTCCGCCAACCAAGTGTCCTAATTCAAGACCCATTGGGATTATATACTGAGGAGTTCAAAGAGAGGAATGACTTACATGCTCTCAACCGCTATATCCATCGCTCTTCCTTCACGTTGTCGACGCCAAGTCCCATGTTCACCAATGACTACTTATTCATTCACTCAAGGCATCATCTCTCCCTCCATCCTAAGGTATCTACATTCTATTTTATCTCACACTTTGACAGATGTAGAGAGCAACAGCTGTCAAGCCACTACCCACGACGCTCACTACTTATGGTATGTCAAACGGTACGCTTTACCTTGCCTACTTTATTGCCCTTGCCATTCACCAC
Source organism: Gossypium anomalum (assembly GCA_025698475.1). Taxonomy (NCBI): domain Eukaryota; kingdom Viridiplantae; phylum Streptophyta; class Magnoliopsida; order Malvales; family Malvaceae; genus Gossypium; species Gossypium anomalum. Next base: position 23,020 of record JAOWAC010000051.1, read on the forward strand.
CAAACGAGCGACATCGAAAATCATCTCTATTGGCCCCTACGTGACCCGATCGGCGCGACACTTCTGACTCCAATCACAAGAGATAATAATCATCCTTGACTCATTGGCCGATAACCCCGCTGCATCCTCGAGCATGCTAAGCATTGATGATCAAAGGCACCGGGAACCTACCTTCCTAATATCGCCTTGTCCAATCTATCGGGAGGAGGCCTCAGAGGACATTACCGATGATGTCCTCCACGACGTAGGACCACCGCTTTCACCCACCACTTCACCCCATCGCCCAATTCAGGTGGCCTTCATAGTCGACATTTTTGAGCTCTCCTGATTCGAGCTACAAGGTTTTCACCCATTTGATAACATTGATGCTATCACAAAGATTTGCACAAGACTTCCACATCTCATCGCCACTACCATTTCCTAACCATCCACTGATGATGATGTTTAATCTTATTTTATCTTTTATTTTTATTTATTTTTATTTTTATTTTATGTTTTTATCAATTTCACTTTTAACTTTAATTGTTATTTCTTTTGATACTATTTTATATTTAGGATTTATAAATTAATTTTAATTCTCATTATTTCTTTATGAGTAATTATTCTTCCTAATATCCCCTAAAAAAGTTCTTGCTTTATCAAATTATAAAAGAGCCTTAATGCTCACAATCACTTAGAACTCCAAACTCATTGGAAAAGGTTCTCCACGATCACAGTGTCCTTCTCAATCACAAGATATATTACTCTTCAAGCAGATTTGTGGAACCCAATCACTACCACCCAGTATCCTCCTCCATTCTACATAACTCCAAACTAGGGAGTTTATTCATTTAACACTGTGAAGTTTCAATTCTCTCCTTATCTTATGATCTTATATTTATATTTCTCTATCTATCTATCTTTGTACATTGAGGGCAATGTACATCTTAGGTGTGGGGGTATTTATTTCATTATCAAAATCCTAAATGTTGTCTTGTTCTCTTATAAATCTCTCTATATCATGTTTAGATGAATTTTGATTGACTTATGTTTTTATTAATATATCTTGAATTAAAACATAGGCATTCATGCATTGATTATTTAAACTTAAGACATTAGAAAATTAAGCATGATAAGTTGAGATTTTAAGAATCTAAAATTTAGGTTGTTTCCCAAGTTTACTGATTATCTTGATTGAAATCCACGTTTAAACAACAAAAGCCATAATTTTTGTGAGATTATTGAGCCTATAAGAGCATCTATTAATTCTTTTCATGCTCACTTTATTATTGCTTTGAGTGTGTCAATATCAAATTGTTATTCTAGAACTTGCTTGATTATGCATGTCAAGACCACACCATTTGATTTTGATATGTCAAGATGATAGAGGCATTTAGGATTAACCCACTCATGCCATGAAAAGCCTACCTCCACGATTAACCCTTAGTAAACCCTTGAGCTTAACAAACCATTCCTTTGTATTACTCTTAATATTAACCCTTAATCCATTATTGTTGAAATCCTCAATTAATTCGATCTCTATTTTTACGAGATTTGACTTGAATAAATTGCTTAGCTATGTCTTGTTTTAAGAAGAATTTATGTTATTGACTTGTTCTTAAAACAAAAACATACATGTATACATATTAGTAGTGATTTTGTTTGTGAACTTCAGATTCAAATCCATAATCATATAGCCTACCATTGGTGGAATACTCTACCCTCTGTACCAAGGAAAATACATAGAATTCATCCGATCGACCTAAAAGAAGTACATTAGTCGAGATTTCGGATCGTGAAAGAAAGAATTTTTGTGAGCTCAAACAGTGGAAACATGATTGAATCTAATATGAACGAATTGCTAGATTGAGCAAGTATGCTAGAGAATGGGTCTCGTTGGTTAGCTGATAACATTTTGAAAAAGGTTTAAATAAAGATATCAAGTTGATTGGAATTTATAACTAGGAAATTATATGCTGGTCGATAAATTACATATAGCCATGAATTAAGTGGGAAAAAAGCAAGCGAAGAAAAAGTTGGATTTCGTAAGAGATTTATGGCAAGTCACAATCATCTACTTTAAAGAAATCAAAGAAATACCATGATCATTTTATCGCATCTAGGGTATTCTAGAAAAGAACGAGCCTCCTAGCGCTCTAATCCGAGAGACTGGCCTCCATCCATTAACAAGTGTAGGAGGATAGAAGTCCTAAACCAGATGCAAACATTGCAATAAATTGCATTTTGGTGAATGTCGATAAGAAGTGGAGCTTGTTTTAGATGTGGTTCTTTTTACCACTATCTTAAAGATCGCCTAAAAAAGCCTGGTAGAAAGATAACTGTTCTTAATTTTGGCCGAGTAATCCTGCTTCAAGAGGCGCACTCACCCCACACTCGGCAAATGTTAGTGGTAATACAGGTTGAAAAGATTGAACAGACAATAAGTTAGAGCACCAAGTAAGACATGTGCTATACGTGTAAGAGATGCTTGTACCGATGTTATCAAGTAGTACATTTTCTTCTTAACACCGATATTAATGTTTGATTGATCCTTGCTTCAACACATCATATATATGCATGAATTTAGTGTCTCATAAAATTTATCTATTGAATTAATCAATTTAGTGTATGTTATGATCGATAAAGTTTGTAAAAATTATTCTTTGATGGTAAAGGGCTATTATTTCATTGATTTGATGCTATTGCCTTCAAGAATTTGATGTAAGTTGGGAATGGATTGACTAACTCAACATGATTTAATGGTGAATTGTAAACAGAAATACATTGTTGAAATGTCTCAATGGTGAATTACTCATGTTGAATCTAATAAATTGGATGAGTTATCTATGTGATTTTTAATATATTAGCTACGTAAATATATCGTAAAAGGATATGATGCTTATCTTGCATATGTTAGATACTGTGTTATCCGAAAGTTAAAATCCAACAAGACAAAGTTGTTTGTGAATTTGTGATGTATTTCAGAGGAATTACCTGTTCACCACCGCTAGAGAAGTGGAGTTCTTTATTGACCTTGTTCGGGACAACATCTGACATTCCATAGTATCTCTATAGGTGGCCTTAATAATTGAAAGAGTTAAAGCATAGTTGCAAGAACTGATTGATGAGGTCTTGCTCAATTCCAATTTTTCACCTCAAGATGCACGGATTTTGTTTAGCAAAGATGGATTATTAAGACTATGTATTAATTATGCATAATTGAACAAAGTTACAATTAAGAACAAGTATCCATTACCTTTATTGATGACCGTTTGACCAGCTTAAATGGCGCAATCGATTTCAAAGATTGATCTTCCTTCCGCTATTAGTTACCGTGAAAGAATCAAATTTTCCAAAGACAGCTGTAACTGTGCACGGCATTTTATGAGCTTGGTGATACCGCTTGGTTTGACAAATGCACCGCAGATTTATGGATCCGATGAAATGTAATCTTCAAACCGTATTTAGATAGGTTTGTGGTGGTATTTATTGATGATATTTTGTATATTCCCGAGATGAGAATAAACATGCCAAACATTTGAGAATAGTGTTGCAAACTCGTGATGAGAAACAATTGTATGCCAAATTTAGTAAATGTGAATTTGGCTACAGAAGTTAGTTTTCTGGACATGTTGTATCATTAAGGTATCGATGGATTCAATAAAATTTCAACCATTGTGTAATTGGAAGCCACCAAAAACGTGGTCCAAGTTAAAGTTTTCCGTGAATGCTGATATTATCAAAAGAGATTTGAAAGAAGGATTTTTCACGATAGCTTTTCAATACTCGCTTTTGCGTAAAGATGTGAAATCAATGGTCTAATAAATGTCAATGTAGTTTTGATGGATTGAAAAGCTTTATTGATAGAAGCACCATGTTAGTTTAGAATTAATTTGTAAAGAATTTATAATTTACAAGGATGCATCATGAAATGGTTTAGCTAGTCTTGATGCAGAAGGTAAAGTAATAGCCTATGCTTCAAGACAAATTAAAAACCACATGAAAAGAACTACCCAATACATGATCTTGAATTGGCAAACATTGTGTTTAAATTAAAATTTAAGGACATTCATTGGTAAAATGTCATATCTTTATCAACTAAAAGTTTGAAACATTTGATGTCATAAAGATTAGAACTTGAGACAACATTGTGGCTTGAATTATTAAAAGATTATGATCCGGTTAATAACTACCATCCGATAAAAGCCAATGTGGTTGCGTGTATTCTGAAAGCAGAAAAACATTTATTTGCCTTATGAAATATGAATACCTCATTGTCTTTATTTGATGATGGTTCAATTATAGCTAAATTAAAAGCAACCACATTTCTATAATGATCTATGAAGCTAAGAAAGATAATAATAAGTTATACAAAACGATACGCTGTGAATCGACTTCTAACTCGTAATTTTAGATTGACTCGATGATTGTTTATTATTCAAAGGCAAAATATGTATTTCAAGAATGCGAATCGGTACGTATGATTTTACGCGAAGCTCATAATGGTACCATGTCTATTCATCCCGTAGTAATCAAAATGTACAATTATCTAAAAAGATGTACCGGTACGAATGAAACAGATATTTCAATATGTAACTAAATGTTTAATATGTCAGCAAGTAAAAGCTACATTGCTACACCTTTGAGATTATTACAACCAATTATGATACCAAAAATGGAAATGGGAAAGAATTACTATGACTTTGTATTGGTGGTTACCTTTGTCTCCGAAGAAGAAAGATGTCATTTGGGTAATCGCTGATCTAAGTAATGTCTGCACACTTTATTCCAATACGTATGGACTTTTCCTGATAGGCTGGTTAAATTATATGTTTTTGAGATTATTAGATTGCATGAGTGCCTGGTTCCATTATTTTAGACAGAGATCTCGGTTTACATCCTGATTCTCGAATAAGCTACAAGAAGTTTGGGTACATAAAGACATTTTTGGCATCAAAGATTTCATCCTCAAATGATGGACAATCAATGTGTTATATGATTAGAAGATTTTCTTTGGTGTTGTATACTTGAATTTGAAGGTACTAGGAAAAATATTCGCTTTTTAGTTGAATTTGATTATAATAACAGCTTATCACCCAGACAGATGGCATCAGAGTGAGGCTTTGTATGGTCGAAATGTAGAACTCCATTGCATTGGTCAGAGCTCATGAGAAAAGATACACTGAGTTGACTTTAGTCTCGTGAATCAAGAAAAGGTGAAAGTAATTCAAGATAGTTTGAAATGTACCGATCACAAAAATCTTGTACCAATCTTAAATGAAAAGAAATAGAATTTTGTCATATGGACAAGGAATTCTTAAAAGTATCACCTTGGAAGAAAGTTCTCCGATTTGGCTATAAAGGAAATCGAGACCACGATTTATCAAAGCATGAGATTAACAAAGAATCCGACCATGTATATTGGTTGGCATTACTACACAATAACTTCTGATAGAATTTATACGTTTTCCAAGTATCCATGTTACAACGGTATAGACTAATTTTCACATGTTATTTCTCCAACAAAAGTTGAGATTTAGCCCGACATGATCATGTTGAGGAACCATTAAAACTCAAAACGGATATTGGCAAGAATTGATTGAAACTTTAGCATGGGCTCATGAACGCACACCTTTAGCTAATTTGATTGATAATAATAGGAACTGAACCATTATGGCAAAGAAAAGTTTGATTCATAGGAGAAGAAGAGGCAAAAATTGGAACAAAAATATCATTTGATCTGTCGATCCTCAAAAAAAGAAATAAGCAAAGTTCCGTCGTTGAGTGAGAAATGGAAAATTCATGGAAAGTTACAATCCTCACCACGAAATAGCGCACCCACACGTCTTCATCGACGTTGCTTTTCGACCGGAAGACCGAGAGCTAACTATCGAGACTTTGGACTATCCGGACACATACTTCGTGAAATGGTTCACGCATGTTTGTTGCCGGGGCAACAAGATCAAGTTGGTAAGGATTAAAATATCCCTTCCTTTTTCTATTTATTTCTATGATCGATGATCATAGAGGGGCCCCTTTACCATTCTGTATAAATAGGCTATTCTATTTGTACATATATGGAAGAGGGGCGCATTCAATCTTTGTTTGTCCATTAGTTTGGTTTCTTTTCATCGCGGGATAGAGCAGTTTGGTAGCTGCAAGGCTCATAACCTTGAGGTCATGGGTTCAAATCCTGTTCCTGCAACATTACATTTTTTGACAAAAAAATTAGACTTGACCCTATTAACTAGTCATTTTTTCTTTTAGGGGGGTGTATTATATTCCAATTCCAGTCAACTATTTACAGTCAACTATAACGAATCTTTTATCCTCTTATCTTAAATACATTGCCCTGGGCGGATAGGGAATCGAACCCGCGTCTTCTCCTTGGCAAAGAGAAATTTTACCATCTGACTATATCCGCATTTTCGTTCTTGATTCTTGATACGAAAGAATATTTGGTCAGAGCTAGACAGATACTTTCTTCAGTTCAGGCGATTTTATCAAATTCCACTGCTAAACCAATTAACAATCGAAATTATATAACAATTCAAATGCTTATCAATTAATCAAATTACAAGTTATTAGCAATTAATATTAATTTATATTATTTGCTATTAATATTAAGTTAATAATATTTATATTATTTATATTAATATATTTCGATTTAGAAATCTATATTTCTATATTATTTATTTTATTATTCTATCTATTATTATATTATCTATTATTATATTATTCTTATAATATTATTCTATATATTTTCTATTTAGTTATTATTTCTATTTAGTATATTTAGAATTTTATTTAATTTAAGTTAAATTGAAATAGAAAAATTAATAATTTAATTTAAGTATAATTAAAATAAATTATTAATTTAATAATTTAGAATTTCATTTTTTTATTATGATTTCGATTTTATTATTTTCTTTTCATTCATCATTCAAATTCTATTTATTTCATTCAAGTTACATTACAGATTACAGAAGTTTGACTGACCCT
>JAOWAC010000051.1:35000-55000 GCA_025698475.1 Gossypium anomalum
CTCTCAGGAATGAGAATTCTAATTTACTTAACGTGTAGAGGGTAAAATGGTTTTATTGATATTGGGTTTGATCAATGCAATGAATTGTTTCAAGGCCAATCATAATTGGCTTATCAGAACAGAACGAAATTCATTTATTTGATTAATACATGTACCTTAGCAATCTGACATAGATCCAATCTATTTTATCGAAACATGTGATGAAGGGATTTGCTTTGTCCACTGAACCCATTTTTTTAGAAAAAAAAACACACACACATAATTTTCGATAACTTCTTGCTGCCTCTTCCAAAATTCCTGATTTACTTTTTGTTAATTTACCGGCTTAGTGTGAGATAGAAACATGCCTGTCTCTGTCGTAATAATGAGTGAATCAATGAATGAAAGTGGAAAAGCTTTTTGGCTCTAGTCATTCCATTATCATTATATTGACAATTTAAAAACTGCTCATACTATGAGCATAGTATGGTCGCGGTCAGCAAGTATGCCCCATCGTCTAGCGGTTCAGGACACTCTCTTTCAAGGAGGCAGCGGGGATCTGACTTCCCTGGGGGTAGGGTACTACGAAAGGAAGTTGATCATGGATTATCAATAAACCTAGAATTGATTCTTCCTGGTCGATGCCCGAGCGGTTAATGGGGACGGACTGTAAATTGTTGGCAATATGTCTACGCTGGTTCAAATCCAGCTCGGCCCAATAATTCGCTGATCCGCCATAACCTAAAATGCCCATTTTTTGTATTTTGTTTTCCTGAAAAGCCAAAAAAAAAAATTAGGAAGAATAAAAAAGTCCAATTTTGTGATATATCCATCCCTACCGCTATTTGTTTTTTATTTTGTTCTATTTATTTAGTTGTTCCCATAAATTATGACCTTGATACCGCTCTAGATTCATATCAGGATCATTAAATAGAAAGGTTAATGAAAAGAAAAAGAGTAAAGTAAACAAAAAAGAAGACTCTTTTTTGTTTTCATTTTCAAATTGATTATTGATCGATTTATTTGGCAATAACGAAAGGATTCCTAGTAACTAGTAATCCGCGTCGCTCTCACTCAAAGTGCATACCCGTATGGATATATCACTCGCGCCTTTGTTTGTTACAACCCGGCTTCGAATCTAAAATCGAAATAGAAAATGGCTTGAATGAAATCATAAGACTATCTATGTTGTACACTTTTCTTTATTTCCCTGGGATTGTAGTTCAATTGGTCAGAGCACTGCCCTGTCAAGGCGGAAGCTGTGGGTTCGAGCCCTGTCAGTCCTGACGGATAAAATACATCAATTGATCCTCCGTTTTCTGTCAAAGGGGATACAAATGACAGAATTTCATTCCCAACGATATCTTTATTTTTTTTATTTTTTTTTCCTTTTTTTTTGTTGGGGTTTATTTGGAAACTATTTGTAAACGGTGAAAGTGGAAAAGCAGTCAGATGATACATCATCAGATGATTGTACAAGGAAGGCGGTAGATTATCGAAAAGAAAGGGTGGAAAAGAATATATATAAATAAAGGAATTCTTTTGATTGGACCAGGCATCACTTTTTGTATTCGGTGTGGATAAAAGATCTTCCTATGTTATACTATTCAATTCTCGACGGTGAATCGATTTGATAGCCTAGATATTGTTATTCATGATATTGATCCGATTCGATGTCATTGAAATGTAAGTCATTGCATTGAATTTACAAGCGACAAATTTATCATCTCTATGGGATTAAATCCCGAGTTATTGCGAAGTAAAAAAAACAATGAAATTATGGAAGTAAATATTCTCGCATTTATTGCTACAGCGCTGTTCATTCTAGTTCCTACCGCTTTTTTACTTATAATATACGTAAAAACTGTCAGTCAAAGTGATTAATTTGAATGAAACTTGACTTTTTATCAAGATCAAGGAGTTAAGAAAAAAAGGATTCAAATCTCACGTCTTAAATAAAATGAATGGACTAGAATCAGCAGTATCCTATAAAACTCGATAGTATGGTAGAAAAAAAATATGAATCTTTCTACCATACTATCTATATCTATTATTGTAATGTAGAAAGATACAAGTTTAATATAGATGAATCCACAATATGGATCTTCATACATGTCGATATCAATTAAATATATGTACTGTACATAGTATCTCAATTTTATTTCTTCGCTTGATCTATTTTATTTGTGTTGATTTCAATTAATCTGAAATAATTGAAAGGCAAGTCTTATGATTTTATAATTTTTCATTTCATGGATTTGATTTTTTGGTGGATACCGAGATTCCTATTAAAATAATCAGAAATGAAGGAAAAATGGAATAGGCATATATTAATTAAATTAATAAAAAAAAAAAAGAAAACCAAGTAATCTTTTTTTGAACATTCCAAAGAAGTAATTCGTTGAGCAACTGACAGATGATCCAAAGAGTTCTATGGTGACTTTTCTTCGTATTTCGTTTCGAAAAAAGGGTATACCCTGCCGATTTTGAATTTAACTTCTTTGATCCATGATATGAAATGAGTCAATAAAGCATTTCATAAATGAAATTCAAATAAAACAGGGGGTAAGTGTCTAATATGTGACTACACTAAGGCAAGATCTTATTAAATTAAATAAAAAAAAGACTTTTTTTTTCTTTGAACAGTAAAGAGGGAGGGAAATAAAAACAAGCAAATACAGAAAACAAAGGGGGTTCCTTGTCCCTCATTGTCCGTTTATAACTCTGGTAAGAGCTGGTTCATCAAAATAGAAAATTTAGGAAGAATTCTTTTTTTTTAATTGCCTATCATCCGATCCCTTTACTTTCGAAATACGAACATGGGGATTATGGAAATGTTTGTTTGATTTTGATTGAAAAGGTGTTATTCATAGAATACATTACTCCACTAGAATCCAAGAATTTCGAAATGAAGACTAATAAAATAGTTAAAATAAAAAAAGGCTTTGCAAAACGATCTAGAAAACAATTGATACGGCTTGATTCCTCAACCCCAATTAGGAGTACCCCTAGAGCCCACTTCTTCCCCATACTACGAGTGAAAGGGAAAATGTAAAGACTACCATTAAAGCAGCCCAAGCAAGACTTACTATATCCATGTGTATTATGTCCCCTATCTCTATGAATATGAAACAAATATGAAGGAATTAAATTTTTCCATTATTGTTCACTAATAATAGTGGAATTACTGGCGCAGAGTCAAAAAGAAAAGGGAATTGTGACACGCCACCGTTGATGAATCACTTCGATAAATCCGCTTATAACAAGCTCTTATATGATTTCGAGTAAAATCGAGAACCATTAAGCACAAGCAAAATGCGCAGTAACGCTTTTTGGAAGTATCAAAAGAATGTTACTCACATGTATCAATAATAAGACTTATTCTTTTTTTGGTGTCCTCATTAAGTAAAAGCCAATTATCTATCCAATCTAATATTAATTGATGTCTGAACACTCAGAGACTTTCATCCGTCTGTATACAAAGTATCTTCCAACCCTTCTACAACCATTCATTAGTTAATTAGACACTCCTGTTATCCAATCTAATTCAAGACTCTCTAGTAGCCACTCCATTAGTAAGGGGCTCCCATATCAAGATTTACTGATTCCTTCCACTCCTTTAGTTTTTCCTTGAATCCTAGACGTTTAGAGACGTTAGATTTCTGAGTTTTTTGTTGATCAGGCGACACCCGGATTTGAACTGGGGAATAAGGGATTTGCAGTCCCCGCCTTACTGCTCGGCCATGTCGCCAAAAGGCTACAAAAAAAAAAAAGGAGAGTATCTCCCTTTTCTTTTTCATTTTTAGATCGGATCCATACCTTCAATTGGTTATAGTATCTCAAGACACACAATATCTAAAAACTTTCCCTTTCTTTTCTATTGAAAAAGAAAATGTGGATTCTCAGTTACAAAAGTCAAAATTCAGGACAAATAAATTGAACCATTAACTATTGACTGCAAATTTATGGACGATTCTTCTTCACTTGTCTTTTCTAATGGTATAAGAAAATAAAACTGATACATAACTAATCAGTATTGATTTTTTTTTCAACAAAAAAAAAAAAAACTTTCTGAATTTCAAGTATATTATAATAATATAACAGCAATTATGAGTCTATGTAAACCCCAGAGCATAAGTTGTTACACAGTTATCTAATGAGGTATTTTATCTATCTAGATATGATGTCCATAGGGAATCAGCAAGAAATTCTCGTGTTTCAATTTTTCATTGAATAGATTAAAATAAAAGAAAAAATAGAATTTTTCATAGAGCACACCATGTCTTGTCTCCATTAGAGCGTTATAATGGAATAAAAGAAAGACATATATAAATAGAAATGCTATATCTGCACATGTTTAATAAATATAAGCCCCCTTTTCGTACGCACTTCAATCATATTCTAAATATTCTACTAAAAAAAAAACTAAAAAGGGGGTAAAACATCTATCTTCTCTATGAATCGTTTTTTGAACAATGGAGTCCATGAAAAAATTAAGCGCTAGAAAAATCAACTCTCTCCCTATATATATATTTTATGATTATTTTGTCTTTATCTCAACGAACAGATCAAATCAGGAATTCCTTTCATTTTTCTGGTATTCAATCGGATTGGAATATGTAATATCATAATAATGGTAGAAATTGAATTATTTTTTTTTTTATTCTATACAAAAACAAAACTCCATGCGGCTAAATGGCATTTATCAATTTTTTCTGTATCTGTTTGTTATAAATTCAAATTTGAGTATAATTTTTCTTCTTCCGTTCATACGCATTTCATATTTCATACATTCCACATATATTATATGGTATATGGAGTTAGATAAAATTTCATGTGATTCAGTAAACAGAATAGAAATTCAATTCCATCATTATTAGATCGATCTGTAGGATCTGATGAAGAATGAGAAAAGAATGGGATTTTTTTGAGAAATGGGAAATTCAAAATGCTCGGGGATGAAAATGGGGAAATGTCTACAATACCTGGGTTGAATCAGATACAATTTGAAGGATTTTGTGGGTTCATGGATCGGGGCTTAATAGAAGAACTTTATAAGTTTCCAAAAATTGAAGATACAGAGCAAGAAATTGAATTTCAATTATTTGTGGAAACATATCAATTGGTGGAACTGTTGATAAAAAGAAAGGGATGCTGTATATGAATCACTCACATATTCTTCTGAATTATATGTATCCGCAGGATTAATTTGGAAAACCAGTAAGGATATGCAAGAACAAACAATTTTTATTGAAACATTCCTTTAATGAACTCCTCGGAACTTCTATAGTAAATGGAATATACAGAATTGTGATCAATCAAATATTGCAAAGCCCCGGTATCTATTATCGATCAGAATTGATCATAACGGAATTTCTGGTCTATACTGGTACCATAATATCAGATTGGGGAGGGAGGTTAGAATTAGAGATTGATAGAAAAGCAAGGATATGGGCTGTGTGTAAGTAGGAAACAGAAAATATCTATTCTAGTTCTATCATCAGCTATGGGTCTGAATCTAAGAGAAATTCTAGAGAATGTTTGCTACCCTGAGATTTTCTTGTCTTTCCTGACTGATAAGGAAAAAAAAAAATTGGGTCAAAAGAAAATGCCATTTTGGAGTTTTATCAACAATTTTCTTGTGTAGGCGGGGATCCGGTATTTTCTGAATCCTTGTGTAAGGAATTACAAAAGAAATTTTTCAGCAAAGATGTGAATTAGGAAGGATTGGTCGACGAAATATGAACCAGAGATTGAATCTTAATATACCTCAGAACAATACATTTTTGTTACCGCGAGATATATTGTCAGCTGCGGATCGTTTGATTGGAATGAAATTTGGAATGGGTACACTTGACGATATGAATCATTTGAAAATAAGCGTATTCTGTTCTGTAGCGGATCTCTTACAAGATCAATTCGGATTGGCTCTGGTTCGTTTAGAAAATGTAGTTAGAGGAACTATATGCGGAGCAATTAGGCATAAATTGATACCGACTCTCAGAATTTGGTAACTTTGACTCCATTAACAACCACTTATGAATCCTTTTCGGATTACACCCATTGTCTCAAGTTTTGATCGAACAAATCCATTGACACAAATAGTGCATGGGAGAAAATTGAGTTATTTGGGCCCCGGAGGATTGACCGGGCGAACTGCTAATTTTCGGATACGAGATATCCATCCTAGTCACTATGGACGCATTTGCCCAATTGACACGTCTGAAGGGATCAATGTTGACTTATCGGATCCTTAGCAATTCATGCCAGGATTGGTCATTGGGGTCTCTAGAAAGTCCATTTTATAAAATCTTTGAGAGATCAAAAAAGCACAGATGCTTTATTTATCCCCAAGTCGAGATGAATATTATATGGTAGCGGCAGGAAATTCTTTTGGCCTTGAATCAGGTATTCAGGAAGAACAGGTTGTTCCGGCTCGATACCGCCAAGAATTCCTGACTATTGCATGGGAACAAGTTCATCTTCGAAGTATTTTTCCTTTTCAATATTTTTTCATTGAGCTTCCTCATTCCTTTTATCGAGCATAATGACGCGAATCGGGCTTTAATGAGTTCTAATATGTAACGCCAAGCAGTTCCGCTTTCGTTCCGAGAAGTGCATTGTTGAACTGGGTTGGAACGCCAAGTGGCTCTAGATTCAGGAGTTCCCGCCATAGCCGATCACGAGGGAAAGATCATTTCTACCGATACTGACAAGATTATTTTATCGGGCAATGGAGATGCTCTAGGCATTCCATTAGTTATGTATCAACGTTCCAACAAAATACTTGTATGCATCAAACTGCCCGGGTTCGGCGGGGTAAATGCATTAAAAAGGGGCAAATTTTAGCGGACGGTGCCGCATGGTTGGTGGCGAACTCGCTTTGGGCAAAACGTACTAGTAGCTTATATGCCATGGGAAGGTTACAATTTTGAGGATGCGGTACTCATTAGCGAGCGTCTAGTATATGAAGATATTTATACTTCTTTTTCACATACGAAAATATGAAATTCAGACTCATGTGACAAGCCAAGGTCCTGAAAGAATCACCTAACGAAATACCGCACCTAGAAGCCCATTTACTCCGCAATTTAGACAAAAATGGAATTGTGATGCTGGGATCTTGGGTGGAGACAGGCGATATTTTAGTAGGTAAATTAACGCCTCAGGTGTCGAAAGAATCATCGTATGCTCCAGAAGATAGATTATTACGGGCCATACTTGGGATTCAGGTATCCACTTCAAAGGAAACTTGTCTAAAATTACCTATAGGTGGTAGGGGTCGAGTCATCGATGTGAGATGGGTCCAGAAAAAAGGGGGTTCTAGTTATAATCCGGAAACGATTCGTGTATATATTTCACAGAAACGCGAAATCAAAGTAGGCGATAAAGTAGCCGGAAGGCATGGAAATAAAGGGATCATTTCAAAAATTTTACCTAGACAGGATATGCCTTATTTGCAAGACGGAAGACCTGTTGATATGGTCTTCAACCCATTAGGAGTACCTTCACGAATGAATGTAGGACAGCTATTTGAATGCTCGCTTGGGTTAGCAGGGAGTCTACTAGATAGACATTATCGAATAGCACCATTTGATGAGAGATATGAACAAGAGGCTTCGAGAAAACTAGTGTTTTCCGAATTATATCAAGCCAGTAAGCAAACAGCGAATCCATGGGTATTTGAACCCGAATATCCAGGAAAAAGCAGAATATTTGATGGAAGAACGGGAGGCCCCTTTGAGCAACCTGTTATAATAGGAAAACCTTATATCTTGAAATTAATTCATCAAGTTGATGATAAAATACATGGGCGTTCCAGTGGACATTATGCACTTGTTACACAACAACCACTTAGAGGAAGGTCCAAGCAAGGAGGACAACGGGTAGGAGAAATGGAGGTTTGGGCTCTAGAGGGATTTGGTGTTGCTCATATTTTACAAGAAATGCTTACTTATAAATCTGATCATATTAGAGCTCGCCAAGAAGTACTTGGGACTACGATCATTGGAGGAACAATACCTAAACCCTGAAGATGCTCCAGAATCTTTTTCGTTGCTCGTCCGAGAATTACGATCTTTGGCTCTGGAACTGAATCATTTCCTTGTATCTGAGAAGAACTTCCAGATTAATAGGAAGGAAGCTTAATCGGAATGAATCAGAATTTTTCTTCTATGATCGACCGATATAAACATCAACAACCTGAATTGATCAGTTTCTCCCAACAAATAAGTGCTTGGGCCAAGAAAATCCTACCTAATGGAGAAACTGTTGAGAGGTGACAAAACCCTATACTTTTCATTACAAAACCAATAAACCGGAAAAGGATGGATTATTTTGTGAAAGAATTTTTGACCTATAAAAGTGGAATTTGCGCTTGTGGAAATTATCGAGTAATTGGAAATCAAAAGGAGGGCCCTAAATTTTGTGAACAATGCGGAGTTGAATTTGTTGATTCTCGGATACGAAGATATCAAATGGGATACATAAGGCTGGCATGTCCAGTAACTCATGTATGGTATTTGAAACGTCTTCCTAGTTATATCGCCAATCTTTTAGACAAAACTCTTAAAGAATTAGAGGGTCTAGTATACTGCGATGTGTGATTTGATCGAAATTATTATTTTACAGATTAGGAATGAGAAACTGTCATCCCATTCAATCGAATTGGGATGCCCTGGATCTGACATGTCTCTTGGGAAGAGTAACATGAAGCTCAGAATTATGGGCGTATTCAATACTCCCAAATAAAAAGGGAATTGGTCTATGGTCGAGTCAGTAAAAATAAATAACTAGGAATTTTGAGTTGTACTCGAAAAAAAGACTTGTGGAATTAACTGTTCTCATTTCTTTTAGTTCTTTTAGAAAGAAATGAAATTATGTTCAAGGAAACAAATATGTCATGGTTGCAGGAGTCTATACATCGCATATAGGCTTAGGCTTTAAGTTAAGGGCATCGTGGTATAATCGTCGAGGTACCGCAGGACCTAAGAGATCGAATGGAAGGGTACATAGACAAGTAAATCCTTTATGACACTCCTTAAATTTGAATTTAAGAGGATTCAGCATTCGAGGGGAAGTAGACTACTCAAGAATTTCACATTTCATTTATGTCCTAATTTTGAAAAGAATTAAGAAAATCTAAATCAATAAAAGAAGAATCAATCAATGAAATGTTTCTTGGAACTTGAGTAAAGAGTAGACCTTTTTTGGGGGGTTCTAGAATTTGAAAGCGAGAACTCCTTTACTTTATCTTTATTTGGTGTAACTACTTGAGCCGGATGAGAGGAAACTCTCATGTCCGATTTTGAGGGGGGGATCCCGCAGGGCCCTATCCTAATTTTTTTTTTTGCTAGGCCCATCGCTAAAAAAACCTACTTTTTACGATTACGAGGTTCATCTGAATATGAAATTCAATCCTGGAAATACAGTATCCCACTTTTTTTTTACTACCCAAGGTTTCTGATACATTTCGAAGTCGCGAAATTTCTACCGGAGCAGGTGCTATTCGAGAACAATTAGCTGATCTAGATTTGCGAATTCTTATCGATTATTCGGTGGTAGAATGGAAAGAATTAGGAGAAGAAGGCCTCACGGGTAATGAAATGGAAGATCGAAAATTGGAAGAAGAAAGGATTTTTGGTTAGACGCATGGAATTGGCTAAGCATTTTATTCGAACAAATATAGAACCAGAATGGATGGTTTTATGTCTATTACCGGTTCTTCCTCCCGAGTTGAGACCGATCATTCAGATAGATGGGGGTAAACTAATGAGTTCGGATATTAATGAACTCTATAGAAGAGTTATCTATCGAAATAATACTCTTACCGATCTATTAACAACAAGTAGATCTACGCCAGGGGAATTAGTAATGTGTCAGGAAAAATTGGTACAAGAAGCCGTGGATACACTTTTGATAATGGAATCCATGGACAACCAATGAGGGACGGTCATAATAAGGTTTACAAGTCGTTTTCAGATGTAATTGAAGGCAAAGAGGGAAGATTTCGCGAGACTTTGCTTGGCAAACGAGTCGATTATTCGGGACGTTCTGTCATTGTTGTTGGCCCCTCACTTTCATTACATCGCTGTGGATTGCCTCGCGAAATAGCAATAGAGCTTTTCCAGACATTTGTAATTCGCGGTCTAATTAGACAACATCTTGCTCCGAAATATAGGAGTTGCTAAGAGTAAAATTCGGGAAAAAGGGCTGATTGTATGGGAAATACTGCAAGAAGTTATGCGGGGACATCCTGTATTGCTGAATAGAGCGCCTACTCTGCATAGATTAGGTATACAGGCATTCCAACCTATTTTAGTGGAAGGACGCGCTATTTGTTTACATCCATTAGTTTGTAAGGGATTCAATGCAGACTTTGATGGGGATCAAATGGCAGTTCATGTACCTTTATCTTTAGAGGCAAGCGGAGGCTCGTTTACTTATGTTTTCTCATATGAATCTCTTTGTCTCCAGCTATTGGGGATCCCATTTCCGTACTGACTCAAGATATGCTTATTGGGCTCTATGTATTAACGAGTGGGAATCGTCGAGGTATTTGTGCGAATAGGTATAATCCATGGAATCGAAAAAGCTATCAAAATGAAAGAATTGACGATAATAACTATAAGTCTACAAGGGAGCCTTTTTTTTGTAATTCCTATGATGCGATTGGAGCTTATAGGCAGAAAAGAATCAATTTAGATAGTCCTTTGTGGCTCCGGTGGCGACTAGAGCAATGCGTTATTGCTTCAAGAGAAGCTCCCATCGAAGTTCACTATGAATCTTTGGGTACCTATCATGAGATTTATGGACATTATCTAATAGTAAGAAGTTTAAAAAAAAATTCTTTGTATATACATTCGAACCACTGTTGGTCATATTTCTTTACCGAGAAATCGAAGAAGCTATACAAGGGTTTTTTCGGGCCTACTCATATGATACCCAATCATATGGTATCTAAGCTAAAAATTCTATGACACCAATATGAATTCGGGTCTCTCCGGTTCAACTAGGACCCCAGTTCCTGACCTGACTTTCTACCAAAATCAAGATCGAGAAAAGGAAGTTTTCCAATCATTGACTCAAACCCATTGGCGAAGTCCACTCAGCGGAATAAGGGGGTATTTATGGCAGAACGGGCCAATCTGGTATTTCACAATAAAGTGATAGATGGAACTGCCATTAAACGGCTTATTAGCAGATTAATAGATCACTTCGGAATGGCATATACATCACACATCCTGGATCAAGTAAAAGCTCTGGGTTTCCAGCAAGCCACTGCTACATCCATTTCATTAGGAATTGATGATCTTTAACGATACCTTCTAAGGGATGGCTAGTCCAAGATGCTGAACAACAAAGTTTGATTTTGGAAAACACCATCATTTTGGGAATGTACACGCGGTAGAAAAATTACGCCAATCAATTGAGATATGGTATGCTACAAGTGAATATTTGCGACAAGAAATGAATCCTAATTTTAGGATGACTGACCCGTTTAACCCAGTCCATATAATGTCTTTTCAGGAGCTAGAGGAAATGCATCTCAAGTGCACCAATTAGTAGGTATGAGAGGATTAATGTCGGATCCCCAAGGACAAATGATCGATTTACCCATTCAAAGCAATTTACGCGAAGGACTGTCTTTAACAGAATATATCATTTCTTGCTACGGAGCCCGAAAAGGGGTTGTGGATACCGCCGTACGAACATCAGATGCTGGATATCTTACGCGCAGACTTGTTGAAGTAGTTCAACACATTGTTGTACGTAGAACAGATTGTGGCACCACCCGAGGGATTTCTGTGAGTCCTCAAAAGAGGACGCTTCCGGAAAGAATTTTTATCCAAACATTAATTGGTCATGTATTAGCGGACGATATATATATCGGTCCGCGGTGCATTGCCATTCGAAATCAAGATATTGGGCTTGGGCTTGTCGATCGATTCAGAGCCTTCGAACACAACCAATATCTATTCGAACTCCCTTTACTTGTAGGAGTACATCTTGGATTTGTCGATTATGTTATGGTCGGAGCCCCACCATGGTGACCTGGTTGAATTGGGAGAAGCTGTAGGTATTATTGCGGGGCAATCCATTGAGAACCGGGAACGCAACTAACATTAAGAACTTTTCATACCGGCGGAGTATTTACAGGGGTACTGCAGAACATGTATGAGCCCCTTTAATGGAAAAATCAAATTCAATGAGGATTTGGTTCATCCTACACGCACACGTCACGGGCATCCTGCTTTTTTATGTTATCTGACTTGTATGTAATTATTGAGAGCGAAGATATTATACATAAGGTGACTATTCCACCAAAAAGTTTTTTTTAGTTCAAAACGATCAATATGTAGAATCAGAACAAGTGATTGCTGAGATTCGCGCGGGAACATACACTTTAAATTTGAAAGAGAGGGTCTGAAAACATATTTATTCTGACTCAGAGGGGGAAATGCACTGAGTACTGATGTGTACCATCTGCCTGAATTTACATATAGTAATGTCCATCTCTTACCAAAAACAAGCCATTTGTGGATATTATCAGGGGGTTCGTACAAATTCAGTGTAGTTCCTTTTTCGCTCCACAAGGATCAAGATCAAATAAACATTCATTATCTTTCTGCCGAACGAAGATATATTTCTAGATTCTCAGTGAATAATAATCAAGTGAGACACAACTTATTTAGTTCGGATTTTTCGGATAAAAAGAAGATAGGATTTACGATTATTCAGAATTGAATCGAATAATAGGTACTGGGCATTGTGATTTCATATATTCTGCTATTCTCCACGAGAATGCTGATTTATTGGCAAAGAGACGAAGAAATAGATTTATTATTCCATTTCAATTGATTCAAGACCAAGAGAAAGAACTAATGCTGCATTCCCATTCCGGTATCTCGATGGAAATACCCATAAATGGTATTTTCCGTAGAAAAAGTATTCTTGCTTTTTTTGACGATCCTCGATACAGAAGAAAGAGTTCAGGAATTACTAAATATGGGACTCTAGGGGCGCATTCAATCGTCAAAAGGGAGGATGTGATTGAGTATCGAGGAGTCAAAAAGGTTAAGCCAAAATACCAAATGAAAGTAGATCGATTTTTTTTCATTCCCGAGGAAGTGCATATTTTATCCGAATCTTCTTCCATAATGGTACGGAACAATAGTATCATTGGAGTAGATACCCAAATCACTTTAAATACAAGAAGCCAAGTGGGCGGATTGGTCCGAGTGGAAAGAAAAAAAAAAAGGATTGAACTGAAAATTTTTTCGGGTAATATCTATTTTCCCGGAGAAAGAGATAAGATATCTCGACACAGTGGCATCTTGATACCACCAGGAACGGGCAAAACAAACTCTAAGGAATCAAAAAAATTGAAAATTGGATCTATGTCCAACGGATCACACCTACCAAGAAAAAGTATTTTGTTTTGGTTCTGACCTGTAACCCCATATGAAATACCGGACGGTCTAAATTTAGCAACACTCTTCCCCAGGATCCATTTCGGGAAAAAGATAATATGCAACTTCTGAGCTGTCAATTATATCCTTTATGGAAATGGCAAACTGACTCGGAGAATTTCTGACACAAGTATTCAACTAGTTCGGACTTGTTTAGTGTTGAGTTGGGACCAAGACAACAAAAGTTCTTTTTCGCCGAAGAGGTCTGTGCTTCCTTTGTTGAAGTAAGGACAATGGTCTGATTCGAGATTTCCTAAGAATCGACTTAGTGAAATCTCATTTTTTATATGAGAAAAAGAAATGATCCGTCAGGTTCAGAATTGATTTCTGATAATAGGTCAGATCGTACCAATAAAAATCCGTTTTATTCCATTTATTCCAACGCAAGGATTCAACAATCGTTTAGCCAAAATCACGGAACTATTCATACGCTCTTGAACAGAAATAAGGAATCCCAATCTTTGCTAATTTTGTCATCATCTAATTGTTTTCGCATGGGCCCATTCAACGATGTAAAATATCACAATGTGATAAAACAATCAATTAAAAAGATCCTCTAATTCCAATTAAGAATTTATTGGGTCCTTTAGGAACAGCCCCCAAAATTGCGAATTTTTATTCATCATTTTACCCTTTAATAACTCATAATCAGACCTCGGTAGCGAAATATTTGGAGCTTGACAATTTAAAACAGGCTTTTCAAGTACTTAACTATTATTTAATAGCTGAAAATGGGAGAATTTATAATTTGATCCATGCCGTAACATCTTTTGAATGCAGTCAATTTGAATTGGTATTTTCCCCATCATCATTATCATCATAATTATTGTGAAGAAACGTCCACAATAATTAGTCTTGGGCAGTTTATTTGAAAAAATGTATGGATAGCTAAAAGTGGACCACGCCTAAAATCGGGTCAAGTTTTTATTGTTCAAGCTGATTCTATAGTAATAAGATCGGCTAAGCCTTATTTGGCGACTCCGGGAGCAACTGTCCATGGGCATTATGGAGAAATCCTTTACGAAGGAGATACGTTAGTTACATTTATATATGAAAATCGAGATCTGGTGATATAAACGCAGGGTCTTCCAAAAGTGGAACAAGTGTTAGAAGTGCGTCTGATTGATTCAATATCGATGAACCTAGAAAAGAGAATTGAGGGTTGGAACGAATGTATAACAAGAATTCTTGGAATTCCTTGGGGATTCGTGATTGGTGCTGAGCTAACTATAGTGCAAAGTCGTCTCTCTTTGGTTAATAAGATCCAAAAGGTTTATCGATCTCAGGGGGTACAGATCCATAATAGGTATATAGAAATTATTGTACGTCAAATAACATCAAAAGTATTGGTTTCAGAAGATGGAATGTCTAATGTTTTTTTACCCGGGGAACTGATTGGATTATTGCGAGCGGAACGAACGGGGCGTGCTTTAGAAGAAGCGATTTGTTATCGAGCCGTTTTATTGGGAATAACGAGAGCATCTCTGAACACTCAAAGTTTTATATCTGAAGCAAGTTTTCAAGAAACTGCCTGAGTTTTAGCAAAAGCTGCTCTCCGGGGTCGTCGATCGATTGGTTGAAAGGCCTGAAAGAAAACGTTGTGCTGGGGGTATGATACCCGCCGGTACCGGATTCAAAGGATTAGTGCACCGGTCACGGCAACACACAAAACATTTTTTGGAAAAAAAAAAAGAATTTCGGGGAGGGGGAGAAATGAGATATTTTTTCTTCCACCACTGAGAATTATTTGACTCTTGCATTTCAAACAATTTACATGATACATCAGGCCGCTCTTTTATAGGTATAGAATTTAATGATTCTTAAGATAATTTGTTGTGGTCATTTGAGTTGTTAATTTGTTAATAGTAATAAAGAGAATAACGAATAGAAAGGAATGGCTTGGCTCGTGGATAAACGACCAATCCCCGGTAGAAGAGAAGGTTCCATTGGAACTATTATTTATTTCAGGGTGTCTTGTTTCTCTTTTTTTTTACTTCAAAAAAAGAGAGAGAGGAAGTGCAAACAGAAATGGCAAGAAGATATTGGAACATAAATTTGGAAGAGATGTTGGAAGCAGGAGTTCATTTTGGTCATGGTACTAGGAAATGGAATCCTAGAATGGCGCCATATATCTCTGCAAAACGTAAGGGTATTCATATTACAAATCTGACTAGAAACTGCCTGTTTTTTATCAGAAGCTTGTGATTTAGTTTTTGATGCAGCAAGTAAGGGAAAACAATTTAATTGTTGGTACAAAAATAAAGCCGCTGATCTGGTGGCGCGGGCTGCAATAAGGGCTCGGTGTCATTATGTTAATAAAAATGGCTCGGTGGTATGTTAACAAATTGGCCCACTACAGAAACGAGGCTTCATAAGTTCAGGGACTTGAGAACAGAACAAAAGACGGGGACTCAACCGTCTTCCGAAAAGAGATGCAGCTATGTTGAAGAGACAATTATCTCGCTTGCAAACATATTCAAGGGATTAAATATATGACGAGATTGCCTGATATTGTAATCATCGTTGATCAGCAAGAAGAATATACGGCTCTCATGAGAATGTATCACTTTGGGAATTCCAACAATTTGTTTAATCGATACAAATAGCGATCCTGATCTCGCAGATATTTCTGATTCCAGCAAATGATGACGCTATAGCTTCAATTGATTAATTTTAACAAATTAGTAGTCGCAATTTGTGAGGGTCGTTCTAGCTATATACGAAATCCTTGATTAATAATAAGATAAATAAATTATTTTTTGAACTACATAGATCTATGGAATCGGTTACTATATCCTGAATCGCACAAAAGAGATAAAAACTGTGAATATTGTGTGATTAGTTTCTGTCGGTGTCAAAAATATAGAATTTGAGTAGGCAAGAGAAGATTGAATCAAAATAATTTTTTTTAAGTAAAGTTCTATTTCTGTCAGAGGGCAATATGAATGGTATATCAAACGCACTAAACGGGTTATACGATATCTCTGGTGTGGAAGTAGGCCAACATTTCTATTGGCAAATAGCAGGTTTCCAAGTCCATGCCCAAGTACTTATTACTTCTTGGGTTGTAATTGCTATCTTATTAGGTTCCGCCGTTATCGCTGTTCGAATCCACAAACCATTCCAACCGCCGGTCAAAATTTCTTCGAATATGTTCTTGAATTCATTCGAGACGTAAGCAAAACTCAAAATTGAGAAGAATATGGTCCATGGGTTCCTTTATTGGAACTATGTTTCTATTTATTTTTGTTTCTAACTGGTCGGGTGCTCTGTTACCTTGGAAAATCATACAATTACCTCATGGAGAGTTAGCCGCACCCACGAATGATATAAATACTACTGTTGCTTTAGCTTTACTCACGTCAGTAGCATATTTCTATGCGGGTCTTTCAAAAAAAGGATTGGGGTATTTCAGTAAATACATTCAACCCACTCCAATTCTTTTACCTATTAACATTTTAGAGGATTTCACAAAACCCTTATCACTTAGTTTTCGACTTTTCGGGAATATATTAGCTGATGAATTAGTAGTTGTTGTTCTTGTTTCTTTAGTACCTTCAGTCGTCCCTATACCTGTCATGTTCCTTGGATTATTTACAAGTGGGATTCAAGCTCTTATTTTTGCAACTTTAGCTGCGGCTTATATAGGCGAATCCATGGAGGGTCATCATTGACTAGTTTTTGTTTTTGAAATAGTCTAGCCCTTTTTTAGCTTAGCTTGGTCCAATCCAATGTATGCGCAACTCAAGATAATCTACTTACTTAGGGACCATAAATATACAAATACGACGATCTAGAGTAATAAAAAAAAAGATTACGATATTAGAGAATTTAATAAAAAAAGGAAAGAGATCTAATTGAAAAGATCTTTTTCCTAAAATTCAGGGTTGGTCCATTTTTTTTATTACTTATATTTATATCATATTTACCTTCAATCAATATTATCTTCATATTGTTTTTGTTTATTCAATTTCAATATTATGAGTCCTAATTAGAATAGGAATTCTTATGGTATCAATTTAGGGTCTATGATTTTAAAAAAGCTGTTCTTTATATAGAATGATTCCCATTTCAGTCGATTTCTTCATTCAATTCAATGATTGACCAAAAGAAATTTTTTTTTTAATAAATAATAAAATAAATTGCATGAACTTAGCTCAATCAAATACTGATATTGATTTTTTATTTGTATGCAATGATTTGGTCTAATGAATTCGTCCATTTAGATTGTATCCATGTGAGATAATGCTAAATAAAAAATAAAAGGAAGAGACGAATTTACATTACAAAAAACGATATAAAAAAAAATGATTAGGAAAAAAAGGGGGGGGGGGGGGTAAAATTAGGTATATGGAATCTAATGGCTATAAGACAGCTCTTGTCTATCCTTTGAGGAATAATTCTAGAATCCAATTGAATCTAAGACATGAATAGTTGGTTTACGTTATGTAAGAAACACATGTATATGGGATATTAGATATTGACTAGTTATATACGAACTCAAAATATATCTAATCCAACCTACTACTGTGGATTTAGATAGGTATTCCAATAGAAGAATAGAAGTTCCTCTGTTTCTGTCTTTGACTCTGAATTGAATTGACGAATAAAGAGATAAAATAAAGACAAAAACGAAGAATTCAAAGCAAAGAATGGGTTGGAAAAAAGAAAGGGAAGAACAAAGTATGTGCGGATTCAAAAAAATCTAGCGGATAGGACCTAAAAAAAAGATGTCGAAATAGTTCTGACGGTTCAATAATCTTCTCACTTCCATTCGGAGTTCTTAGTTACTTCGGCAGGTTGAATCTTAGCGATGGAATAATATAATTAAGTCAAAATTCATTGATGATTGTATCATTAACCATTTCTTTATTTTGGTGCGAGGAACTTATCATGAATCCACTGATTTCTGCCGCTTCCGTTATTGCTGCTGGGTTGGCTGTCGGGCTTGCTTCTATTGACCTGGAGTTGGTCAAGGTACTGCTGCGGGCCAAGCTGTAGAAGGTATCGCGAGACAACCCGAGGCGGAGGGAAAAATACGAGGTACTTTATTGCTTAGTTTGGCTTTTATGGAAGCTTTAACAATTTATGGGCTGGTTGTAGCATTGGCACTCTTATTTGCGAATCCCTTTGTTTAATCCTATAAACATGAGAATTTTGTATTTTTTTTTCTTATTTTATGGCTTGGGACTTACTCCTCGCTTTTTTTTCGAATTCTATCAAGATTTCACCCCTACAATTAATTATTCGTTGGGACAATAATCCATGGGAAGGATTAATTTGAGGATGAGGAATTATCACACCGACTCGCTTTCTTCCTTCCCCTTCTTAGTTCAAGAGAACCCCTTATTTCTTATTTATTGTTTAAAGGAGTGTTGCAACAAATGAGGTATTTTGCCATTGACATGAAACCTGCCCCCTAATTCTAATAAGAATTATTATTATTGGGAATTTTCAATTGAAAAAAAATACATTTCTAGATAACTAGATAAATAGAATATATTTTTGACTCCGTTTAGACATAGGTAAATGAAAATTCATAATAATGAATAATTTAATAATAAATTTAATAATTTATTAAAACAAAAAAAGAAATACATAGAATTAGAATAATTAGAATAATATAAATATGATAGAATAAATGGAAAAGGAGTCAAAGCGATATAATACAAAAAAAAGAACCGAGTTCTTTTTTTTTAGTCTATCTAAAATAGGAGATCATATGAAAATGTAACTGATTCTTTCTGTTTCTTGGGTCACTGGCCATCCGCCGGGAGTTTTGGGGTTAATACTGATATTTTAGCAACAAATCCAATAAATCTAAGTGTAGTCCTTGGTGTATTGATCTTTTTGGAAAGGGAGTAAAAGTGAGTTGTTTATTTCAAGAATAGGCTGGATTCACCCAGTTGTACTTTTTTTTCATTATAACTAGGAAAGAAAAGAGTGCATGATCCCATGAATTACTTCTGAATAAATTTTTAAAATCATATTATAGAACCATAGCATTTCGTGATTCATTGGTACATCAACTTTGATTCTCTATTAACTAATAATCTGGGACCATTAACATGGTTAAGGCCAAACCTGTTTGAAGTTCAGATGCAGCAGGGTACTCTTTCTACTAATATGTTACTAAATACAGAAATATTTTCAAAACAAAAATGTTTTTTCGATATAAAACACTCATGTCGATAAAACGATTTGAGCCCCTTTTCCAATGCTGAATCGATGACCTATGTATAAAAGGAGAAGAATTTTTGAATTTGAAGAAAAAAAGAAACAACTTTGCTGACAAATTACAATTATACATTATACAATTCTAAGTATTAATTAGAAATTCAAAATTATATGTAAATTTTGTATTTATTATTTTTTATTATACTTTTTAGTTTTTTGATCTATTTTCTATTTTGGTCAGAAGAATCCTCCGAATATTCTGGTCTTGGATTAGTAATCAGTTTCTGATATTTTGGAATATGAATAGAGACGAGAGGGAGAGGGTAAGCTCATTACATTAGAAAAAGATATTGGGAATTAATTCCCAATAAA
>JAOWAC010000051.1:57500-62500 GCA_025698475.1 Gossypium anomalum
TATTTTTAGCGTTCTAATTCAAAACCGAACATGAAATTTTGGTTTCATTCGGCTCCTTTATGGAAGATGGATAAAAAAAAAAAGAAATAAATAAAATAGAATATAAATAAGATAAGGCAGGAACGAAATGAAATAAGAATTCGGCCCATAACATCTATGTTAGCTTTTCTGTCTGAATGCATTCAAAACAATTCGCTTTCTAGATGATCCTTCTAGAAGAGGATTAGAATAGAACAATTTTTCTAGTTACTTGTTCTCTATTTCTATTTGAGAAAATCCTTAGAAAAGCATTTTGTTTCCATGAGCTAAAACAAGATGTAAATGTCTCTAGTAAACCAAAGTTATCGTTTAATAGCTATTTTGCTTCAATCTATCCCATCAAAAAATTGAAGATTTAGTTACGATTAGAAATACACTTTTCTATCTTTATCCATGGATCTTTTCTCATACTTATTCAATTGGAAGTATTGATCCAATTGAAAAAAAAAAATTTATGTTTCTGTAATTTCATAATCCAATTTTTCAATTTTTAGTTAGAATATAATTTTAAAATTATATATAATTTAATTGGCCCTTGATCCAAATCACGAGAATGTATATTCTTCCTCAAATCTTTCTGTTGAGAGGTAAAGGATTAAATCCTTTTAAGAAATAAAGTTTTTGCTCGGAATATGAATCAAACTGAGGGACCCCTTAACTCTTAGGGGATTAATAGAACGAATCACACTTTTTTTACCACTAAACTATACCTGCTACAATGCGATTATTGTATTTATTGTATATTTATTGTATATAAAGGACCCTTTGTCGAACAGGAGAATTGGGTGTAATCAAGATAGGATTACAAGATAGGAGCCTAAAAATCCTGAAAATTAGGGCCTTGCCACCTTTTGTCAGAAGACTTGTGTTATAGGAGTTTTGATAGATAGGATTCTGACAAAAGGATTTAGTCATAACATAAATAATATAAAAATGGATTGTGCAAAAATCCCATTTTTTTTTTTATTATTTATTCTAGTTATTCTAGTAAAATATAAAATAAATGGAAATAAAAAGAAATAGGAAGAAAGAAAAAGAATAGAAATAATATTTTGATTCTATATCATAGGAACGGAAATAGGACTTCTTCTGCTTCTGATTGTTGATTCAATGCAATAACAAGATTTTTTGTTCCAACAAGCCAGATCGCAGAATCATAGAAAAAATGAGTTATTTGAGTTGAAAATAAAAATGAGCCTGGCCGGGTACTGACCAGGCCGGTCCGTGGAAATTGGAAATAAAAAGTCCTTTTTTTGCGCGAAATCAAAGCGATATTCTTTCTTTTTTGTTATTTGAGATATTTCTTTAGAGCCCTTGTTTTATTTAAAAATAAAAATGATATAGAATATAATATAAATGAAATGGAATTACTGATAAAAGTTCTATATCTCTATAGAAAAGTTGATATATCTATATAATCAATCTAGATAATAATAATAAAATTTAGAATCTATATATCTATGGATTAATAATACTCTATATAGATAAATAATAATCTATATAACATAATCTATATAGTAAAAAAGTAAAAAAGGCTTTTTTTTCAAGCCTTTCTTTTGTGCTGTAACATAGTAATTATCTTTTCTCAATTAGAGAGATGGCTGAGTGGACTAAAGCGTCGGATTGTTAATCCGTTGTGCGAGTTATTCGTACCGAGGGTCTGAATCCTCTCTTCCGTTTCGGTTTTTGGTAGTGGAATAGATCAAATCCTAATACCATTTCTAAAAATGAAGCAAGGAACTCTCCTTTTTTTATTCTTCATGTCCAGGATTACGTCCCGGATCATTAGATAGGAACTGAAGATGAAGAGAGAAACAAAGAATATTACGGTGTAAAAACAAAGAGTTTAAGAGTAAGCATTACACAATCTCCAAGAGCATTTTTTTGAAAAAGAAGAGAATAGATTCCCTGTTTTTATACCACATATCCTATTTTGTTTTGATTTTGACACCAAGAAATAAAGTGATTTCTAGAATTTCTAGAAATCGAAAAGAATTTTCAGAAATTCACTTAGTAATAAGAGTTGAGTTTTTCATTACAAAAATTTTTTCATACCAACAATTATATATTGTATGGACTCTAATCTAAATAGGGTTCTTCATGAAAAGGGTCAGAATGAGGAAATGGGATGATCCAGATTTATCAGGGCTATCCAAGAATTTCAATCTTTGAATTGAGGGGTCTGTTCATAGTGTAAGACTTATCTGATCTTTTCAATTGTTAGAATTTTTTTTTTCTTGAATCACTCATGAATTTTTCTAGGACAGTATTAAGGATCTCATCGAAAACTTACAGCAGCTTGCCAAACAAAGGCTAAGAGAAAAAAGAGAACAGGTATTACTGGCATAAAATCTACGATTGATCAAAAAAAAGCATAGGCCTCGGGCAATTTTAAGGAATAAAAACTACTCTGAAAAAGGGCAGAATTAAAACAGATACAGATCAAATTAAAGATATTAAGCATAACAAAATTTTGTTCTTGGAGATAATTTTGATTGAGTTATTAATATGTTTTTTGATATAAGGAAAAAAATGAAGAAAGGAAAATAAGGCAGACTAAACAATACTTCTTTGAACTCACCTAATCAAAAGCCTTCAATTTACAAGAGAATAGAAGAAATCATACTTTCATACAATATCTTAATTGAATTCTATGTAATGATCAATAAATTGATTTAATTCTCTATCCATACGTGCAAAAATCGTAGCAAGAATCTAATCTATTCCATAGCTATTTGGAACTGGAATTGACGAACAAGGAATACCCATATTAGTGTTTAGTAGTTTCAAATAGAAATCTAAATGGGGCGTGGCCAAGTGGTAAGGCAACGGGTTTTGGTCCCGCCATGCGGAGGTTCGAATCCTTCCGTCCCAGAGCATACTCTATTTATATATCAGAATAACCATATCCGAATCTAAAAATTGCTTTTTTTGTTTTTAATAACCTTCTTTCTAACAGTCAAGTATTGAGAAAATGTGATTCTTGCTTTTGATTTTTAATGATTTCTTAAGATTGGGCACTGAACAACTGTGAGATTGCTGGATCTATTCTACTGAGTTATTTGATCTATCGGGTTATTTGAAGATGCACGGTAGATTCAAAAAGATTAGTTTATTTGTGTTATTTATAATATTCGTGATATTATTAGTATTTTCGTAATATTATTATTAATGATATTCTTTATTTTTATTTTTTTTTTATTAGAATCGAATCGAAAAGTTTAATTAGAATAGAAAAGTATAATAAAAGTTTAAAAAAATAAAAAAATATTGCATTCAGACAATCATACAATATGGGGTAGTTTGAATTCTTATTGAGGCTTTTTCTTCCTAAATTATTTATTTATTTCATATATATATAGAAGGAAATTGATTTCATATAGAAAGTATAGATAGATTACTATGTATCGACTGAACCAATGACTATTCATGATTCCATAATTGAATCAATGCTCCAAACTAGAGGAATGTTATGGTAAAACTTCGTTTGAAACGATGTGGTAGAAAGCAACGTGCGACTTGAAGGACATGATCAGCTGTGGATGTCAAAACCCACCACTTTCCGTTATGTAGAAATGAAGGTGCTTTTTGCTCGACATCCTTTGTTCTATTATAATTAGAATCCGTCTTTTTGTTGGGTTGTAATGTAAATAGTACAGGATGGAGCTCGAAGAGAAACATCCATTTTTCAGGGGCAAGGATCTAGGGTTAGTTAATGGAAATCAATAAGTTGGAACAACTTCGTAAGTCTATTTGTGATATAGAAATCGAAAGGATCCGATTCAAACTATTTTCAAATCAAAAAGAAAAGTTGTTGGAATTGGTAAAACTCTTTCGATCAAAAGTGTATCATGCGAGAATTAATCGTTCATATGATTCTTTGATAGAAAAAAAAAGAGAGAAAAAAGGGCATGTTGCTGCCATTTTTGAAATGATTAAATATCGCCGAAGTAATGTCTAAACCCAATGATTCAAGGCAAAGATAAAAGATCCTAGAACAAGGAAATACCCTTTTCAATTTTCTCAACAACTAGATTAAAATGAAGAATCGAAATAGATTCTAAGCGAGACAAACAAAAAAGGGGTTAGAGACCACTCAATAAAAGAATGCCTAAGGAATTTTTTTTGAGCATTTTGAGAGTTATTTGACTTGAGTTATGAGAGTACGAATGCTTTTTTCTTCTTTTTTTTCGAAAAAAAAAGACGGGGTTAAATGTCTAATTGATTTGCTGGTTTATGGATCTTTTTGACATTCTAATTCCATACATTATAATTCCATACATAGACATAACTTTTAATTAATCATTTTTTTTCTCGAGCCGTACGAGGAGAAAACTTCTTATACGTTTCTAGGGGGGGGTATTATTTAACTACATCTATCCCAATGAGCCGTTTATCGAATCGTTGCAATTGATGTTCGATCCCGAAGAGAGGGAAGAGATCTTCGAAAAGTGGGTTTTTATGATCCGATAAATAATCAAACCTATTTAAATGTTCCCGCCATTCTCTATTTCCTTGAAAAAGGAGCTCAACCCACAGCAACTGTTCATGATATTTTAAAGAAGGCGGGGGTTTTTACAGAACTTAGTCTTAATCAAACAAAATTCAATTAATGAAATACAAAAAAGAGGGTGTGGATGATTCATATCTAGCTTTGTATAAATTTTTCTTTATTATTTCCTCCCCCCTCTTTTGTTCTATTCAGACTTTTATTTTAAATAAATTTATTATTCGTATTTCTTATTGCTTTGCTACTATAGAATATTGCTACTATAAAATATAGAATACTGTGTTCTATAACAACAAAACCTGATTTTATTGATCCATTTTTTATTGATAGAAAATAGGAGAAAAAGATCAAGTGAATAAAGAAAGTAATTGCATTTAAACATTTACAAAACAACATAAAATAAGATAAAATAACATATAAAAAGAGAAAATATTAATTATTAAAAAAAAGA
>JAOWAC010000051.1:70000-73302 GCA_025698475.1 Gossypium anomalum
TGTATCTTCCAAAAGGAAAAAGATCTCTGAGAGCTGTTTCCTGATCCGAAAGAGAGTACTTGGGTCTCTCCAATAACTAAAAAGTGTATCATGCCTGAATCTAACCGGGGTTCGCGGTGGTGGAGGAACTGGATCGGAAAAAGAGGGATTCTAGTTGTAAGATATCTAATGAAACTGTCGCTGGAATTGAGATCTCATTCAAAGAGAAAGATATCAAATATCTGGAGTTTTTTTTGTATATTATATGGATGATCTGATCCGCAAGGACCATGATTGGGAATTGTTTGATCGTCTTTCTCCGAGTAAGAGGCGAAACATAATCAACTTGAACTCGGGACAGCTATTCGAAATCTTAGTGAAAGACTGGATTTGTTATCTCATGTTTGCTTTTTCGTGAAAAATACCAATTGAAGTGGAGGGTTTCTTCAAACAACAAGGAGCTGGGTCAACTATTCAATCAAATGATATTGAGCATGTTTCCCATCTCTTCTCGAGAGGCAAGTGGGCTATTTCTTTGCAAAATTGTGCTCAATTTCATATGTGGCAATTCCGCCAAGATCTCTTCGTTAGTTGGGGAAGAATCCACACGAATCGGATTTTTTGAGGAACATATCGAGAGAGAATTGATTTGGTTAGACAATGTATGGTTGGTAAACAGGGATCGATTTTTTAGCAAGGTACGGAATGTATCGTCAAATATTCAATATGATTCCACAAGATCTAGTTTCGTTCAAGTAACGGATTCTCGCCAATTGAAAGGATCTTCTGATCAATCCAGAGATCGTTTCTGATTCCATTAGTAATGAGGATTCGGAATATCACACATTGATCAATCAAAGAGAGATTCAACAACTAAAAGAAAGATCGATTCTTTGGGATCCTTCCTTTCTTCAAACGGAACGAACGGAGATAGAATCAGACCGATTCCCTAAGTGCCTTTCTGATATTCCTCAATGTCCCGGCTATTCACGGAACGTGAGAAGCGGATGAATAATCATCTGCTTCCGGAAGAAATCGAAGAATTTCTTGGGAATCCTACAAGATCCATTCGTTCTTTTTTCTCTGATAGATGGTCAGAACTTCATCTGGGTTCGAACCCTACTGAGAGGTCCACTAGAGATCAGAAATTGTTGAAGAAAGAACAAGATGTTTCTTTTGTCCCTTCCAGGCGATCGGAAAATAAAGAAATAGTTAATATATTCAAGATAATTACGTATTTACAAAATACCGTCTCAATTCATCCTATTTCATCAGATCCGGGATGTGATATGGTTCCGAAGGATGAACTGGGCAGTTCCAATAAGATTTCATTCTTGAACAAAAATCCATTTTTTGATTTATTTCATCTATTCCATGACCAGAACAGGAGGGGATACACGTTACACCACGATTTTGAATCAGAAGAGAGATTTCAAGAAATGGCAGATCTATTCACTCTATCAATAACCGAGCCGGATCTGGTGTATTATAAGGGATTTTCCTTTTCTATTGATTCCCACGGATTGATCAAAACAATTTTTGAATGAGGTATTCAACTCCAGGGATGAATCGAAAAAGAAATCTTTATCGGCTCTACCTCCTATTTTTTATGAAGAAAATGAATCTTTTTATCGAAGGATCAGAAAAAAATGGGTCCGGATCTCCTGCGGGAATGATTTGGAAGATCCAAAACCAAAAATAGTGGTATTTGCTAGCAACAACATAATGGAGGCAGTCAATCAAGATAGATTGATCCGAAATCTGATTCAAATCCAATATAGCACCTATGGGTACATAAGAAATGTATTGAATCGATTCATTAAAAGAATCGATCCGATCGCAACTTCGAATATGGAATTCAAAGGATCAAATAGGAAATGATACTCTGAATCATAGAACTATAATGAAATATACGATCAACCAACATTTATCGAATTTGAAAAAGAGTCAGAAGAAATGGTTCGATCCTCTTATTTTGATTTCTCGACCGAGAGATCCATGAATCGATCCTAATGCATATAGATACAAATGGTCCAATGGGAGCAAGAATTTCCAGGAGCATTTGGAACATTTCGTTTCTGAGCAGAAGAGCCGTTTTCAAGTAGTGTTCGATCGATTACGTATTAATCAATATTCGATTGATTGGTCTGAGGTTATCGACAAAAAGATTTGTCTAAGTCACTTGTTTCTTTTTGTCCAAGTTACTTCTTCTTTTGTCCAAGTTGCTTTTCTTTTGTCTAACTCACTTCCTTTTTCTTTGTGAGTTTCGGGAATATCCCCATTCATAGGTCTGAGATCCACATCTATGAATTGAAAGGTCCGAATGATCAACTTTGCAATCAGTTGTTAGAATCAATAGGTCTTCAAATCGTTCATTTGAAAAATTGAAACCTTTCTTATTGATGATCATAATACTTTCAAAACCGAAATTTTGATCAATGGAGGAACAATATCACCATTTTTGGTCAATAAGATACCAAAGTGGATGATTGACTCATTCCATACTAGAAATAATCGCAGGAAATCTTTTGATAACATGGATTCCTATTTTCAATGATATCCCACGATCAAGACAATTGGCTGAATCCCGTGAAACCATTTCATAGAAGTTCATTGATATCTTCTCTTTTATAAAGCAAATCGACTTCTGATTCTTGAATAATCCACATCACTTCTGCTTCTATTGTAACAAAAGATTCCCTTTTATGTGGAAAAGGCCCGTATCAATAATTATGATTTTACGTATGGACAAATCCTCAATATCTTGTTCATTCGCAACAAAATATTTTCTTTTGTGCGGTGGTAAAAAAAACATGCTTTTTGGGGAGAGATACTATTTCACCTTCACCAATCGAGTCGCAGGTATCTAATATATTCATATCTAATGATTTTCCACAAAGTGGTGACGAAAGGTATAACTTGTACAAATCTTTCCAGTTTGCAATCTGATCCGATCCATTAGTTCGTAGAGCTATTTACTCTGATTGCAGACATTTCTGGAACACTCTAACAGAGGGACAAATAGTCAATTTTGAAAGAACTTATTGTCAACCTCTTTCAGATATGAATCCATCTGATTCAGAAGAGAAGAACTTGCATCAGTACTGAGAAATATTTACCATCCGAAAAGCGGAAAAACGGAGTCTTTGTCTAAAGAAAATGTTGAGAAAGGGTGGATGTATAGAACCTTTCAACGAGATAGTGCTTTTTCAACTCTCTCAAAACGGAATCTATTCCAAACATATATGCCATGGTTCTCATTTGACAGGGTACAAATATCTAAATTTGATATTTTAGATACTTTTTCAGACCTATTGCTGATA
>JAOWAC010000017.1:0-87868 GCA_025698475.1 Gossypium anomalum
GACCATGCCATAAAGCGAAAGCGGATCAGCCAAGAAAAGCACTTTTACTTTCCTCGTAGTTCCTCTCTATTTAAAGCCAGGCTCACGCATCCACTCTTATGTTAGCTTCCCGATGTGGGATTCTCTCATCATCGAGTTTAAATTCAACACCAACTCTTCTAGCCCCAACATAGTAAAAATAATCAACCTTTCGTACCAAGGGTTCGAACTAAAAGTTCTCTCACATGCCAACTCACGCCACCACCCCTTTGGGCCATCTTCAACTCAATGTCATAAATCCAACACATTAAACTTTAAAAAGGCACTACTTTCTTCTAGATTTATTGAAAAGAAAAACCAAAAATATATTGCAAGAGCCAAGACTTCAAACCTTGGACCCTTTGCTTCTCTGATAGCGTCACTTCCTTGTCACTTAAGTGGCGCCACCCCTTGCCACTACACCACACTCATTTTTGTGGCACACAATTTCTCCAACAATATACTTAAGGCACTACCTACTACACAGTGGTTTGATACCCCTTAAAACCAAATTTTTTGCTAGAAGTCTAGGTTTGAACCCGGGACTTCTACTTACTTCTCAAAGACACACTTAACCACTAGAACAAGCCTTCATTAACGAGATTTACATGCACAATAAAAATGTTAAAAGCCGCCTTTACTTTCTCCATGCTCGAGGCCAGAAACTTCTAGCCTAAATTGGGTGTTACAGCATAGAATGGTAATCCTGTTATAGGATATGTGGCTCGAGAGAGTGTTTTTAGTTAAGTGCCCTAATGGGTACCCTTGGATAAAAATTGATGGATATTGAGCATACATTCTCTGAAAGGGTGTACTACTTAGCTTCCATTGAAATTCAATGATTCAAATGGACATACAACTTTAGACATGGCATGTGAATTATGAGATAAAATGATAATATCTTGAAAGTGTAATCGTATAATGAGCTCATCTGTTCTTACTTGATGTATATGGAAACTTTGTGACTAACATGTTTGATTGGATGCATGTGTTTAGGCAATTCCCTTAGCCAAATGGGCGGAAAACTTGTTATGATTTAGTAAATGAGATTGTTTGTAAGATTTAGTTTACATTATCATGAACTCCTTTAAGCATGTAATGTTTTACTCCATTTATTTTTCCCGTTTTATAGTGATCTGAAGTTTATGAGGGTTGGAGATCACTAGGTAATAAATCACACTATCAACTAATCATTTTGGGTATAATTGGTAAAAAATCATCATTTTGGTATAATGGCATGTATCAGGACAATCCTTGTAGTGGCTTGAAAAAATGATGTTTTGTAACCTAGCCATTGGAATGAATAGTAATGGTTTATTTGAGTCATGATTAGTGAGTTATGATAATATATTCATATGTGATATTTTATGTATATGTGATCAAATGATACTTCTAATGCCGGTTATTCCAAGGTAAGTTTATAAACACACATGTAAAGTAGTGACATGCCTTATTGGATGATGATGATTACTAATTTGAATGCTTAAATTGGTTGGTTTTGGATGTGTGTTTCCAAGTGTAGGTCTTGGGTGAAATTTGGGTGAGAAATGAAGCTGAAAGAATGGCTTCGTATTTGTCCACACGAGCATGTCTAGATCAGAGTATGTGACACCACGCCTAATTGTAACATGGGCACGTGGTTAGGGTTTTGTGTCCACCTGCCACTATAGTTTTGAGAAATAGAATGCTCAAGAATTGAGCACACAGCGTGTCTCTCTGAGTCGATATGTGCCACACGACTCAGAACACATGGTGCATCTTGGTGTGTGAAACTACACCCTAATTTTGAATTGAATTAGTTAACCACACGACCTAGCACATGGGTTTGTGGCATGGCCGTATGTGCAAGTCGGGGAAGAGTTACACACGGGTTGAACACGGCCTCTGCACGAGCGTGTCTCTTGGACCACACAGCATGTGAGCCTTGTACTTTAGAAAATTTTGTAATTCGTAAAAAAATTCTTAGAGGTCCCGATTAAGTCCCGACTAGATTCTAATGCTCGTATTGGGCCTCGAGGCCCAATTAAAGGACGTTATGAATGATCTCGATAAATGAATAGTAACTTACATGAATATATATGTAGAATGTTTTTGAATGTTCTATTAATACTCTAAACCTTGTTTTGATGAATGGATCTGAGTTAGGGGTGTTACATTTAGTGTAATTATCATGACTCACAGTTTAGCTTGATTCTTGGATTTAGCGAACATGAGTTTAGCTATACATGCCATTATATAAATTTTTATAGTGTGATGACTCGATCATTTTAAATGTGTTTTTCATATAGTAATGTTATCCAAGCTGAGCTAGAAGCTAATCAGAAAGCTAAGAGAGCAATGTTTGACCATGTACAAAGTTACATCTGTGTGATAGTGAAAAGCTCGTGTCGAGGGCCAAAGTGAGGAGGAAAAATATGCCTTTTTCAAATGATGAATGAATGGTGTACATAGTACTTGAGAACAAACCTGTTTGTGATAACGACCTCCCACTGGCTCCTCAACCGATTCTTGAGGTACCACGAGTCTTGAACACATTAGAATTGGTAAGCCTCGATAGATAAAATCTTGCAAGCATGGGGTGGAAGAATTTAGAGCTATCACGAGATGA
This sequence comes from Gossypium anomalum, assembly GCA_025698475.1. Lineage (NCBI taxonomy): Eukaryota > Viridiplantae > Streptophyta > Magnoliopsida > Malvales > Malvaceae > Gossypium > Gossypium anomalum. The sequence continues at coordinate 2,627 of JAOWAC010000017.1, forward strand.
TGATCCAAAAAAGGGCTGAGTTTTGGTTAGAAAATACTCTGCGGGTTTTGATGAACTATCCTGCACACCTACAGAATGACTAAAAATATGCAATATCCCCTCTTTGAAGATACAACTTATCATTGGTAGAATACCATGAAAGCTTGGTTGTACCATGAGAAAATGTTATATGAGAATTCTTACAGAGTTGAATTCGGGGAAGAAGTATGTTAGTTAGAGGTTCATGAGAAAAGAAAGAATTTCTAGAGCTCGGAAATAAGGAAACATGGTATATGCGAATATGAAGCGAGAATTTTTTCGATTGAGCAAGTATGCTAAAGAATGAGTTCTAATCAAGGTTGAAATGTGTAGCAGCTTTGAAGAAGGTTTAAATGAAGACATCAAATTGTTGATTGGAATTCTTGAGATAAGGAAATTTGCGATGTTAGTTGATCGAACCCACAAAGGCGAAAGGAACTACATAAAGAAAGAAATAAAAAGCAGAAGAGGCTCGGGTTTCTAGAAAATAATTTGAGTAAATTACAATCATTTGCTTCTAATAAATTAAAGAAGTGTTATGATCATGTTACCACCTCTACAGGATATTTGAAGAGGCGGGGAGTCTCAGCGTTCCAACTCGAGGTCTTTATCTCCATCTATGACGATGTGGGTAGTGTTGGTAATCCAAAGCTGAAATGTAAACATTGTAACAAATTTCATCATAGAGAATGTCAATCTAGAAGTGAAGCTTATTTGAATGTGGTTCACTTGAGCATTTTCTCGAGCTTGTCTAGAAAGAGTTGAAAAGGAGATATAAACGACTCAAAGCCTAGTAACCCTATTGTGAAGAGCGGACCACCTGTTACCTGTAATGTGCTTTGATTTTAGGCACAGTCGAAATAGTGGTTTCAGAACCACTAATAAAGTCGAAGAAAATTATTTTAATGTTATTTTATGTGTTATAATATAATTTTATAAGTGCATGTAAATTTTGGTGAAGTTAATTTTAGCGATTTCTAGTCAATTTAGAAAAGGACTAAATCGTAAAATAAAAAAGTTGTGTTTTGATGCCTAAAGGTGTTAAACTTCTTTTTATCTTAAATTAGGGGTCTTCAAAGTGAAATTAGGCCATTGAAAGTGTGATGGCTGGCCAAGGAGACAAGATGGTCAAAAAGCCAAAATTTGTGGCTTTTAGGTGACTAAAGTGACTAAAAATATAATAAAATAAAGAAAAGAAAGATATCATCTTTTCTCCATCTTCTCTCCACTTCAGAAAATGGCAGCAAAGAGAGGGTTTAGAAGTTGAAAACTTTCAGCAAAGAAACTCCTTTATAGTAAGTGATTTTAAGGCTTTTCTTGAAGATTTTACATTTTTGTAACCCACTAAAACATAAGCTTTCTAATAAAGGGGACTATTGTGCAAAATGATGAAGAGTCTAGGGTTTTGACATGAAGAAAATTTATTATTTTTCTGTGTTTTTATGGAAGATTATGAGTCTTGATAGCGTTATAAACAACTTTTATGAAAGAAGTTTGCATAAAAACACCTAAAATGAGAGTTTGCATGAAAACACCTAAAATGAGGTATTTTACAAAGTTGTAAAATAACTTGTAAATGTGTGAAATAGCTGAAATTATGAGTTGCTATAATTATGAAAATGGTTCATATAGGCTTAGGAGTAAAGAAATGTGATAAAAATTTTTCACGAATGTAGAGGCAATTTGGTAATTTTGGAAAAATATAGGGGCAAAATTGTAAAAATTGCCCAAGTGTGTCAATGGAATAATTTGATTAGTACATTGTTTTAATAAGTTGAATGTGATGTTATAGATGATGAAAGCAAATTTGGACCTAGAGCGGAAAGAAATCGATTAAAGGATAATTACACCTTTTCACCTTTGTCGTATCGAGGGTAAGTTCGTATGTAAACAATACCATGCTATACATGTATTTAAATGTTATCATTACCTGAATTGTACAAATATTAATGTGTATGTGATTAATAGAATTATGATAAGACAAAGCCTTGATAGCGAGAAAAATCTCGTTTGAACCTTAGGAATAAAATAGGATACAGTGACATGTCACTAGGAATTATGAGTCTAGATGACTGGCTCGAGAGTGAGCATTGAAATGTCACGAGATATGAGGTAGCTTTAGCTACAATTGAGGCACTTATAGTGCAAAGGTTTTCCAGTATCAATTAGTATTCCAAGTGTTCAACGGGTTGTCAGAATAAAGAGTTGATGATGGTCCCAATGAGGTAAGTCATTGGTGAGTATACACTGAGTTATATTCACAGTTGTGCAGTGCGTACACCCTAAGTAACCATATGAGAATGTCTTGGTATGTGAAAGATCTATGATGCATAAATATGTGTTCTTACTATGATGGATGAAATGATGTTGTATTAATTTTGTGAACAATGAACATTAATGAGTAACTTAGCCTTGTGATTTGAGTTCTGCGGTAGTGTAACTTTGAAAATACACTAAAAATACTGGAAAATGATTTAAAAGCTGAATAAAATATGGAATTAAATCTTAATGGGTCTAGTTTCTTATAAAAGAAACTATATAAAAAAGAATTTCCTATAATGAGATATTTGAAGTTGTGTAGGGTAGAAGTCGAGAATGACTTCGAGATTCCCTATTCTGATTTGAGAAAATCATTATAAATTTTACAAAATGGTTATGAGTTATGATTTATAGTCTTAGAATCATAAATAAGTCTAGATTTCAATAGAAATAGACGATAACATTATTCGAAGTCTTGTGTTATGAGATAATTGAACTTTCTTTGCGGAAGGGTTGAAATTGTCAAAGCAGTGATTTAGGGGTAAATTTGAGGAATAAACCGTACTAATTGGCTAGGACAAAAATTCTGTAACTTTTATGCTAGAAATATACATGAGTCTAGTTTCAAGAAAAATTAGCAGAACTTAATTTGGAGTTTAAGTAGCTCAGATATAAATACTTTAGTGACTATTGCTCGGGAAGATAGCTTGTAGTGAACTTGAGAATATGTTGTAAACATTGATAAAACATGTTAATGAGTAACTTATTGTTTTCATATGAACTTACTAAAGCGTAAGCTTAGTTCCCTTTCTTTCCCATGTTTCCCTAGGGTTTGTCGGGTTAGCTCGGGTTGGAAGTAAAGTCGGAGATATTATCACCTTTGTCGAGTTAAAGCTATTGGCGTAAGTAAATCCTAGTGGTTGAAGTCTATGGAATGTATAGGGTTTTAAATGTTGAGTATGTGATATTATGATTTAGCCAAGGTGTTGGCTTGTATTGATAAAGTGTTGTAGCCATGTGAATTAGCCTATGTTGGCTAATGATATTTGTGAGCATAAATGTTCATTCATATATATATGTATGATACTATCTCTTGTGATGTGGCTTATAGCAAGTATGCCTAGAGATTGAAATGAGATTAGATTGATAGGTTAGTAACTAATGCAAGATTAAGTGATTGGTAAATAGTTAATAATGCCTTATGAATGGTTTATGGATATGCTTATGCATGCTTAGTGATGGACATGAGGTTTGTGATGTAATGATAGTTATGACTAGTATGGGGTAATGATGTGAGCAAATCCTATGATATTTATTGCAAGAAATTGACTTGAAGCATAACATGTTTGTAGATGTTTAAGAGCTCATTTATGCCATGTTGTAGGTTATTGGATAAGTATACATGCATGTGTTGTGAGGTGACAAAATGGCTTGGAAAATAGCCTTGTATTTGTCTACAGGTGGGCACATTGGCGTGTTGTCTAGCGTGTGTCCCCTACACCTAAGTTTTCTAGTCATTATGCATGGTAGTAGTACAGGCAAGAGTCACGGCCATGTGTCTCAATCGTGTAAGGACACTGGTCATAGGACATAGGCGTGTGCCTTGGTAGTGTGGTTTACCAGAATATCTAGGTTTTTGGACACGAGTGTGTGGAGCCTTGATGCTAGAGATTTTCTAAGTTTTTCATGAGTTCTCGGTTGGGTCTGGAACCATCCCGAATGTATGTTTGGTCCTAAATAAGCCCGCATAAGGGACGAGTTACATGTGAAAAGAAAAGTTTTTAATTGTTTGAGATTTCATGGCCTTGTTTGGTATGGAAGTGTTAGTAAAAGTCGAGTAACACCTCGAACCACGTCTCGGCGTCTGGATACGGGCGAAAGGTGTTACATTTAGTGAGTATCGAGAACATGGTTTAGTCGATTCTCGGACTAACCTAGCGTAGAAATTCTAGATATACATGCCATAGTATTACTCGTGATAGTGTGATATCTCATACCTAACAAAAGCGTTGGTTAAGACATGAATGAGTTCCAGCAGAGTAAATCTTGGTAGAGATAAGAGTAAAGTTGAGATTATTAAATCATGCTTGTGGTATGCTAAAAAATGGGAAAGGTATGAAAAAGAAATTCATGATTTTTACATGAACTAGTATTTCTTGTGTGATACTCTTGAGTTAAAGAATGTGAAATAGTGGAGTAAAACAAAGTTAAGTTGGGAAAAGCTCTTTTATGCATGTTAGTATTCATACGATGTTAAATGTCCAACTTGATTGGCCAAGTGTTTATGAAAAGAAAAAATTTGCTTGAAATGACAGAATGTATGTATAATGCTTTTATTGCATGATTAGTAATTAGTATATACATGAGGTTGACATTTATGTCTAGATTAATGAAGTCAAAATGTCGTAATGTTATGCTTTATAATATCAGTTACAGAATTATAAATGTCACAATAGCATCAAAGTTGTAATGAAAGATCAAATTGAGTGGAACATTGGGAATAAATACGATCATTCACTAATGAATTGTGGAAAAGACCATGGTTTTGTGTGCCAATAAGACATATCCGGGACATGCATCGGCCTATATTATGATAGCGATGTAAGACCATGTCTAGGACATGGCATCAACATTGAGATGAGGGGCTAGTGTAAGACATATGCAGGACATGCATCAACCACACTATGAGAGCGATGTAAGACATATGCAGGACATGCATCAGCTACCAGATGTGCTAGTGTAAGACATGTCTAGACATGCATCGGCATGGTTACATGTAATGTCGATGTAAGACACATTTTGGGACCACGGCATCAACACAGATGGGCGAGCTAGTACAAGACCATAGTTGGACAATGGCATCAAGTAAGCGATGTACTCAAAGCCAGTAAGGCGTTCTCAATTTGATAAATATTAGGAAGTTATTAAGAATAAATGTGAAAACTTAATAAGACATTAATATTAATTTGAGTAAAAGAAATAAAAGTTTGAGTTGTGATAAATTCACTTATGTTTAGCTAATATTCACATGAAATAAAGTTGCATGTATTATTGAGATATGTGAAAATATGTTCATAACAAGTTGGAAATTTGAAATGTTTGAATCAATGTGCGTAATGCTATGTTGTTGTTGAATATGTATTTGCTTGAGAGTCAAAAGTTTAGATGCTTTACAATCTTAGCCCCCTTACGAATAGAGTTATCGATGAGATTCTCAAGAGATATGTTGCATAAGCTTGCAAAAGTGGCCGAAGAGTACAATAATGGAATAGTATGGAATTAGTGAAGATAAAATTAGTTAGAGGAAAAATGTCGGACTTACCACAGATGTTTGTGTATGATAGATTCAATTAAATAAAAGTTATGGCTATCTTTCTCTTTTGAGTTTTCTATGTTTTCCTCTATTACGAGGAATACGTATAGTTATTCCTTTCAAGTGGGAATTCTATCGTGTGAGGATGCTAGTGGTTTGTGATATTAGATGAAAAGCTCTATTGGTCGATTAGTTATGATCGACATTTCTCTATCTCTTGATTTCTATTCTAATATATTGGAATGAAGTCGATGGTAAAAATCTATGTAAGATTATTACGATGTTCTTTTGATTATGGTTTATATATCTGAGAATTATATTATCTTTGTGATGAGGAATTCTAGAAGCGTCTGAATGATGAATTTCCTTCTAGTTTTCTCTGAGGGATTTTAGGATTATCTTTATTATTTTTTTGGATTATATTCTCAGTTTACGGTATAGTCTTACATCTTGGAATTACTTATATTGGTTTTCTCGTTCTTGTTTGAGAATTATTGAGCTTGGCTTGTCTTTATGAGTAATCTTTGACTTACGATATTAGAATCTGTTATGATTTATGTACAGTTCGATTATGGAAGTGTGGGAATTCTAGTATTTGGATTTCTCTAATCTTCATGTAAAGGATTATTATCGACAAATATATATTAGGTCATGTGCATTAAGTTTATTCTCTACTTGAAAATAATGTTGTGCAATTACGGGTAAGTAGGCGTACAATCACAGGAAGAAGAAATTTTATTCTTGAAAATATGATACAAAAACATATTAGTTGGATTTCTCTCATTAGAGAGATGTAGTATAAATAAAGTTGTCACGATTAATAAAGAGACCACATTTATGAAGTTGGAATCATTTGATTCATGTTAGTAAATTTTCTAAGCGATTGATGACCGGAGTATAGAAATGTGGCTATAAGTGGTAAATTAAACAAGTGCTGACATGATTAGACTTTTAATTTGAAATTGTAGGAGGATTTGATTTCTAGTTTTGTTACTATTATTTGAGTAAGATTTGAGTACTAAGAAACTTTGGGTTATCTGAGAGAATTGAGTATAGAGCTTATAGCATTCTTTTGTCTATTCTTCTAAAGGATGTTGGAATTTGTCTGAGTAAAGGCGAATATCGGATGCATATGAGACTATTATTGTCGATGATGATATTGAAGGAAAAATAAGAAATCTTGTTATGAAATTTCGTATCGGGATATCTTTCATCCCAGAGAAAAAGAGGAATGCAAGTTGAATTGTGATAGATTGATGATAGTAGTCAGCATGACTATTTTGGTATATCTGAGGTATTGTTAAGCAGATTTTGCGAGCTATGTATACGAGTTTATAGTTCTTAGAATGTCGGTTTTGACATTTGAATTGAGTAGAGAATTTCATGGTAATTTTGGATGGTTCTGAAATCACGAGTATGAGCTTGAGCTAAGTAGTTTTGTAAGTTTTGAGAAAAAATATAAGTGACTCGTAACATTTGAGAGAAACTTTTACAGTAAGATTTTGCAGGATGAAAATCCAAAAGGGAAAAAAAAATGCTTGACCTAATTTTGGGCCTAGCGAATAGTGGTTTGAAACCACTATTACTGAAATTTGAAAAAATTATTTTAATGTTTTTATGTGTTATAATATAATTTTATAAGTACATGTAAATTTTAGTAAGTTAATTTTAGCGATTTCTAGTCTAATTTGAAAAGGACTAAATCGTAAAAGGTAAAAGTTGTCTTTTGATGCCTAAAGGTGTTAAATTGCTTTGTATATTAAATTGGGGTATTTAAAGTGAAATTAGGCCATTGAAAGTGTGATGGCCAGCCAAGGGAGACAAGATGGTCAAAAAAGCCAAAATCTGTGGCTTTTAGGTGACTAAGGTGACTAAAAATAGAATAAAATAAAGAAAAGAAAGATATCATCTTTTCTCCATCTTCTCTCCACTGAAAATGGCAGCAAAAAGAGGGTTTAGAAGCTGGAAACTTTCAGCAAAGAAATTCCCTTTATAGCAAGTGATTTTAATGCTTTTTCTTGAAGATTTTTACATTTTTGTAACCCACAAAGCATAAGCTTTCTAATAAGGATTATTGTGCAAAATGATGAAGAGTCTAGGGTTTTGCCATGAGAGAAAATATTTTGTTTTCTGTGTTTTTATGGAAGATTATGAGTCTTGGTAGTGTTATAAACAACTTTTATGAAAGAAGTTTGCATGAAAACACCTAAAATGAGGTATTTTGCAAAGTTGTAAAACAAGTTGTAAATGTGTGAAATAGTTGAAATTATGAGTTGCTATAGTTACGAAAATGGTTCATCTAGGCTTAAGGAGTAAAGAAATGTGATAAAAATTATTTTACGAGCATAGGGGCAATTTGGTAATTTTGGCAAAATATAGGGGCAAAATTGTAAAAATTGCCCAAGTGTGTCAATGTACTAATTTGATTAGTACATTGTTTTAATAAGTTGAATGTGATGTTATAGATGATGAAAATTGAGATTTGGACCTAGAACGGAAAGAAATCGATTAAGGGATAATTACGCCTTTTTCACCTTTGTCGTATCGAGGTAAGTTCGTATGTAAACAATACCATGCTATACATGTATTTAAATGTTATCATTACATGAATTGCACGAATATTAATGTGTATGTGATTAATAGAATTATGATAAGACAAAGCCTTGATAGGCGAGGAAAAATCCTGTTTGAACCTTAGGAATAAAATAGGATACGTGTGACATGTCACTCGGAATTATGAAGTCTAGATGACTAGCTCGAGTGAGAATTGAAATGTCATGAGATATGAGGTAGCTTTAGCTACAATTGAAACACTTATTTGCAAAGGTTTTTAAAGTATCAATTAGTATTCCAAGTGTTTAACGGGTAATCCAAATAAAGAGTTGATGATGGTCCCAATGAGGTAAGTCATTGGTGAGTATACACTTGAGTTATGTTCACGAGTTGTGCAGGTACATACACTAAGCCTATTATAATGTCTTGGTATGTGAAAGATCTATGATGCATAAATATGTGTTCTTACTATGATGGATGAAATGATGTTGTATTAATTTTGTGAACAATAATCATGAATGAGTAACTTAGCCTTGATAGATTTGAGTTACTATTGGTAGTGTAACTTCAAAAATACACTAAAAATAGTGTAAATTAGTTAAAAGCTAAATAAAATATAGAATTAAAGTCTAATGAGTCTAGTTTCTTATAAAAGAAAGCTGTGTAAGCTAAAGAATTTCCTATAATGAGATATTTGAGATTTGCGTGGGGGCAGTCGAGAATGACTTCGAGATTCCCTATTCGATTTGAGAAATTCATTATAAATTTTACAAAAATGGTTATGAGTTATGATTTATATTCTTAGAATCCTCAATGAGTCTAGTTTCAATGAAATAGACGAGAACATTATTCGAGGCTTGTGCTATGAGATAATTGAACTTTAGTGCAGAAGGGTTGAAACTGTCAGACAGTGAATCAAGGGTAAATTTGAGGAATAAACTATACTAATTTGGCTAAGCCAAAAATTCTGGAAATTTTTTAGTAGAAATATACATGAGTCTAGTTTCAAGGAAAATTAATGGAACTTAATTTGAAGTTTTGTAGCTCTAGATATAAATAATTTAGCTACTGTTGCTCAGGAAGACAGCTTGTCGTGAAATTGAGAATATGTTGTAAACATTGATAAAACATGTTAATGAGTTACTTATTGTTTTCATATGAAACTACTAAGCGTAAAGCACTCCTTTCTTTCCCATGTCTCCTAGGGTTGCCAGGATAGCTCGGGTTGGAGGCCGTCAGAGATATTATCACACTGTCGAGTTAATGCTATTGGCATAAGTAAATCCTAATAGTTTGAGTCTATGGCATGTATAGGGTTTTAAATGTTGAGTATGTGATATTATGATTTAGCCAAAGGTGTTGGCTTGTATTTATAAAGTGTTGTAGCCATGTGAATTGGCCTATGTTGGCTAATGATGTTGTGGGCATAAATGTTCATTTATATATATGTATGATACTATCTCTTGTGATGTGGCTTATAGCAAGTATGCCTAGAGAGATTGAAATGAGATTCATTGATGAGTTAGTAATTGATGCAAGATTAAGTGATTGGTAAATAGTTAATAATGCCTCATGAATAGTTTGTGGATATGATTATGCATGCTTAGTGATGGACATGAGGTTTGTGATGTAATGATAGTTATGACTAGTATGGGGTAATGATGTGAGCAAATCCTATGATATTTATTGCATAAGAAATTGACTTGAGCATAACATGTTTGTAGATGTTTAAGAGCTCATTTATGCCATGTTGTAGGTTATTGGATAAGTATTCGTGCATGTGTTGTAAGGGTGACAAAATGGCTTGGAAAATAGCCTTGTATTTGTCTACGGGTAGACACATGGGCGTGTTGTCTGGCAGTGTGTCCCTGCACCTAAGTTTTTCTAGTCGGTATGCATGGTAGTAGTACACAAGCAAAGTCACGACCATGTGTCTCGGGTGTGTGAAGGACTGGCGTGTGCCTTGGCCATGTGGTTTTAGCGAGAATGTCCAAGTTTTGGACCGAGCATGTCCCTAGCACTGCAGGCGTGTGTCTATCTGCCCCACAAGCGTATGGAGCCACGATGCAAGAGATTTTCTAAGTTTTCATGAGTTCAGTTGGGTCTCGAACCACCAGAATGTATGTTGTAGGCCTAAATAAGCCAGTATAAGGGACTGATTGCATTTGAAAAGAAAATTTTTAATTGTTTGAGATTTCATGGCCACATTTGGTATGGAAGTGTTAGTAAAAGTCGGAGTAGCACCTCGAACCTGTCCCAGCGTTGGATGCAGGCGAGAGTTGTTACAACCCCAGTATTATTAGTGGTAGTCGAGAGTACTACCAAGGATACAATAATTAGATCGAGGCACAAGTATGTGGAATGACATATGCTATTTGTGTTAGAGAAGATGCCACTACACTAGGCGTCATTCTTTGGTACATTTTCTCTACTTGATCTTTGATATTCTGCATTGATTGATCTTGGTTCTACACATTCATACATATGCCACATGAACCTAATATCTGCTAAAAATTTACTGTTGAATTCACTTTGAATTTGTGGTTAAAGTTTCAAAGCCCCTAGGCCGGTGTGTTATGGTGGATAAAGTCTGTAGAAGCTAATAGTTGATGGTAAAAGGTTATTACTTTTTGGTGACTTGATGCCATTGCCATTTGATAAATTTGATGTGATTTTGGAAATGGATTAGTTAACAGATATGATGAAGTAGTAAGCTATATGTGAGGAATATATTGTATTGAAATATGAGAATGGTGAATTTGCGTGTTGAATCGATAAAGCTGGGTGGATTACCTAATGTGATTTCAGCAATAGTAGCATAGAAATATGTCCAAAAGGGTTATGATGCTTACCTTGCATATGCCCTGGATACTAAAGTATCTGAGTCAAAAATTCAGTCAGTGCCGGTAGTATGTGAATTTCCTGATGTATTCCTAGAAGAATTACAGTTTACCACTAGGATAGAAAGTGGAATTCTCTATAGATCTTGTTAAAAGTACAACACCGATATCCATAGCACCTTATAGAATGGCTCTCTCTTGAATTGAAAGAATTTGAGAAATGCTGGTTGTAAGAGTGTATTGATAGAGGTTACACTCGACCTAGTTTCTCACCTTAGGGTGCCTTTGGTTCTATTTGTAAAAAAAGGATGGATCATTGAGGTGTGTATTGATTATAGACATCTCAACAATGTTACAATAAAGAACAAGTATCCATTGCCTTGAATCGATGACTTGTTTGACCGGCTAAAGTGTGCTCTCTTGTATTTTCAAAGATTAATCTCAGTTACAGGTTAGTATCAATTGCGGGTAAAAGAATCAGTTACCAAAGACAACTTTTAGAACAGGTATGGACACTATGAGTTTCTTGTGATGCCATTAGGCTTGAGAAATGCACTGTAGTGTTTATGGATTTGATGAACATAATTTTCAGCCCGTATTTAGATAGGTTTGTGGTGGTATTTATTGATGGTATTTTGGTTTACTCTCAAGATGAAAATGAGCATCTTTGAACACTTGAGAATAGTGTTGCAAACTTTGCGAGAGGAACAATTGTATGCCAAATTCAGTAAATGTGAATTTTGGTTACGGGAAGTTAGTTTTCTTGGGCATATAGTATCTACTGAAGGGGTTAGATTAGACCTGAATAAAATTTCAGCCATTGTTAATTGGAAGCCACCAAAGAATGTGTTTGAAGTCTGAAGTTTTCTGACACTAGCTACTTATTATTAGAGGTTTGCAAAAAGTTTTTCAATGATAGCTTCTCGATGACTCGTTTGCTACAAAAAGATGTAAAGTTAAGTGGAATAGATAAATGCAGTGAGTTTTTGTGATTAAAAGCTTTATTGTGAAGCTTTGTATTAGTCGGCCGAATTGGGTAAGGAATTTATAGTTTATAGTGATGCATCATTGAATGGTTTAGGCTGTGTTTTGATGCAAGATGGTAAAGTAGTAGCCTATGCTTCCACGACAACTAAAGCCCACGAAAAGAACTGCCGACTCATGATCTTGAATTGGCGACCATAGTGTTTGCATTGAAAATCAAGCGGCATTACTTGTTTGGTGAAAATTGTCACATATTCACGAGATCATAAAAGTCGAAATATTTGATGTCACAAAAATATTTGAATTTGAGATAGTGCGAGATAAGCTTGAGTTATTGAAAGATTATGATCTTGTTATTGACTACCATCAGGAAAAGCCAGCGTAGTGGCGGATGCTTTGAGCAGAAAATCCTTGTGTACTTTGCGAGCAATGAATACTAGATTATCATTATCGATGATGATTCAATAATAGCTGAGTTAAAATCTAGACTAATGTTTTTGCAACAGATTTTTGAAAGCATAAAAAAATGATAGTAAGTTGCTGAGCAAGACTGGTACAAAGTGAATCAACTCGACTCGAGAATTTGAGATCAAGGCTAATGGTTGTTTGTTATTCAAAGGCAAAGTATGTGTCTTGAAAAGTTTAGAGTTATCTGAAGATTTTGAATGAAGCTCACAATGGTAACATATTTGTACATCCGGTAGTAATAAAATGTATAATGATCTAAAAAGATGTCTTGGTGGTCGGGAATAAAGCAGAGACATTTTGAGTTAAGTATCTAAGTGTAGCAAAAGTTGAACATCGAGTTGCCTTTTGGACTATTCTGATGAATTATAATACTAGAATGGAAATGGGAAATAATTACGATGGACTTTGTAATGGGATTACCCTGTATCAAGGAAGAAAGATGTCATTTATGTAATTGTCGATCGGTTGACAAAGTCTGCACATTTTATTTTGGTACATATGGATTATCCCTTGGATAGATTGACTGAATTATATGTTTCTGAGATTGTCAGATTGCATGGAATGCCTATCTCCATTATTTCAGATAGAGATCCTCGATTTATATCTCGATTTTGGAGCAAATTGCAGAAGCTCTGGGTACTCAGTTACATTTTAGCACTACATTTCATCCTCAGATAGATGGTCAATATGAATGAGTAATACAAATCTTGGAAGATATGCTTCGTTGTTGTATACTTGAGTTTGAAGCTAACTGGGAAAGTTATTTGCCTTTGGTTGAATTTGCTTATAATAACAATTATCAGTCTAGTATTAAAATGGCACCGTATGAAGCCTTGTATGGACACAAATGTAGAACTCCATTGTATTGGACAGAACTCAGTGAGAAAAAGTTACACGAAGTTGACTTGGTCTAAGAGACTGAAGAAAAAGTGAAAGTAATTCGAGACAGTTTGAAAGTAGCATTTGATCGTCAAAAGTCGTACGCTGATTTAAAATGAAAAGAAATAGAATTTCAAGTCGGTGACAAAGTATTTTTGAAAGTGTCGCCTTGGAAGAAAGTTCTCCGGTTTGGGCGCATAAAGGAAAATTAAGTCCATAGTTCATTGGACCATATAAGATTCTTGAAAGAATTGGGTGGTTGTGTAACACCCCTTACACCGTGTTCGTATTTGGGGCGAGGCAGTATTATCGGACTTAAACACGAGTAAACATTCAAAATCGAGCCATAAAATTTTGTTCAAATCAAATTCATTCATATATATGCAAATTGTCCTTTATATTGGCTTACGAGGCCCAAAACATACATCAGGGGTAGTTCAGGGCTAAACTAAAAACTTTAGAAAACTTTGGGAAAACTTAGAAAATTTTCATGAAAAGCGGTCCTGCGCGCGGTGTGGCAGGACACGTCCGTGTCCTCAGCCCGTGTAACTATCTATTTATGACATCATCAACACAATTAGGGTCACACGGCCAATGCACACGCCCATGTGCTTAGGCCGTGTGGCGAATTAAATTCCAGTAATTAAGTGCAAACTTCAAGCGTCCTAGGCACACACCCATGTCACGAGTCGTGCCTTCACTTCACTGGCGAGAGACACGGCCATGTCTGCGCCCATGTGTTTACTCTTTGGGCATTCTGTTTTACCTAATTAGGGTGCGGGGACACAAGGGCGGATCACACGCCCATGGGCGGGCGTTGTGTGTCACACGCGGTCTGACACCTGCTGCGTGTGTGCCTACGTGTGGACAATCTTGAGGCTATTTTCCAAGCCTTTTGTCACCCTCAATAACACATGCACACATATACATCTCAATGGCATCCTACATGCCATAAATGAGCACTTACACTTTCATAAATATGGCTCATACAAAACAACTTCTTATCAATTTATACTTGCTTAAGACTTCATATTTTATTTAGACCAAACTTACCAAATCACATGCAATATGAAACATCAATTTAATTCCATTTCATACATTCATGCCTTAGTTGTTATTACGTCATTTACTCACATTTCCATCATCAAGCATTCATGATCATATCCACAATTCATCCATGCCAAATGAATTTAACCACAACATGAGTGACTATAGCACATGTATACATGTATGAATAGGATTACATCCCCATAATTAATATGGGTCATATCTCATGGCCATATACAAAATAAATCATCAAATCATTATAAGCCAACACATTTGTCTACACAAATATGACATATAACAAAAAGACCAGGTCCCTATACATGCCATACTCAAAATACTTAAATTCACTATACCCAAAAGATTAGTTTGATAGTGTGAATCGAACTCTGATGTTCTTCGATCCCCAAGCTAGCTTGGCGATACTATAAGAAAAATGTAGTAGAAAATGGAGTAAGCATAAAGCTTAGTAAGTTTGCATGAAAATAATTAACAACATTAACCAAACATTATTATATGCATAACATAATAATATTTATCATAATGTTATCAAGTATCATAAGTACATTTTAAGTCATGCCATTTACATAATGTACAATAAGACTCATGATCATAATTCATTCATTCACATCTTACCAGAGGTCTCATCGATTCATAATCTCAATATTTATGAGCCGTTATGCGTACTTGTACCCTTTCAACATGATCATACCTTGTCATCTCTTTGGCAAAATCTTTGGATTACCCGTTGAACCACTTGGAATTACTAAAGGATACTCGGGAATTCTCATAAACATAGTAAGATGCCAATGCCATATCCCAGATATGGTCTTACATGGGAGCACAAATTGAAGTCGATAGCCCGACTATGGTCTTACGATGTCTCATATCGATGTTAATGCCATATCCCAAATATGGTTTTACATGGGATCACATGTCGATGTCAATGCCATGTCCCGGACATGGTCTTACATGGGATCTCATAGCGATACCAATGCCATGTCCCCGGACATGGTCTTACATGCGATCTCATATCGATGCCAATGCCATGTCGGACATGGTCTTACATGGGATCACATAACCCTAATGTCATGGCATCTGTATCCTAACTATTCCTAAGGTTCATTGGGATTTTGAAGTATCGAATTCATCAAATCGTCATCGAGTCTTCATTAATTAAATCCACAGAGACAATTACACAATTCATGCAATATTAAAGCATTAAAAACATAATAATATAATTTTGCATTATTTGCACACAAACTTACCTCAAGTACTCAAAAATATGGCTACTATTCGATTTAGTCCACAACCTTATTCTTTCCTCGGTTTAGAGTCAGGACTCCATTTTCTTGATCTATAATAGAAAATTTTGCTTATTTAATTATCACATTGTTTAAAATAGTCTATAAATCACACTTTGGCAAAATTAAAATTTTCCTTAAACTTTTACATAATTATAAATTAGCCCCTAGGCTCAAATAAAATGAAATGTGTTCATTTCTTTTGCTACCCAAGCCTAAATGAGCTTATATCATACTTATCCCAGCCACATTTTCTTCCAAATCAAATTTTTAACCACCTATTTTACAACTTTTACAAAAAGGTCCTTTTTAGGTGTTTTCATGAAAAACCACTTAGTAAAAGATGTTTATCATGCATCAAACTTTCATATTCCTCCATTAAACACCAAAATACATGCATGTCACACATGGGTAAGTTTTTGAACATGAACCCTAGCTCAAAATAATGGTAGAAATAGATAGTTCATGCTTTAAGGATCTCAAAAACATAAAGAACATTAAAATAGGGCTAGGTAGTACTTATAATCAAGCTTGAAAGTTAAAGAAAAACCCTAGCTATGGCTCTTCAAATTTTTGGTACACATATGAAGAAGATGAACACAATTTTGACTTATTTTTCCCTTTTTATTCTTTTATTAACCAAATGACAAAAATGCCCTTAAGGCCTTTCTTTCAAAATTTTCCTATTCATGTCCATTTTTGTCCATAAAGATAGAAATTGGAAAAATTACTATTTAAAGACCTTTAATTAATAATCCATGGAAATTTCATGCTTAAAGCTCCTAGAACTCACATTTTGCAACTTTTGCAATTTAGTCCTAAATGTCAAATTGGACACTTTATCAATAGAATTTCTTCATGAAACTTTCACACAAGCATGCGATCATTTCGTATACCTCATAAGAATAATAAAATAATTATTTCTATTTTAGATTTGTGGTCTCAAAACCACTATTCTGACTAGGCCCTAATTCAGGATGTTACAGGTTGCATATCGGTTAGCTTTACCACCAGAACTTGACCGGATTCATAATGTTTTTCATGTGTCTATGTTGCGACGATACTGATCTGACCCTTCACGTGTTATCTCTTCGAAAAAAGTAGAAATTCAACCTGATATGACATATAGTGAAGAACCAATCAAAATCTTGGCTCGAAGCGAAAGAGTTAAGAAATAAAAAGGTAGCTTTAGTAAGAGTTCTTTGGAAATGACACGGTATAGAAGAAGCTACAGGGCAGAGGATACTATCGAGGAAGCAATACAGAATCTTTTCTTGGCAAGATTTTGGGGACTAAAACCCTAAAGGGAGAGTTGTAACAACTTGTTTTTAGTGAAATCGAAGCAGTATTTACGAGACCACAAATGCATTAGAAAATAAGGTTTATTTTCATTTCATTATATGGTTAAGTATTATAATAGGCATGTCACGTGAAAATGTTGATATGAAAATTTTATCGATTATGTGTTTAATTACGAGAAGGATTAAATCGCATAAAATGTGAAAGTTAAATTCTAGTAGCTATAATGATCAAATAGCTATGGAATTCCAAATTAAAGGTCCTTATATGGTAATTAGACCATTAAGAAATGTATGTAGATTTTCATGGTGACTTATCCATGGAAATATAGAAAATGGGCAAGGACTAAATTGAAAATAGCAAAATACTTAATTAATTAAAAGATGAAAAGAAAATATATCGTATTATTTTCATCACCTCCAACCTAAAAACACATGGAAACCACTAGGTGAGAGAAGCGAAGCTTTCAAGGCTTGATTGGGTAAGTTTCCTTGTCCGTTTTTAATAATTTTGATATTTTGAAAGCAGGGATAAGCTTAATCTCTTTATTTGAATGATTAATTTGAATAGTTATCAAGGTATGAAAAATGAGTCATGGATGTATATCTTTGGAAATTAGAAATTTATGGTAGAAAATGAAAGATTATTGATAGAAAAACAACGTTTACAAAGTGATTTTTGATGAAAACATGATTTAGGGACTAAAATGAAAAGTTGTAAAATTTGATGAAAAATTCTAAAATTTTATGGATACATGTGCTATAAATTTTGTAATGAGGCTTTCGTTAGGCCTGGAATAGGGAGTAATTTGCACAAGTTTCATTTTCTGAGCCTAGGGACAATCGAAATTTATGGAAAAGTTAGGGGAAAAATGGTAATTTTGCCTAGGACATAAGTTTAGTCCACTTAAATAAGAACTGTGAGAAATTTATGGTCAAATTTATTTATATAGATTCGGACAACACTAATTCAAGGTTAGATCGAGGAAAAGAAAAGGTTTCAGATTAGTAGACTTTTTACACGAATAAGTGTCGAGGTAAATTTGTGTAACTTAATCGAGCACGTAGTTATGTTGATTGAATGTTGTGTTTGTATATAATGTGATTTACATTAATGTGCTTTACCTGTTTACTATGATGGAAAATTTGATACATGCTTGAAATGGTGATAAAGGGGTTAAGTCGATTGAATGTTGAATTAGATGATAATATGCGCTTTAGAAACTAATAAAGTCTGCATTTGTTGCGGACGAGATTTAGCTTCGGACAAGTAGTCATATTGACTTTGGTTATAGAAAGGATTTATCTCGTAAAGGGTAATACCAATACAATATTTCTCGAGCATATGTTATGATTAGGGTTTAGCTGGGTGGTAATCCTAATCGAACTCCTCTGAAACTCGCGTTATATAAAGATTTAGCATGATTTTGGTAATCTGTTATACGATATGTGGATCGAGAGAGTGTTTCTTAGTTAAGTGCCCTAATGGTACTCTCGAATAAGAAATTGTGATTATTGAATCGTACACTTGAGTGTACTACTTGAGCCTCCATCGAAATTCAATGATTCAACGAACATATAATTCTAAACATGGCATGAGAATTATGAGATAAAATGATAATATCTTGAAAGTGTATTGCATGATGAGCTCATCTATTCTTACTTGATGTATATGGAAACTTTGTGACTAACATGTTTGATTGGATGCATGTGTTTAGGCAATTTAGCTAAATGGATGGAAAACTTGTTATGATTTAGTAAACGAGATTGGTAAGTTTAGTTTCCGTTATACGAACTCACTAAGCATGTAATACTTACTCCATTTAATTTTCCCCTATTTTATAGTGATCGGAAGCTTGCGAGGGTTGGAGACCACTGAAGTATCATCACACTATCAACTGATCATTTTGGGTATAATTAGCAAAAATCATTTTGTTATAATGGCATGTATAGGACAAATTGGCCAATAGTGGCTTGAAAATGATGTTTTGTAACCTAGCCATTGGAATGGCTAGTAATGGTTTATTTTGGTATGCTTAAGTAGGTTGTGATAATATATTCATATGTGATATGTTATGTAAATATGATCAAATGATGCTAATGCCTAAGTTATTCCAAGGTAAGTTTATAAACACATATGCAGGTAGTGATATGCCTTGTTGAATGATGAGGATTGCCCAATTTGAATGCTTGAATTGGTTGGTTTTGGATGTGTGTTTCAAATCTGAGTCTTGGGTGAAATTTTGGGTGAAAAATGAAGTTGGAAATGGCTTCATTTTGTCCACATGGGCGGACACTGTGAGACATGTGTCTAGACCATGTGTGACATACTGGCACAGTAACATGGGCATGTGGTTAGGCCGTGTGTCCCTGAACCTTAATTTTGAGAAATAGAATGCTCTGAATTAATCACATGGGCAGAGACACGGGCATGTGTCGAACACAGGTGTGCATCTTTGTAATATCCTAAATTAGGGCTTAATCAGAATAGTGTTTCGTGACCACAAATCGAGATAGAAATAATTATTTTATAATTATTTTGATGATTATGATATGATTGCATGATTGTGTGAAAATTTAGTGATGAAATTCTATGCCTAAAGTGTTTAAATTGAAAGTAGGGACTAAATCGAATAAGTTGCAAAATTTGCATTCTAGAAGTTTTTAGTATGAAATTGAATTGAAATATTAATTAGGAGGTCTTAAATAGCAATTTGACCAATTTTAAGTTCATGGACAAAATTAGGACATGGAAGGAATTTTTGAAAGTTTAGTAGTAAGGGCATTTTGGTCATTTAGTTATTAAAATGAATTAAAAACAAAATTAAAAGCCAATTTTTGTCCATCTTCTTCACTAGGCTGAAATTTCAAGGGTTCTCCATAGCTACGGTTTGTTTCAAGCTTCCAAGCTCCATAGTAAGTGATTTCAAGCCTCGTTTTTAATGTTCTTTACGTTTTTGGAATCCCGGTAGCTCGATTAAGCTTATGCTAGCAATAATTCAACCTAGGGTTTATATTTGGAAAAATAACCATAGGTGAAATTTGTGTATTTTGATGTTTTATGATAGAATATGAGATTTTAAATTATGTTAGACAACTTGTGCTACTCGGTTTTGAGTGAAAGCAGTAAAAGGGCTTGTCGGTAAAAATACCTAATAGTCATAAGTACATGTTAGAGTGTGAATTTGATATTGTCATAGAAGGGAAAAATGATCATCATGTCATAAAACATAAGAATAAGGGATAAAGTTTAATTCAGAGCCTAGGGGTAAAAGTGTAATTATGCAAAAGTTTAGGGGCAAAAGTGTAATTTTCCAAAGTTAAGTATTAAATGCTGTTTTGATGAATGTATGTATTAAATAAGATTAATTTGGTATTATAGATCAAGAGAAAGCGGGAATCAAGTCACGATCGAGGAAAAGAAAAGATTGTGGACTAAATTGCAAAATCTTTATATTTTGGTACCAAGGTAAGTTCATGTGTAAATAATGTAGTATAATTGTTATTTTTAAATTATTGATGTTAATTATATGATATGCTGATTTTTATCATGAAATATATGCTTTGTGGTTGTTTTTGAATAAAATGCAAATTATTTGTATTATGTGTTAAATATAAAGTGCTCACCAGAGTATTGGTTTGGTATTTTTACGGAAGATGGCAAGGATATGTGTTCGAGGAAAATCCCATTTGAACCTTAGGAATAGATTAGGATACAAGTGACATGTCACTAGGATGGTTGAGCATCGAACTCGTTGAGTTAGTCAGAGTTCACTTATGGATGCGAATGTTGAACTCGTTGAGTTGAGTCAGGAGTTCGTGAGATGTAACTAGGCATCCGAACTTCGTTGAGTTGAGTGCGAGTTCACTTATGGATCGCGAACGCCTTGAGAGCTCATTGAGTTGAGTCAGGAGTTCACTTATGGGCGGGTTACATGATTGCTTGATTACATATGTGGCACTTATGTGCAAATTATCAAGTGTATCAGAGTTATATTAGATGTGTTCAACGGGTGAAAATTTCTATGAGATGGAAGAACACTTAAGATGCAAGTGACGTTTTGGTAAGTGTTGTGAAATGGGCACTTTGGACAGGTATGTACTTAACCCTCGGGATGAAAATAGATACAACAACGATAAAGTGGTAAGATGATGAATGATGTATAGAAATGTGATATATGTTTTGGTGATGCCATGCTAAGGTTGTTTGGTATAATTGTATTATTATGTTACTTGTTATTTGCATATGAACTTACTAAGCATTTATGCTTACTCCTTACTTTTCATTCATTGTAGTTTTGAACAAGTCAGCTCGGGAATCGGGACAGGTCGAAGTTTCGATCACACTATCCGAAGGATTTCTATTGGTAAATGGCTTGTAAAACTCAAGTATGGCATGTATAGTAATGTACCTATTTTGTGTAAATAATTTTATGATATGGCCATGTTTGGTTGAGAAAATGTTTGATATTGATAAGTCATGGTGATGGCTAATTAGATCATGTTTGATATCATGGAAGTTTAATAGGTTATCTAGTTCATAAAAAAATTCATGGAAAGATGAAACTTGCCTTAAAATAGAATATTGCTGCAGCAATGACATGAATTTGAAAAATCACTAAAAATAGTATAAGTGGAAATAAATGATGAATAAGTGATGAAATTGAATCTTAATGAGTCTATTTTCATGTGGATTGAACAAAATAGGCATATAAATTATATTTTATGAGATATTTAAACTTTTGTGAAACAGGGCCAGAATGGTTTCTTGATCCCCTATTCTGACTTTAAAAATTTATAATAAATTTTAAAAAAATAATTATAAGTTTTTATTTACATGTAAATATTCCTTATTGAGTCTAGTTTTATGAGAAACAAACCTCATGGTCATTGAAATTTTTTATAGAGAGATATCTGATTCGTAATGCACATAGGTTAGAGTAGTTGAACCCTGAAATAGGGGAGAATTTAACTAATAAAATGTACTAATCGGCCCAACCAAAAATTATATAAAAAAATTAGTAAATAGATATATGAGTCTAGATTTAGGGAAAATTTACGGATCTTGATTTTGAGTTTCATAACTCAGAGATATGATTTTTCTTGTAACTGTGACGCAAATAGCTAGAAAGCTATGAATGTAGAAACAAATGGTTCGAAGTACTTAAATTGATATATTATGTTCGGTAACACCTCAAGCTTGATTCCAGTGTCGATCTCGGGCGTGGGGGCATTACATTTGGTGGTATCAGAGTAGGTTTAGTCGATTCTCAGACTACGTGTTGTATGTACGGATTTTTGCTATACATGCCATATGTATAAATTGTGATAGTGTGACGACTTCTGACCTTTTTAAATGATTTTTATATAGTAAATGGATCCCGATCCAGCTGTGGCAGATGAATTAGAGAGTAATGCACCAGCTCCGGCTGAAGGAGCAGCGCCGACTGAAAACCCACCTCCTACTGTTGGTCAGGAAGGAGGAGAAAGGGATCGGGAAGCCTTTCTCCAAATGATGAGTGCATGGTACACTTTGAGTTCGTTAAATGCGAACCCAAATGTACGACCTCCCCACCTCCTCCAATTCCTCAACCTATGCCTCCAGATGCCTCAAGGAGTGGATATAATAAAATTTCACGAAACCTGTTGATAGAATTAAGTAAACAAGGGGTGAAGAATTTAGAGCAAATATTGATGATGATGCAGAGAAAGCGAGTTACGGCTTGAAAATTCTATCAGGGTATTTGATGAATTATCTTATACACCTAAAGAATGTTTGAAATGTGCTACATCTTTGTTGAGAGATTTAGCCTATAATTGGTGGAAGACTTTAATTTTGGTGGTACCAGAAAGAGAGGGTAACACAGGAATTCTTTCAAGAAGAGTTTTGGAAGAAATATATTAGTGAAAGATTTATTGATCGGAAAGCGTAAAGAGTTTCTTGAGCTGAAGCAAGGTAATATGTGAGTCTCGAGAATATGAAAGAGAGTTTGTTCGATTGAATAAGTATGCCGTGGAATATGTTTCTCTGAAGCCAAGATGTGCCGACGATTTGAAGGCGGGCTCAACGAAGACATTAAGGTATTTTTGGGATCCTTGAAGCTGAAGAGAAGAAATGGTAGTCTTGGTTGATCGAGCTTGCAAGGTGAAGAACTACTTAAAGAGAGAGAGAAAGGTAGAGGTGAGACACGAAATTGGAAGAAAAGGCCAATAAGTAAGGCACCTTCACAAACAACTCGGAAAGTCAAGAAATATGAATCCTCGTTCCCAAGTTTCAATTTGGGCAATCATATGGAAATTTTAAGAAGCGAGAATGTGGGTCCTAAATCTCGAGAATACTTCTACGACTAGTGTAGGGAACCCGAGATTTGTTAAACCAGAGTGCGTGTGTGGTAGAAATCATTTTGGTCCGTGTGTGAGCAAATTAATGTTTTCGATGTGGTTCTCGGATCATTTTATTAGAGAGCGCTGAGAGAAATTTGTGAAAGAAAAATTTTAGAATGTAAAAGCTAGTCGTGCGAGACTTGAGGAAGGTATCAGAAAAGTGGAAGTGAAACAAGCGGTAAGAATGTAGCGAGAGATGTAGCGATTAGATCGAAGGAAGAGCTCGGCTAGAACTTATGCTATTAAAGCGTGAAGATGCTTCCTCCCCGATGTGATTAACGGTACATTTTCTCTTTATGATATTAATGTTATTGCTTTGATTGATCCCGGTTCTACTCATTCATATGTATGCATGAAGCTGGTGTCTAGTATGAATATACCTGTTGAGAACACAGAATTTATGGTTAGAGTGTCGAATCCGTTAGGCAAATGTGTGATAGTTGATAAAGTATGCAAGAAATGTCCTTTAATGATTCGGGGTCATTACTTCTAGTGACTTGATGTTGTTCTTTGTTTGATGAATTTGATGTTATTTTGGGTTTGGATTGGTTGACATTGCATGATACTATAGTAAATTGCAAAGAAAAGGTTATAGAATTAAAGTGTGAAAACGGTGAAACTCTACGGGTTGAATCAGATAAATCAGAGGTATTGTCTAGTGTGATTTCTTCGATGTCGGCTCAGAGATATTTGAGAAAGGGTTATGAAGCTTATTTGGCGTATGTAATTAATACAAAAGAAGTTGAAAAGAAAGTTGAATCGGTCTTGCGGTTGTGTGTGAATTTACGGATGTATTTCCAGAAGAATTATCGGGTTTGCCTCCAGTCAGGGAAGTAGAATTTGGTATTGATTTGAAAGCAGGGGAGCAGCTCCGATCTCGATTGCTCCATGAGAATGGCACCAATGAGTTGGAAGAATTAAAGTCACGATTGCAGAGTTGGTGATAAAGGCTTTGTAAGACCAAGTTTTTCACCTTGGGGTGCTCTGTGTTATTTGTGAAAAAGAAGGATGGTTCTATGAGATTATGTGTTGATTATTGGCGGTTAAACAAGGTGACAATCAAAAACAAGTATCCATTGCCGAGAATTGATGATTTGTTTGATTAGCTAAAAGGAGCGACATGGTTTTCAAAGATTGACTTGAGATCTGGGTATTATCAGCTGCGAGTAAAAGAGTCGGATGTGCCAAAAGCGCTTTTAGAACAAAATACGGTCATTATGAATTTTTAGTTATGCCATTCGGGTTGACAAATGCTCTGCTTTGTGTCTATGGATTTAATGAATCGCATATTTCGGCCATACTTGGACAAATTTGTTGTGGTGCTTATAGATGATATTTTAATTTATTCAAAAGATGAGGCAGAGCATCTTTGAGCATTTGAGGATAGTTTTGCAAACTTTGAGAAATAAGCGATTATATGCCAAGTTTAGTAAAAGTGAATTTTGGCCGGGAAGTTGGATTTTTGGGACATATTGTTTTTGGTGATGGTATACGGGTTGATCTAGTAAAATTTCAGCCATTATTGATTGGAAACCACCAAAAAAATGGCGAAGTTAGAAGTTTCTTGGGACTATTTGGGTATTATCGGCGGTTTGTAAGCGGATTTTCAACAATTCTTTGCTCCTATGACTAGACTACTCAGAAAGGATGTTAAATTTGAATGGACGGAAGAATGTCAACAAAGTTTCGATGAATTGAAAAAGTTATTAAGCTGAAGCACCGGTGTTAGTACAACCCGAATCGGGTAAAGAATTTGTGGTGTGCATAGTGATGCTTCTCTAAATGGCTTGGGGTGTGTACTCATGCAAGAAGGAAAAGTGGTGGCTTATGCTTGAGAGCGAGTAAAACCTCATGAGAGGAATTATCCTACTCACGATTTGGAATTGGTCATGCGGTGGTATTTGCTTTGAAGATTTGGCGACATTATTTGTATGGTGAAAAGTGCCGAGTATATCACGATCACAAAAGTCTTAAATACTTGATGTCACAAAAGACTTAAATTTGAGACAGCGTAGATGGTTGGAGTTATTGAAAGATTATGAGCTTGTTATTGATTATCATCAGGAAAAGCGAATGTGGTTGCCGATGCTTTAAGCAGAAAGTTGTTGTTTGCTTTGAGAGTTATGAACACTCAGTTGAAAATGTCAGATGATAGTTCGATTCTAGCAAAGATAAGAGCTAGATCGATGTTTTACAAGAGATTTCTAAAGCTCGAGAAAAATGATCAAGATTTGCTAGCCAAGAGAAAGCGGTGTGAAGGCGTCTGGGATCAAATTTGAGAATCGGTTCGATGGTAGCTTGATGTTTAAAAATTAGATTTGTGTACCGAAAAATGATGAGTTGATTCAAAAGATTTTGCATGAAGCACATAATGGCTGTTTGGCGGTCCATCTAGGCAGTACAAAAATGTATAATGACTTGAAGAAAATGTATTGGTGGAGTGGAATGAAAAGAGATATTTCGAGTTTGTATCAAAGTGCTTAATTTGTCAACGGTGAAATTTGAATACCAAGTGCCTTCAGGATTACTTTAGCCTATTATGGTTCTGAATGGAAATGGGATCGGATTACTATGGATTTTGTTTTAGGGTTGCCATTGACTCAGGAAAGAAAGATGCCATCACGGGTAATAGTTGTGATTGACTAAATCGGCTCATTTTTATTAAGTGCGTCACGGATTATTCTCTTAATAAGTTGGCTGAATTGTATATCCGTGAGATTGTTAGACTTCATGGAATACCTTTGTCAATCATTTCGGATAGAGATCAGAGATTTACTTCTGATTTTGGCAAAAGTTGCAAGAGGCATTAGGAACAAAGTTAAATTTCAAGATTGCCTTTCATCCACAAAGCGATGGGCAATCGAGAGAGAGTAATTTGATTCTTGAAGACATGCTCGGATGTTGCGTATTGGAATTTCAAGGTAGTTGGGAAAGGTACTTACCGTTGGTAGAATTTGCTTATAATAATAGTTATCAGACGAGTTTGACAATGGCACCTTATGAAGCATTATATGGTCGTAAGTGTCGAACACCTTTGTATTGGGTGAACTCAAGGAAAATCGATTTATGGAGTTGATCTAATAAAAGAAACCGAAGAAAAGGTGAAAGTGATTGAGATTGTTTGAAAAGTCGCTTGAGATAGGCGAGAAATCTTTTGCGGATTTGAAAGCGAAAAGAAATCGAGTTTCAAGTTGGTGATAAGGTATTTTTGAAAGTGTCTCCATGGAAGAAAATCCTTAGATTTGGACGG
This sequence comes from Gossypium anomalum, assembly GCA_025698475.1. Taxonomy (NCBI): domain Eukaryota; kingdom Viridiplantae; phylum Streptophyta; class Magnoliopsida; order Malvales; family Malvaceae; genus Gossypium; species Gossypium anomalum. The sequence goes on from JAOWAC010000017.1 coordinate 29,221, forward strand.
AAGGGCAAGTTAAGTCGCGTTTTATTGGGCGTATGAAATAATTGAAAACTTTGACCCGGTAGCATATCGGCTAGCATTACCACTGAATTAGAAAAGATTCATGATGTGTTCCATGTATCTATGCTACGTCGATGATCGTTCGAGATCCTTCACATATAATTTCACCGAGACGAATTGAACTATGACCGGATATGACTTACGAAGAAGAACCGATTAAGATCTTAGCTCGAGAGGTCAAGAAACTAAGAAATAAAAGTGTCACTCTCGTGAAAGTATTGTGGCAAAAGCATGGGGTAGAAGAGACTACATGGGAACTGAAGAAACTATGAGAAACCAATACCCACACACATTTCTAGGTAAGATTTTCGAGGACGAAAATCCTTAAAAGGGGAGAGTTGTAATATCTGAATTAGGGCTTAATCGAATTGCGGTTTCATGACCACAAATCTGAGATATAAATAATTATTTTATAATTATTTTGATGATTATGATATGATTGCATGATTGTGTGAAAATTTCGTGATGAAATTCTATGCCTAAAGTGTTTAAATTGAAAGTAGGGACTAAATCGAATAAGTTGCAAAATTTACATTCTAGAAGTTTTTAGTATGAAATTGCATTGAAATATTAATTAGGAGGTCTTAAATAGAACTTGACCAATTTTAAGTTCATGGAAAAAATTAGGACATGGAAGGAATTTTTGAAAGTTTAGTAGTAAGGGCATTTTGGTCATTTAGTTATTAAAATGAATTAAAAACAAAATTAAAAGCCAATTTTTGTCCATCTTCTTCATTAGGCCAAAATTTCAAGGGTTATCCATAGCTAGGGTTTGTTTCAAGCTTCCAAGATCCATAGTAAGTGATTTCAAGCCCCGTTTTTAATGTTCTTTACGTTTTTAGAATCCGTGCTCGATTGAGCTTATGCTAGTAATAATTCAACCTAGGGTTTATATTTGGAAAAATAACCATAGGTGAAATTTGTGTATTTTGATGTTTTATGATAGAATATGAGGTTTTAAATTATGTTAGACATCTTGTGCTACTCGGTTTTGAGTGAAAGCGAGTAAAGGGCTTAATCGGTAAAAATACCTAATAGTCATAAGTACATGCTAGAGTGTGAATTTGATATTGTCATAGAAGGAAAAATGATCAGCATGTCATAAAACATAAGAATAAGGGATAAAGTTTAATTCTAGAGCCTAGGGGCAAAAGTGTAATTATGCAAAAGTTTAGGGGCAAAAGTGTAATTTTCCAAAGTTAAGTATTAAATGCTGTTTTGATGAATGTATGTATTAAATAAGATTAATTTGGTATTATAGATTAAGAGAAAGCGGGAATCAAGTTGCGATCGAGGAAAAGAAAAGATTGTGGACTAAATTGCAAAATCTTTATATTTTGGTACCAAGGTAAGTTAGTGTGTAAATAATGTAATATAATTGTTATTTTTAAATTATTGATGTTAATTATATGATATGCTGATTTTTATCATGAAATATATGCTTTGTGGTTATTTTGAATAAAATGCAAATTATTTGTATTATTTGTTAAATATAAAGTGCTACAGAGTATTGGTTTTTGGTATTTTACGGAAGATGGCAAGGATATGTGTTCGAGGAAAATCCCGTTTGAACCTTAGGAATAGATTAGGATATAAGTGACATGTCACTAGGATGGTTGAGCATCCGAACTCGTTGAGTTGAGTCAGGAGTTCACTTATGGATGCGAATGTTCGAACTCGTTGAGTTGAGTCAGAGTTCGTGAGATGTAACTAGGCATCCGAACTCGTTGAGTTGAGTGCGAGTTCACTTATGGATCAAAGCCCGAGCTCGTTGAGTTGAGTCAGGGAGTTCACTTATGGGCGGGTTACATGATTGCTTGATTACATATGTGGCACTTATGAGCAAATTATCCGTGTATCAGAGTTATATTAGATGTGTTCAACGGGTGAAAATTTCTATGAGATGGAAGAACACTTAAGATACAAGTGACGTTTTGGTAAGTGTTGTGAAATGGGCACTTTGGACGGTATGTACTTAACCCTCGGGTTGAAAATAGATACAACAACGATAAAGTGGTAAGATGATGAATGATGTTTAAAAATGTGATATATGTTTTGGTGATGCCATGCTAAGGTTGTTTGGTATAATTGTATTGTTATGTTACTTGTTATTTGTATATGAACTTACTAAGCATTTATGCTTACTCCTTACTTTTCATTCATTGTAGTTTTGAACAAGTCAGCTCGGGAATCGGGACAGGTCGAAGTTTCGATCACACTATCCGAAGGATTTCTATTGGTAAATGGCTTGTAAAACTTAAGTATGGCATTATAGCAATGTACCTATTTTGTGTAAATAATTTTATGATATGGCCATGTTTGGTTGAGAAAATGTTTGATATTGATAAGTCATGGTGATGGCTAATTAGATCATGTTTGATATCATGGAAGTTTAATAGGTTACCTAGTTCATAAAAAAATTCATGGAAAGATGAAACTTGCCTTAAAACAGAATATTGCTGCAGCAATGACATGAATTTGAAAAATCACTAAAAATAGTATAAGTGGAACTAAATGATTACTAAGTTATGAAATTTAAGCTTAATGAGTCTATTTTCATGTGGATTGAACAAAACAGGCATATAAATTATATTTTATGAGATATTTAAACTTTTGTGAAATAGGGCCAGAATGATTTCTGGATCCCATTACAGCTTTAACAATTTATAATAAATTTTAAAAAAATAATTATAAGTTTTTATTTACATGTACATATTCCTTATTGAGTCTAGTTTTAACAGAAACAAATCTCATGGTGATTGAAATTTTGTATAGAGAGATATCTGACTCGTAATACACAGAGGTCAGAGTAGTTGAACCCTAAAATAGGGGATACTTTAACTTATAAAGCTGTACTAATTGGCCCAACCAAAAATTCTAGAAAAAATTAGTAAATAGATATATAATTTAGGGAAAATTTACGGATCTTGATTTTGAGTTTCATAACTTCGAGATATGATTTTTCTTATAATCTGTGAGCGAGATAGCTAGAAAGGCTGTGAATGTAGAAACAAATGATTGAAGTACTTAAATTGATAAATTATGTTCAGTAACACCTCAAGCTCGATTCTGGTGTCGGTCTTGGGTGTGGGGGCGTTACAACCTTGGCCGTGTGAAACCTGCACCTAATTTTGAATTGAATTAATTAACCACACGGCCTAGCACAAGTGCGTGTGGCATGGTCGTGTGTGCAAGTTAGAGAGTTACATGAGTTTGAATACGACCTCTAGCATGGGTTTGTCCCAGGGTCACACGGGCGTGTCCATTGGACTACATGGGCGTGAGAGCCCTGTACATTGGAAAAATTTTGTAATTCGCAAAAAAAATTCTTATACGTCCCGATTAAGTCCCAACTCGATTCTAATGCTCGTATTGGGCCTCGAGGGTCTAATCAAGGAATGTTATGAATGATCTCAGTAAATGAATAGTAACTTACATGAATTATTTATAGAATGTTTTGAATGTTTGGTAGTACTCTTAAACCCTTTTCTAACAGCGGATACGGGTTAGGGGTGTTACAAAACTCCTCTATGGCGGTCCTTGAGAGAAAGAAATGGTATTCACATTGAACTCTGAAGGAATGGTAATTGTAATGAACTTAGAAGGAGAATTCCTTGCGGCGTATCATGTTACACATTCTATGAGATATTCTAATGAGCCTCTCTTGTGGCGAGCTTCATACGAATTTAATTACCTATAGTTGAATTAGATGCGCCATGAATCCTATTTCGGCATAAAATCCTTCCCAAGCTCAAATTCCATATTTTCCTCCTTAATTTTAGCCGCCACCAATTTAAATTCCATCAACTTCTTTGCACCTCGATGCAGTCCACCGTTTGACCGACTCAAGCCCTTTGCTAGGAGAGTTTCGGTCAAACTCGACTCTCCCCACGTAGCGACAAAATTGGTCCTTTGCGCGCACAGCAGCTCGAAGTCCAAACCCCCTCCTGTCCCTGCGCTCCACATCCTACTGCTGGCCACTGCACCAAGCTTTCCTCTACAACATAATAGGGTCACAATTAATCTTAATCTATTCTTGCTGAGGCCTCGATTACTTACGAAATAAAAAGGAAATTTCGCCTGCTACACCCCTCGAACCTGCGGTCTTCTAAACCCACATGAAGTTCCTTTCATGTCACGATCTTCTCATAATTATTTATAAACCTTACCTACTTCAGTTCTGGCCCGTTCAAAAATAAAAAAGAATTTGCCTGTGCAGGGACTCGAACCTGCCCCCTCTTCGTGTGCCCAGCATGCTGCTGCTACTGCGCCACAGGCGCTCCTTGTGCTGGATTATGCTCGCTATACTTCTTGACCCCTATCTTAATCGTAACCTAAAAAAAACAACATGTTTGCGCACGTTGGGAATCGAACCCCAGCCTTCCTTCATGCTGTCCAACGTGCCTAGCCACTGGGCCAGGCGTTCCTTCATGCCCAGTTCCTGCCCAAATTATTTTTAAGGCCTTATGCCCAGATTCTCTTAAAAGGCTATTTAAGAATTTTGCTAAAGCTATGGGCCGAGCCCGGACTTTTTCCCACACTATAAGCCCTTCGTATTTTATTTAATTACTAAACTAAACCAAGCATAATAATAATAATAATAATAATTAATTAAAACATCCAAATTATTCGGCTCGTCTTCTCCTCGGACCCAGACTCAAGGCCCAATACTTTCTAGGCCCAATTTTTGGGGCGTTACAAATGTGATGAGATGTGAAACCGCTTGGTTGTCTGTATGAATCAAGTGTTGAGTATTTATTGATACGAATGTATGAAAAGTTTGTCAATTGAGTCTATGTCTATTCACCATGATGAAGTCTAAAGGTGTCCATCAGGACAAAAAACACAATCTCTTATATGAATCTCTGAAAGAAAAGTCCATGGACATGGCACCATAACCATAGCTGGGCTATGGCATCATATAAAAAAGAACTAAAGGAAGGTGATTACCCAAATGGAGTTCTTTACGTAACTCGGGACAATGAAGGGCAAACCTCATGTAATGTGAGTCTAGGTGAATCCCTATCGTAAACATGCCAGAAAAAGAAAGCCTTTGTAGCTATCTAAGAAAAGAAAGGCTTTGTGTCTATCTATGAAAAGAAAGATTTTGTGGTGATCTAAGAAACATAAGTCTTTATGGCCATCAATGAAAAGGAAGCCTTTATGCATATCTATGAAAAGAAAATCTTTGTGGCTATCTATGAAAAGGAAGCCTTTGTGGTGATCTATGATGGGAATGCCCTTGTGGTGCACTCTAAAGAATGACCCTTGTGGCACCCAAAAGAAGGAAACGTGCAACAACCTATTTTTCAGTGAAATCGGAATGGTGGTTTCGGGACCACAAATCCGATCCAAAAATCAGGTTTATTTTTATTTCATTATATGGTCCGTATTATAATAGGCATGTCGCTTGAAATTGTTGATACAAAAATTTTATCGATTAAGTGTTTAATTAAGAGAAGGACTAAATCGCATAAAATGTAAAAGTTAAATTCTAGTAGCTATAAGGATCAAATAGCTATGGAATTCAAAACTAAACGTCCTTATATGGTAATTAGACCATTAAGAAAAGTATGTATTGGTGACTCATCCATGGAAATAAAAAAAAAAGGGCAAGGACTAAATTGGAAATAGTAAAATACTTAATTAATTAAAAGATGAAAAGAAAATATATCACATTATTTTCATCATTTTCAACCTAAAAACACATGGAAACCTTAGGTGAGAGAAAAGAAGCTTTCAAGTCCTGATTGGGTAAGTTTCCTTGTCCCGTTTTTAGTAATTTTAATATTTTTAAAACTAGGATAGCTTAATCTCTCTATTTGAGGGATTAATTTGAAAAGTTATCAATGTATGAAAAATGGGTCATGGATGTTTATGCTGGAAATTAGAAATTTATGGTAGAAAATGAAAGATTATTGATAGATAAACAACTTTTACAAAGTAATTTTTGATGAAAACATGATTTAGGGACTAAAATGAAAATTGTAAAATTTGATGAAACATTCTGAAATTTTATGAATACATGTGCTGTAAATTTTGTAATGGGGCTTTGGTTAGGCCTACAATAGGGAGTAATTTGCACAAGTTTCATTTTTGGAGCCTAGGGACAATCGAAATTTATGGAAAAGTTAAAGGGAAAATGGTAATTTTACCTAGGACATAATTTTAGTCCAGTTAAATATGAAATGTGAGAAATTTATGGTTAAATTCATTTATATAGATTCAGACAATACTAATTCGAGCTTAGATCGAGGAAAAGAAAAGGTTTCGGATTAGTAGACTTTTTACGCGAATAAGTGTCGAGGTAAGTTTGTGTAACTTAATCGAGCATGTAATTATGTTGATTGAATGTTGTGTTTGTATGTAATGTGATTTACATTGATGTGCTTTACTCGTATACTATGATGGAAAATTTGATACATGCTTGAAATGGTGATAAAGGGGTTAAGTCCCGATTGAATGTTGAATTTCGATGATAATATGTGCTTTCCTGAAACTAATAAAGTCCTACATTTATTGCAGACGGGATTTAGCTCAGATACGTAGTCACATTGACCTAGTTATAGAAAGCATTTATCCTGGACGGGTAATCCCAATATAAAATCTCTCGAGTATACATTATGATTAGGGTTTAGTCTAGACTGGTAATCCTATTCGGGCTCCACTGAGCTCACGTTATATAAATGATTTAGCCTAAAATGTAACACCCCAAACCTGGCCTAGAAGTTTGGCTCGAATCTGGCATGTCACATTGAAGTGTTTTTCGAAAACCATGTTTCCATTAAAAACCCTTCTTAATAATTAAAAACTTATACCCTTTTTAAACCTTGTTAGAAAACCTCAGCTGAATAACATTCTTAACAACTTTGTAAAAATCTTGGCGTTTCCGGAAGCTTAATTTAAAAACAATTGCGGATACGTGATGTTTTGAAAATAGTAGTTGCTTTGGAAAACCATGTTCTAATACTAGCAATTATAAGAACAATAAATAAAATTCCAAATTAGAAATCCAAAAAATTACAACGGCTTTACTACAACCCACATAAAATAATTTAAAAGCAATAATCAAAACTATAACATAAACCGTGTGTGTGGCTCCCTCCGAGTCCCTCGCAGCTTCGATCTGTCTAAGGCTGGAAATTACCTAAAAGGTTAATAAACGGGGTGAGTTTACGGAAACTCAGTGTGTAATCCCCTACTATATAAAAGGGACAGTCAGTCATATAAGAGAATTAAAAGTCTAGCCCCAGCCCTACTTACAGTTTCAATATCAATTGGCCTTAGCCCATTATAACAGAGAGTACCAGATGGGCCTTAGCCCATTACAGGATAAGAAACATTATTAGATCTAGAATCAAAATGAGAATCAGAATCAGAATCAGAATGTGAATGCAATCCCAACCCAATCCATCCGTAACACCCCCGTGCCAGCCTTACACCATGTGGAAAGACTACTCGACCCACCTAACCGCTACACACCACAGAAATTGTAGCGAGGCTGCCAGATATTGTGACGAAGTCACCAGATACAGATATTGTGGCTAGGCCACCAGAACAGATATATATATATATATATATATATATATATATATATGGCGAAACCACCGATTGCAAATGAGGTCGCCAAATATTGTGACGAAGTCACGGAAACAGAATATATATGCGGCGAGGCCCACAGATTGCAAATGAGGTCGCGAATGCTTCCTCCATCAATATAAACCCATGTCCCATGCAACAGAAATAATATTTCATGGCATACAACATACAAAATCAGAATATCATGCCTATATTTGAATCAAACAATCACAGTCAAGTCATTCATATCACTAACATATATTCACAATCAAATCCGTCAACCACACAGTCCAAGTCAGTCACTTGCCTACAAGGGCAAAACAGTCATTTATCACCCTAGGGGCAAAATGGTAATTTTACCCCACAAGGGTATCTCAGTAATTCTACCCTACAAGGGCATTTCAGTAATTTTGCAAACTAGGGGTATTTTGGTAATTTTACAAACTAAGGGTATTTTGGTAATTTTGTAAATCGAGGGTAAAACGGTAATTTTATAAATCGGGGGTACTTTGGTAATTTTACAAGTCGAAGGTATTTTAGTAATTTGGTAAACTAAAGTATTCTAAACAGAGATAACAATACGAATGGGCCTAAAACCCTTTCTCGGCCTAAATGGGCCCACATGCTCGTGTAGCCCTTTTAGCCCAAATCTAGCCACAAATACGAGATTCACCTAGCCTAGTCCAATATTTACTACACAATCAAACAACTTATCCAATTGGGCCTGTAGGCCCATTAGGCCTACATGCCCCCTTTCGGCCCATCGCGGCCCGAAGTAGCCATCCTACAGCTAGAGTGGTGAGAAATACACACCTGATAGGAGATTGGAGTTAATCCGTGCTCCGAGCACTCTAAGCCGACGCCTAACCCAAACGAGCATGCCATAAAGCGAAAGGGATCAGCCAAGAAATGTATCTTTACTCTCCTCATGGTTCTCTCTATTTAAAGCCAGCTTCGCATCCACTTTTATGTTAGCTTCCCGATGTGGAATCCCTCTATCATTAGAGTTTAAATTCAACACCAACTCTTGCCGTCCCAACATAGCAAAAATAATCAACCTTTGCATGCCAAGGGATTTGAACTAAAGTTCTCTCACATGCCAACTCACGCCACCACCACTAGGCCATCAACTCATTATAAATCCAACACATTAAACTTTAAAGCGCACCTATTTGCTTCCAGATTTATTGAAAAGAAAAACCAAAATATATTGCAAGAGCTAAGACTTGAACCTTGGACCCCTTGCTTCCTCTATGGCGTCACTTCCTTATCCCCTAAGTGGCGCCACCTTGCCACTACACCACACTCCTTTTTGTGGCACAATTTGTCCAACAATATACTTAAGGCCTACCTACTACACCCAGGGTTTGATACACCTTAAACAAATTTTTTTGCTAGAGTCTAGGTTTGAACCCAGGACTTCTCCAACACTTCTCAGCACACTTAACCACTAAAACAAGCCTTCATTAATGAGATTTACATGCACAACAAAATATTAAAAGCTGCCTTCAACGGCTCCCATGCTCAAGGCCTAAAACTTCTAGGCCTAAATTCAGGGTGTTACAACTTTAGCTCCCTTAAAGAAATTTCATCCCCGAAATTTCCATCTAACAGGGTAGTCATGTAACATCTACCCCATTATGCTACCGCTACACACTTTGATCCTACTATCACTATCACACTTCAACTAGAACTTGAAACATCTCAGACATACAACACTTATTCACTGAAGCAGACACATATTTATCACACATATATACAATTTCTATATCCAAACATCACATCCACATAAAACAAATACCAAATTTAAATTCAGACCAATATCTAAGGAATCTACAGTATTTCAATTTCTAAACAGACAAAATTATTCAGAAGACTTACGGATTCAGCGCCGGAGACTCGGTGTGCCACACTTTCTAAGAGAAATACTTCAAACAGACCACGTGGTTGAAAATAATTTTCTAAAATTCAACCTTTGAAAACCCAATCCACAGCCGAGTTGTTGCAACTTGACTCTGATACTACTAAATGTAACACCCCAAACCTGGCCTAGAAGTTGGCTCGAATCTGGTGTGTCACATTGAAGTGTTTTTCGAAAACCATGTTTCCATTAAAAACCCTTCTTAATAATTAAAAACTTATACCCTTTTTAAACCTTGTTAGAAAACCTCAGCTGAATAACATTCTTAACAACTTTGTAAAAATCTTGGCGTTTGCAGAAGCTTAATTTAAAAACAATTGCGGATACGTGATGTTTTGTAAACAGTAGTTACTTTGGAAAACCATGTTCTAATACTAGCAATTATAAGAACAATAAATAAAATTCCAAATTAGAAATCCAAAAAATTACAACGGCTTTACTACAACCCACATAAAATAATTTAAAAGCAATAATCAAAACTATAACATAAACAGTGTGTGTGGCTCCCTCCGAGCCCCTCACAGCTCCGATCCGTCTAAGGCTGGAAATTACCTGAAAGGTTAATAAATGGGGTGAGTTTACGAAAACTCAGTGTATAATCCCCTACTATATAAAAGGGTCAGTCAGTCATATAAAAGAATTAAAAGTCTGGCCCCAGCCCTACTTACAGTTTCGGTATCAATTGGGCCTTAGCCCATTATAACAGAGAGTACCAGATGGGCCTTAGCCCATTACAGAATAAGAAACATTATCAGAACTAGAATCAAAATGAGAATCAGAATCAGAATCAGAATGTGAATGCAATCCCAACCCAATCCATCCGTAACACCCCCGTACCAGCCTTACACCATGTGGGGAGACTACTCGACCCACCCAACCGCTACACACCACAGAAATTACAGCGAGGCTGTCAGATATTGTGACAAAGTCACCAGATACAGATATTGTGGCTAGGCCACTAGAACAGATATATATATATATATATATATATATATATATATGTATACCACCATTGCAAACAGGTGCGGATATTATGTGAAGTCATTGTGAATCAGAATATATGTGGCGAGGCCACCAGATTGCAACGAGGCTGCCAGAATGCTTCCTCCATCAATATAAACCCATGTCCCATGCAACAGAAATAATATGTCATGGCATACAACAGACAAAATCAGAATATCATGCCTATATTTGAATCAAACAATCACAGTCAAGTCATTCATATCACCAACATATATTCACAATCAAATCCGTCAACCACACAGTCCAAGTCAGTCACTTGCCTACAAGGGCAAAACAGTCATTTATTACCCTAGGGGCAAAATGGTAATTTTACCCCACAAGGGTATCTCGATAATTCTACCCTACAGGGGTATTTCAGTAATTTTGCAAACTAGGGGTATTTTGGTAATTTTACAAACCAAGGGTATTTTGATAATTTTGTAAATCGAGGGTAAAACGATAATTCTATAAATTGGGGGTACTTTGGTAATTTTACAAGTCGAGGGTATTTTAGTAATTTGGTAAACTAAAGTATTCTAAATAGAGATAACAGTACGAATGGGCCTAAAGCCCTTTCTCGGCCCAAATGGGCCCACATGCTCATGTAGCCCTTTTAGCCCAAATCTAGCCACAGATATGAGATTCACCTAGCCTAGTCCAATATTTACTACACAATCAAACAACTTATCCAATTGGGCTCGTAGGCCTATTGGGCCTACATGGCCCCTTTCGGCCCATCGCGGCCCGAAGTAGCCATCCTATAGCTAGAGTAGTGAGAAATACACACCTGATAGGAGACTGGAGTTAATCCGCGCCCCGAGCACTCTTAGCCGACGCCCAACCCAAACGACCATGCCATAAAGCGAAAGGGATCAGCCAAGAAAGGTACCTTTACTTTCCTCATGGTTCTCTCTATTTAAAGCCAGCTTCGCATCCACTCTTATGTTAGCTTCCCGATGTGGGATTCCTCCATCATCAGAGTTTAAATTCAACACCAACTCTTACCGTCCCAACATAGCAAAAATAATCAACCTTTGCGTACCAAGGGATTCGAACTAAAGTTCTCTCACATGCCAACTCACGCCACCACCACTAGGCCATCAACTCATGTCATAAATCCAACACATTAAACTTTAAAGGGCACCTACTTTCTTCTAGATTTATTGAAAAGAAAAACCAAAATATATTGCAAGAGCCAAGACTTGAACCTTGGACCCTTTGCTTCCTCTATGGCGTCACTTCCTTGTCCCTTAAGTGGCGCCACCTTGCCACTACACCACACTCATTTTTGTGGCACAATTTCTCCAACAATATACTTAAGGCCTACCTACTACACCCAGGGTTTGATACACCTTAAACCAAATTTTTTGCTAGAGTCTAGGTTTGAACCCAGGACTTCTCTAACACTTCTCAGCACACTTAACCACTAGAACAAGCCTTCATTAACGAGATTTACATGCACAATAAAATATTAAAAGCTGCCTTCAACTGCTTCCATGCTCAAGGCCCAAAACTTCTAGCCTAAATTCAGGGTGTTACATAGAATGGTAATCCTGTTATAGGATATGTGGCTCGAGAGAGTGTTTCTTGGTTAAGTGCCCTAATGGGTACCCTTGAATAAGAAATTGATGGATTATTGAAGCGTACACTTCGAGTGTACTACTTAAGCTTCCATTGGAATTCAATGATTCAACAGACATACAACTTTAGACATGGCATGTGAATTATGAGATAAAATGATAATATCTTGAAAGTGTACTGTATAATGAGCTCATCTATTCTTACTTGATGTATATGGAAACTTTGTGACTAACATGTTTGATTGGATGCATGTGTTTAGGCAATTTAGCCAAATGGACGGAAAACTTGTTATGATTTAGTAAATGAGATTGGTAAGTTTAGTTTCTGTTATACGAACTCACTAAGCATGTAATGTTTACTCCATTTATTTTTCCCCGTTTTATAGTGATCGGAAGCTTGCGAGGGTTGGAGATCACTAGAGTATCGTCACACTATCAACTAATCATTTTGGGTATAATTAGTAAAAATCATTTTGGTATAATGGCATGTATAGGACAACTTGGCCAATAGTGGCTTGAAAATGATGTTTTGTAACCTAGCCATTGGAATGAATAGTAATGGTTTATTTTGGTATGATTAAGTAGGTTATGATAATATATTCATATGTGATATTTTATGTATATGTGATCAAATGATGCTAATGCCGAAGTTATTCCAAGGTAAGTTTATAAACACACATGCAGGTAGTGACATGCCTTGTTGGATGATGATGATTACCTAATTTGAATGCTTGAATTGGTTGGTTTTGGATGTGTGTTTCAAGTGTAGGTCTTGGGTGAAATTTTGGGTGAGAAATGAAGCTAGGAATGGCTTCATTTTGTCCACACGGGCATGTGTCTAGACCGTGTGTGACACACGGCCTAGTAACATGGGCATGTGGTTAGGCTGTGTGTCCCCTGCACTATAGTTTTGAGAAATAGAATGCTCAGAATTGAGCACACAGGCGTGTCTCTTAGTCGTATGTGCCACACGGCCTAGAACACGGGTGTGCATCTTGGCTGTGTGAAACTCGCACCTAATTTTGAATTGAATTAATTAACCACACGGCCTAGCACATGGGTTTGTGGCATGGCCGTATGTGCAAGTCAGAGAGTTACACAGGGTTGAACACGGCCTCTAGCACGAGCGTGTCTCTTGGACCACACAGGCATGTGAGCCTTGTACTTTAGAAAAATTTTGTAATTTCGTAAAAAATTCTTAGAGGTCCCGATTAAGTCCCGACTAGATTCTAATGCTCGTATTGGGCCTCGAGGGCCCAATTAAAGGACGTTATGAATGATCTCGATAAATGAATAGTAACTTACATGAATTATATGTAGAATGTTTTGAATGTTCTATTAATACTCCTAAACCTTGTTTTGATGACGGATACAGGTTAGGGGTGTTACATTTAGTGGTATCACAGCTACGGTTTAGCCGATTCTTGGATTTAGCGAACATGAGTTTAGCTATACATGCCATTATATAAATTTTTATAGTGTGATGACTCCTGATCATTTTAAATGTGTTTTTCATATAGTAATGTTATCCAACTGAGCTAGAGCTGAATCCGAGAAAGCTAAGAGCAATGTTTCAGCTTCATTACAAAGAGTTACATCTGCGTCTGGTAGTGAAAAGCTCGTGTCTGAGGGCCAAAGTGAGGAGGAAAAATATGCCTTTTTTCAAATGATGAATGAATGGTGTACATAGTACTTGAGAACAAACCCTGCTGTACAACGACCTCCCCCACCTGCTCCCCAACCGATTCTTGAGGTACCACAGGGTGCCGAACCTGTTAGAATTGGTAAGCCTTCGATAGATAAAATCTGCAAGCATGGGGTGGAAGAATTTAGAGCTATCACAGATGATGATCCGAAAAGGGCTGAGTTTTGGTTAGAAAATACTCTCTGGGTTTTTGATGAACTATCCTGCACACCTACCGAATGACTAAAATATGCAATATCCCTACTGAAAGATACAACTTATCATTGGTAGAATACCATGGCTTCAGTTGTACCATGAGAAAATGTTATATGAGAATTCTTACAGGTTGAATTCAGGAAGAAGTATGTTAGTTAGAGGTTCATGATCAGAAAAAGAAAGAATTTCTAGAGCTCAAATAAGGAAACATGACTGTATCTGAATATGAACAGGAATTTTTTCGATTGAGCAAGTATGCTAAAGAATGGGTTCTAATCAAGGTTGAAATGTGTAAACGCTTTGAAGAAGGTTTAAATGAAGACATCAAATTGTTGATTGGAATTCTTGAGATAAGGGAATTTGCAGTGTTAGTTGATCGAACCCACAAAGCTGAGGAACTACATAAAGAAAAGAAATAAGCCGAAAGAGAGGCTCGGGTTTCTAGAAAATAATTTGAGTAAATTACAATCATTTGCTTCTAATAAATTAAAGAAGTGTTATGATCATGTTACCACCTCTACGGGATATTTTGAAAGAGAGCGGGAGTCTCAACGTTCCAACTCGAGGTCTTTATCTCCATCTATGACCAGTGTGGGTAGTGTTGGTAATCCAAAACTGAAATGTAAACATTGTAACAAATTTCATCATAGGGAATGTCAATCTAGAAGTGAAGCTTATTTCGAATGTGGTTCACTTGAGCATTTTCTCAGAGCTTGTCTAGAAAGAGTTGAAAAGGAGATAGAAGCAGCTCCAAAGCCTAGTAACCCTATTGTGAGAGGCAGACCACCCTGTTACCCCTGTAATAGCCTGATTTTAGGCCTAGTCGAAATAGTGGTTTCAGAACCACTATTCTGAGGTCGAAGAAAATTATTTTAATGTTATTTTATGTGTTATAATATAATTTTATAAGTGCATGTAAATTTTGGTAAGTTAATTTTAGCGATTTCTAGTCCAATTTCGAAAAAGGACTAAATCGCGTAAAAGGTAAAAGTTGTGTTTTGATGCCTAAAGGTGTTAAACTTCTTTTTATCTTAAATTAGGGGTCTTCAAAGTGAAATTAGGCCATTGAAGTGTGTGATGGCTGGCCAAGGAGACAAGATGGTCAAAAAAGCCAAAATTTGTGGCTTTTAGGTGACTAAAGTGACTAAAAATATAATAAAATAAAGAAAAGAAAGATATCATCTTTTCTCCATCTTCTCTCCACTGAAAATGGCAGCAAAGAGAGGGTTTAGAAGTTGAAAACTTTCAGCAAAGAAACTCCCTTTATAGTAAGTGATTTTAAGGCTTTTTCTTGAAGATTTTTACATTTTTGTAACCCCTAAAACATAAGCTTTCTAATAAGGGGACTATTGTGCAAAATGATGAAGAGTCTAGGGTTTTGACATGAAAGAAAATTTGTTGTTTTCTGTGTTTTTATGGAAGATTATGAGTCTTGATAGCGTTATAAACAACTTTTATGAAAGAAGTTTGCATAAAAACACCTAAAATGAGGTTTGCATGAAAACACCTAAAATGAGGTATTTTACAAAGTTGTAAAATAACTTGTAAATGTGTGAAATAGCTGAAATTATGAGTTGCTATAATTATGAAAATGGTTCATATAGGCTTAAGGAGTAAAGAAATGTGTGATAAATTTTTTTTACGAATGTAGGGGCAATTTGGTAATTTTGGAAAAATATAGGGGCAAAATTGTAAAATTGCCCAAGTGTGTCAATGGAATAATTTGATTAGTACATTGTTTTAATAAGTTGAATGTGATGTTATAGATGATGAAACTTGAAATTTGGACCTAGAACTGAAAGAAATCGATTAAGGGATAATTACACCTTTTTCACCTTTGTCGATCGAGGTAAGTTCAGATGTAAACAATACCATGCTATACATGTATTTAAATGTTATCATTACCTGAATTGTACAAATATTAATGTGTATGTGATTAATAGAATTATGATAAGACAAAGCCTTGATAGGCGAGAAAAAATCTCGTTTGAACCTTAGGAATAAAATAGGATACGAGTGACATGTCACTAGGAATTATGAGTCTAGATGACTAGCTCGAGAGTGAGCATTGAAATGTCACGAGATATGAGGTAGCTTTAGCTACAATTGAGGCACTTATAGTGCAAAGGTTTTTCCGAGTATCCAATTAGTATTCCAAGTGTTCAACGGGTAATCCGAATAAAGAGTTGATGATGGTCCCAATGAGGTAAGTCATTGGTGAGTATGCACCTGAGTTATGTTACGAGTTGTGCAGGTACGTACACTAAGCCTATGAGAATGTCTTGGTATGTGAAAGATCTATGATGCATAAATATGTGTTCTTACTATGATGGATGAAATGATGTTGTATTAATTTTGTGAACAATGAACATTAATGAGTAACTTAGCCTTGACAGATTTGAGTTACTGCAGTAGTGTAACTTTGAAAATACACTAAAAATACTGGAAAATGATTTAAAAGCTGAATAAAATATGGAATTAAATCTTAATGGGTCTAGTTTCTTATAAAAGAAACTATGTAAGCCAAAGAATTTCCTATAATGAGATATTTGAAGTTGTGTAGGGTAGAGTCAGAATGACTTCGAGATTCCCTATTCTGATTTGAGAAAATCATTATAAATTTTACAAAAATGGTTATGAGTTATGATTTATAGTCTTAGAATCATAAATAAGTCTAGTTTCAATAGAAATAGACGATAACATTATTCGAGTCTTGTGCTATGAGATAATTGAACTTTACTGCAGAAGGGTTGAAATTGTCAAACAAGTTGATTTAGGGGTAAATTTGAGGAATAAACCGTACTAATTGGCTAGGACAAAAATTCTGTAACTTTTATGCTAGAAATATACATGAGTCTAGTTTCAAG
This sequence comes from Gossypium anomalum, assembly GCA_025698475.1. NCBI lineage: Eukaryota > Viridiplantae > Streptophyta > Magnoliopsida > Malvales > Malvaceae > Gossypium > Gossypium anomalum. The sequence goes on from JAOWAC010000017.1 coordinate 46,126, forward strand.
AAAAATTAACAGAACTTAATTTGGAGTTTCGTAGCTCCAGATATAAATACTTTAGTGACTATTGCTCAGGAAGATAGCTTGTCGTGAACTTGAGAATATGTTGTAAACATTGATAAAACATGTTAATGAGTAACTTATTGTTTTCGTATGAACTTACTAAGCGTAAAGCTTAGTTCCCTTTCTTTCCCATGTTTCCTAGGGTTGTCAGGTTAGCTCGGGTTGGAGGCCGTCAGAGATATTATCACACTGTCGAGTTAAAGCTATTGGCGTAAGTAAATCCTAGTGGTTCGAGTCTATGGAATGTATAGGGTTTTAAATGTTGAGTATGTGATATTATGATTTAGCCAAGGTGTTGGCTTGTATTGATAAAGTGTTGTAGCCATGTGAATTAGCCTATGTTGGCTAATGATGTTGTGGGCATAAATGTTCATTCGTATATATGTATGATGCTATCTCTTGTGATGTGGCTTATAGCAAGTATGCCTAGAGATTGAAATGAGATTCGTTGATGAGTTAGTAACTAATGCAAGATTAAGTGATTGGTAAATAGTTAATAATGCCTTATGAATGGTTTATGGATATGCTTATGCATGCTTAGTGATGGACATGAGGTTTGTGATGTAATGATAGTTATGACTAGTATGGGGTAATGATGTGAGCAAATCCTATGATATTTATTGCATAAGAAATTGACTTGAGCATAACATGTTTGTAGATGTTTAAGAGCTCATTTATGCCATGTTGTAGGTTATTGGATAAGTATACATGCATGTGTTGTGAGGGTGACAAAATGGCTTGGAAAATAGCCTTGTATTTGTCTACACGGGTGGGCACATTGGCGTGTTGTCTAGCCGTGTGTCCCCTACACCTAAGTTTTTCTAGTCAGTATGCATGGTAGTAGTACACGGGCAAGAGTCACGCCATGTGTCTCAATCGTAAAGGACACGGTCATAGGACATAGGCGTGTGCCTTGGCCGTGTGGTTTTACCAGAATATCTAGGTTTTTGGACACGAGTGTGTGGAGCCTTGATGCTAGAGATTTTCTAAGTTTTTCATGAGTTCTCAGTTGGGTCCCGAACCATCCCGAATGTATGTTTTGGTCCTCGTAAGCCCGCATAAGGGACAGATTACATGTGAAAAGAAAAGTTTTTAATTGTTTGAGATTTCATGGCCTTGTTTGGTATGGAAGTGTTAGTAAAGTCGTAACACCTCGAACCCCTGTCTCTGGCGCCTGACACGGGCGAAAGGTGTTACATTTAGTGGTATCAGAACATGGTTTAGTCGATTCTCAGACTAACCTAGCGTAAGAAATTCTAGATATACATGCCATAGTATTACTCGTGATAGTGTGATATCTCCCGGCCCTAACAAAACTGTTGGTTAAGACATGAATGAGTTCCAACCGAGTAAATCTTGGTAGAGATAAGAGTAAAGTTGAGATTATTAAATCATGCTTGTGGTATGCTAAAAAATGGGAAAGGTATGAAAAGAAATTCATGATTTTTACATGAACTAGTATTTCTTGTGTGATACTCTTGAGTTAAAGAATGTGAAATAGTGGAGTAAAACAAAGTTAAGTTGGGAAAAGCTCTTTTATGCATGTTAGTATTCATACGATGTTAAATGTCCAACTTGATTGGCCAAGTGTTTATGAAAAGAAAGAAATTTGCTTGAAATGACAGAATGTATGTATGAATGCTTTTATTGCATGATTAGTAATTAGTATATACATGAGGTTGACATTTATGTCTAGATTAATGAAGTCAAAATGTCGTAATGTTATGCTTTATAATATCAGTTACAGAATTATAAATGTCACAATAGCATCAAAGTTGTAATGAAAGATCAAATTGAGTGGAACACAGGGAATAAATACGATCATTCACTAATGAATTGACGGAAAAGACCATGGTTTTGTGTGCCAATGTAAGACATGTCTGGGACATGCATCGGCCATATTATGATAGCCAGTGTAAGACCATGTCTAGGACATGGCATCAACATTGAGATGAGGGCTAGTGTAAGACATGTCTGGGACATGCATCAGCCACACTATGAGAGCCAGTGTAAGACATGTCTGGGACATGCATCGACTACGAGATGTGCTAGTGTAAGACATGTCTAGGACATGCATCGGCATGGTTACATGTGTCAGTGTAAGACCTGTTTGGGACACGGCATCAACACAGATGGACGAGAGCTAGTACAAGACCATAGTTGGACAATGGCATCAAGTAAGCGATGTACTCAAAACCGTAAGACGTTCTCCAATTTGATAAATATTAGGAAGTTATTAAGAATAAATGTGAAAACTTAATAAGACATTAATATTAATTTGAGTAAAAGAAATAAAAGTTTGAGTTGTGATAAATTCACTTATGTTTAGCTAATATTCACATGAAATAAAGTTGCATGTATTATTGAGATATGTGAAAATGTGTTCATAACAAGTTGGAAATTTGAAATGTTTGAATCAATGTGCGTAATGCTATGTTGTTGTTGAATATGTATTTGCTTGAGAGTCAAAAGTTTAGATGCTTTACAATCTTCGCCCCCTTACCAGAATAGAGTTATACGATGAGATTCTCAAGAGATATGTTGCATAAGCTTGCAAAAGTGAAACTGAAGAGTACAATAATGGAATAGTATGGAATTAGTGAAGATAAAATTAGTTAGAGGAAAAATGTCAGACTTGCACAGATGTTTGTGTATGATAGATTCAATTAAATAAAAGTTATGGCTATCTTTCTCTTTTGAGTTTTCTATGTTTTCTCTCATTCGAGGAATACGTGATGGTTATTCCTTTCAAGTGGGAATTCTATCGTGTGAGGATGCTAGTGGCTGTGATATTAGATGAAAAGCTCTATTGGTCCAGTTAGTTATGATCGACATTTCTCTATCTCTTCAGATTTCTATTCTAATATATTGGAATGAAGTCGATGGTAAAAATCTATGTAAGATTATTCTGATGTTCTTTTGATTATGGTTTATATATGCGAGAATTATATTATCTTTGTGATGAGGAATTCTAGAGCGTACAGACAGTAGTTTCCTTCTAGTTTTCTCTGAGGGATTTTCCGGATTATCTTTATTATTTTTTTTGGATTATATTCTCAGATTTCTGGTATAGTCTTACATCTTGGAATTACTTATATTGGTTTTTCTCTCGTTCTTGTTTCGAGAATTATTGAGCTTGGCTTGTCTTTATGAGTAATCTTTGACTTACGATATTAGAATCTGTTATGATTATGCTTCTGGTTCGATTATGGAAGTGTGGGAATTCTAGTATTTGGATTTCTCTAATCTTCATGTAAAGGATTATTATCAGCAAATATATATTAGGTCATGTGCATTAAGTTTATTCTCTAGTTCGAAAATAATGTTGTGCAATTACGGGTAAGTAGACGTACAATCTGGGAAGAAGAAATTTTATTCTTGAAAATATGATACAAAAACATATTAGTTGGATTTCTCTCATTCGAGAGATGTAGTATAAGTAAAGTTGTCCTGATTAATAAAGAGACCACATTTATGAAGTTGGAATCATTTGATTCATGTTAGTAAATTTTCTAAGCAGTTGATGACCAGAGTATAGAAATGTGGCTATAAGTGGTAAATTAAACAAGTACAGCATGATTCGACTTTTAATTTGAAATTGTAGGGAGGATTTGATTTCTAGTTTTTGTTACTATTATTTCAGAGTAAGATTTGAGTACTAAGAAACTTTGGGTTATACAGAGAATTGAGTATAGAGCTTATAGCATTCTTTTGTCTATTCTTCTAAAGGATGTTGGACTGTCTACAGAGTAAAGACGAATATCAGATGCATATGAGACTATTATTGTCAGTGATGATATTGAAGGAAAAATAAGAGAGTACTGTTATGAAATTTCGTATCGGGATATCTTTCATCCCCGAGAAAAAAGAGGAATGCAAGTTGAATTGTGATAGATTGATGATAGTAGTCCGCATGACTATTTTGGTATATACAGAGGTATTGTTAAACAGATTTTGCCGAGCTATGTATCTGAGTTTATAGTTCTTAGAATGTCAGTTTTTAGCATTTCGAATTGAGCCGAGAATTTCATGGTAATTTTGGATAGGTTACAGAAATCCTGAGTATGAGCTTGAGCTAAGTAGTTTTGTAAGTTTTGAGAAAAAAATATAAGTGACTCGTAACATTTGAGAGAAACTTTTTCTGGTAAGATTTTCGGGGATGAAAATCCCTAAAAGGGGAAAGAAATGTAACAGCCTAATTTTGGGCCTAGCCAGAATAGTGGTTTCGAAACCACTATTCTGAGGCTAAAGAAAATTATTTTAATGTTTTTTTATGTGTTATAATATAATTTTATAAGTACATGTAAATTTTGGTAAGTTAATTTTAGCGATTTCTAGTCTAATTTCGAAAAAGGACTAAATCGCGTAAAAGGTAAAAGTTGTCTTTTGATGCCTAAAGGTGTTAAATTGCTTTGTATATTAAATTGGGGTATTTAAAGTGAAATTAGGCCATTGAAAGTGTGATGGCCAGCCAAGGGAGACAAGATGGTCAAAAAAGCCAAAATCTGTGGCTTTTAGGTGACTAAGGTGACTAAAAATAGAATAAAATAAAGAAAAGAAAGATATCATCTTTTCTCCATCTTCTCTCCACTGAAAATGGCAGCAAAAAGAGGGTTTAGAAGCTGGAAACTTTCAGCAAAGAAATTCCCTTTATAGCAAGTGATTTTAATGCTTTTTCTTGAAGATTTTTACATTTTTGTAACCCCTAAAGCATAAGCTTTCTAATAAGGGGATTATTGTGCAAAATGATGAAGAGTCTAGGGTTTTGCCATGAGAGAAAATATTTTGTTTTCTGTGTTTTTATGGAAGATTATGAGTCTTGGTAGTGTTATAAACAACTTTTATGAAAGAAGTTTGCATGAAAACACCTAAAATGAGGTATTTTGCAAAGTTGTAAAACAAGTTGTAAATGTGTGAAATAGTTGAAATTATGAGTTGCTATAGTTACGAAAATGGTTCATCTAGGCTTAAGGAGTAAAGAAATGTGATAAAAATTATTTTACGAGCATAGGGGCAATTTGGTAATTTTGGCAAAATATAGGGGCAAAATTGTAAAATTGCTCAGTGTGTCAATGTACTAATTTGATTAGTACATTGTTTTAATAAGTTGAATGTGATGTTATAGATGATGAAAATTGAGATTTGGACCTAGAACGGAAAGAAATCGACATGGATAATTACGCCTTTTTCACCTTTGTCGATCGAGGTAAGTTCAGATGTAAACAATACCATGCTATACATGTATTTAAATGTTATCATTACATGAATTGCAATATTAATATTAATGTGTATGTGATTAATAGAATTATGATAAGACAAAGCCTTGATAGGCGAGGAAAAATCCTGTTTGAACCTTAGGAATAAAATAGGATACGAGTGACATGTCACTCGTAATTATGAGTCTAGATGACTAGCTCGAGAGTGAGAATTGAAATGTCATGAGATATGAGGTAGCTTTAGCTACAATTGAGGCACTTATTTGCAAAGGTTTTTCCGAGTATCCAATTAGTATTCCAAGTGTTTAACGGGTAATCCAAATAAAGAGTTGATGATGGTCCCAATGAGGTAAGTCATTGGTGAGTATGCACTTGAGTTATGTTACGAGTTGTGCAGGTACATACACTAAGCCTATTATAATGTCTTGGTATGTGAAAGATCTATGATGCATAAATATGTGTTCTTACTATGATGGATGAAATGATGTTGTATTAATTTTGTGAACAATAATCATGAATGAGTAACTTAGCCTTGATAGATTTGAGTTACTGCAGTAGTGTAACTTCAAAAATACACTAAAAATAGTGTAAATTAGTTAAAAGCTAAATAAAATATAGAATTAAAGTCTAATGAGTCTAGTTTCTTATAAAAGAAACTGTGTAAGCTAAAGAATTTCCTATAATGAGATATTTGAAGTTGCGTGGGACAGAGTCAGAATGACTTCGAGATTCCCTATTCTGATTTGAGAAATTCATTATAAATTTTACAAAAATGGTTATGAGTTATGATTTATATTCTTAGAATCCTCAATGAGTCTAGTTTCAATGAAATAGACGAGAACATTATTCGAGGCTTGTGCTATGAGATAATTGAACTTTAGTGCGTATGGGTTGAAAATCACGATGCTGAATCAAGGGTAAATTTGAGGAATAAACTATACTAATTTGGCTAAGCCAAAAATTCTGGAAATTTTTTAGTAGAAATATACATGAGTCTAGTTTCAAGGAAAATTAATGGAACTTAATTTGAAGTTTTGTAGCTCTAGATATAAATAATTTAGCTACTGTTGCTCTCAGAAGACAAATTTTGTCGTGAAATTGAGAATATGTTGTAAACATTGATAAAACATGTTAATGAGTTACTTATTGTTTTCATATGAAACTACTAAGCGTAAAGCACCCCTTTCTTTCCCATGTCTCCTAGGGCTGCCAAGATAGCTCGGGTTGGAGGCCACGAGATATTATCACACCGTCGAAAGTTAATGCTATTGGCATAAGTAAATCCTAATAGTTTGAGTCTATGGCATGTATAGGGTTTTAAATGTTGAGTATGTGATATTATGATTTAGCCAAAGGTGTTGGCTTGTATTTATAAAGTGTTGTAGCCATGTGAATTGGCCTATGTTGGCTAATGATGTTGTGGGCATAAATGTTCATTTATATATATGTATGATACTATCTCTTGTGATGTGGCTTATAGCAAGTATGCCTAGAGATTGAAATGAGATTCATTGATGAGTTAGTAATTGATGCAAGATTAAGTGATTGGTAAATAGTTAATAATGCCTCATGAATGGTTTGTGGATATGATTATGCATGCTTAGTGATGGACATGAGGTTTGTGATGTAATGATAGTTATGACTAGTATGGGGTAATGATGTGAGCAAATCCTATGATATTTATTGCATAAGAAATTGACTTGAGCATAACATGTTTGTAGATGTTTAAGAGCTCATTTATGCCATGTTGTAGGTTATTGGATAAGTATTCGTGCATGTGTTGTAAGGGTGACAAAATGGCTTGGAAAATAGCCTTGTATTTGTCTACACGGGTAGACACATGGGCGTGTTGTTCAGCGCAGTGTCCCCGTGACCTAAGTTTTTCTAGTCAAGATGCATGGTAGTAGTACACAAGCAAGAGTCACAGCCATGTGTCTCAGCTGTGTGAAGGACACGGGCGTGTGCCTTGGCCATGTGGTTTTAGCAGAATGTCCAAGTTTTTGGACCCGAAAGATGTCCCTAGCACACAAGGCAGTGCTCTATACCCACACAAGCGTATGGAGCCCCGATGCAAGAGATTTTCTAAGTTTTTCATGAGTTCTCGCTGGGTCTCAACCACCCCGAATGTATGTTGTAGGCCTCGTAAGCCCGCATAAGGGACAGATTGCATTTGAAAAGAAAATTTTTAATTGTTTGAGATTTCATGGCCCCTGTTTGGTATGGAAGTGTTAGTAAAAGTCGTAGCACTCGAACCTCGTCCCAAATGTTGGATACGGCGAGAGTTGTTACAACCTCAGATATTAGTGGTAGTCGAGGTACTACCAAGGATACAATAATTAGATCCGAGGCACAAGTATGTGGAATGACATATGCTATTTGTGTTAGAGAAGATGCCACTACACTAGACGCCACATCGTACATTTTTCTACTTGATAATCGATATTATCGCATTGATTGATCTTGGTTCTACACATTCATACATATGCACGAACCTAATGTCTGCTAAAAATTTACCTGTTGAATTCACTGAATTTGTGGTTAAAGTTTCAAACCCCCTAGGCCAGTGTGTTATGGTGGATAAAGTCTGTAAGAACTGTCCGTTGATGGTAAAAGGTTATTACTTTTCAGCTGACTTGATGCCATTGCCATTTGATAAATTTGATGTGATTTTGGAAATGGATTAGTTAACCCGATATGATGAAGTGGTAAACTGTAAACAGGAATATATTGTATTGAAATATGAGAATGGTGAATTGCTTCGTGTTGAATCTGATAAACTGGGTGGATTACCTAATGTGATTTCAGCAATAGTAGCATAGAAATATGTCCAAAAGGGTTATGATGCTTACCTTGCATATGCCCTGGATACTAAAGTATCTGAGTCAAAAATTCAGTCAGTGCCGGTAGTATGTGAATTTCCTGATGTATTCCTAGAAGAATTACCTGGTTTACCACCGGATAGAGAAGTGGAATTCTCTATAGATCTTGTTCCGAGTACAACACCGATATCCATAGCACCTTATAGAATGGCTCCTACTGAATTGAAAGAGTCAAAGAAAGTACAGCTTGTAAGAGTGTATTGATAGAGGTTACACTCGACCTAGTTTCTCACCTTGGGGTGCACTGGTTCTATTTGTAAAAAAAAAGGATGGATCATTGAGGCTGTGTATTGATTATAGACATCTCAACAATGTTACAATAAAGAACAAGTATCCATTGCCTTGAATCGATGACTTGTTTGACCAAACCTAAAGTGTGCTATCAGATTTTCAAAGATTAATCTCCGCTCGTTAGTATCAATTATGGTAAAAGAATCAGATTTACCAAAGACAACTTTTAGAACCAGGTATGGACACTATGAGTTTCTTGTGATGCCATTCGGCTTGAGAAATGCACCTGTAGTGTTTATGGATTTGATGAACATAATTTTCAGCCCGTATTTAGATAGGTTTGTGGTGGTATTTATTGATGGTATTTTGGTTTACTCTCAAGATGAAAATGAGCATGCTGAACACTTGAGAATAGTGTTGCAAACTTTGCGAGAGGAACAATTGTATGCCAAATTCAGTAAATGTGAATTTTGGTTACGGGAAGTTAGTTTTCTTGGGCATATAGTATCTACTGAAGGGGTTAGATTAGACCTGAATAAAATTTCAGCCATTGTTAATTGGAAGCCACCAAAGAATGTGTTTGAAGTCTGAAGTTTTCTGACACTAGCTACTTATTATTAGAGGTTTGCAAAAAGTTTTTCAATGATAGCTTCTCTGATGACTCGTTTGCTACAAAAAGATGTAAAGTTCGAGTGGACCGATAAATGCCAGCAGAGTTTTGACAGATTAAAAGCTTTATTGACAGAAGCACCTGTATTAGTCCAGCCCGAATTGGGTAAGGAATTTATAGTTTATAGTGATGCATCATTGAATGGTTTAGGCTGTGTTTTGATGCAAGATGGTAAAGTAGTAGCCTATGCTTCACGACAACTAAAGCCACACGAAAAGAACTACCCGACTCATGATCTTGAATTGGCAGCCATAGTGTTTGCATTGAAAATCAAGCGCATTACTTGTTTGGTGAAAATTGTCACATATTCACAGATCATAAAAGTCTGAAATATTTGATGTCACAAAAATATTTGAATTTGAGATAGTGCAGATAGCTTGAGTTATTGAAAGATTATGATCTTGTTATTGACTACCATCCGGGAAAAGCCAACGTAGTGGCGGATGCTTTGAGCAGAAAATCCTTGTGTACTTTGCGAGCAATGAATACTAGATTATCATTATCTGATGATGATTCAATAATAGCTGAGTTAAAATCTAGACTAATGTTTTTGCAACATATTTTTGAAGCGCAAAAAAATGATAGTAAGTTGCAAGCAAGACTGGTACAAAGTGAATCAACTCCTGACTCAGAATTTCAGATCAAGGCTAATGGTTGTTTGTTATTCAAAGGCAAAGTATGTGTACTGAAAAGTTTAGAGTTAATACAGAAGATTTTGAATGAAGCTCACAATGGTAACATATTTGTACATCCCGGTAGTAATAAAATGTATAATGATCTAAAAAAGATGTACTGGTGGTCGGGAATAAAACGAGACATTTTTGAGTTCGTATCTAAGTGTAGCAAAAGTTGAACATCAGTTGCCTTTTGGACTATTACAGTAGATTATAATACTAGAATGGAAATGGGAAATAATTACGATGGACTTTGTAATGGGATTACCCCTGTATCCAAGGAAGAAAGATGTCATTTATGTAATTGTCGATCGGTTGACAAAGTCTGCACATTTTATTTTGGTACATATGGATTATCCCTTGGATAGATTGACTGAATTATATGTTTCTGAGATTGTCAGATTGCATGGAATGCCTATCTCCATTATTTCAGATAGAGATCCTCGATTTATATCTCGATTTTGGAGCAAATTGCAAGAAGCTCTGGGTACTCAGTTACATTTTAGCACTACATTTCATCCTCAGATAGATGGTCAATATGAATGAGTAATACAAATCTTGGAAGATATGCTTCGTTGTTGTATACTTGAGTTTGAAGCTAACTGGAAAGTTATTTGCCTTTGGTTGAATTTGCTTATAATAACAATTATCGCCTAGTATTAAATGGCACCGTATGAAGCCTTGTATGGACACAAATGTAGAACTCCATTGTATTGGACAGAACTCAGTGAGAAAAAGTTACACGAAGTTGACTTGGTCTAAGAGACTGAAGAAAAAGTGAAAGTAATTCGAGACAGTTTGAAAGTAGCATTTGATCGTCAAAAGTCGTACGCTGATTTAAAATGAAAAGAAATAGAATTTCAAGTCGGTGACAAAGTATTTTTGAAAGTGTCGCTTGGAAGAAAGTTCTCCGCTTGGACGCAAAGGAAAATTAAGTCCATAGTTCATTGACCATATAAGATTATCAAAGAATTGGACTGGTTGTGTAACACCCCTTACCCGTGTTCGACGCTGGGACAGGAACGAGGTATTATCAGACTTAAACACGAGTAAACATTCAAAATCGAGCCATAAAATTTTGTTCAAATCAAATTCATTCATATATATGCAAATTGTCCTTTATATTATTTACGAGGCCCAAAACATACATCGTGGGTAGTTCAGTGGCTAAACTAAAAACTTTAGAAAACTTTGGGAAAACTTAGAAAATTTTCATGAAACAGGGTCACACGCCAGTGTGGCTTGGGACACGTCCGTGTCCTCAGCCCGTGTAACTATCTATTTATGACATCATCAACACAATTAGGGTCACACGGCCAATGCACACGCCCATGTGCTTAGGCCGCGGTGGCTAATTAAATTCCAGTAATTAAGTGCAAACTTCAAACGTCCTAGGCACACACCCATGTCCTGAGGTCGTGCCTTCACACGGCTGAGACACACGGCCATGTCTCTGCCCATGTGTTTACTACTGGGCATTCTGTTTTACCTAATTAGGGTGCAGGGGACACAAGGCCGGATCACACGCCCATGGGCAGACTGTGTGTCACACACGGTCTAGACACACGCCCGTGTGCCTACACGTGTGGACAATCTTGAGGCTATTTTCCAAGCCTTTTGTCACCCTCAATAACACATGCACACATATACATCTCAATGGCATCCTACATGCCATAAATGAGCACTTACACTTTCATAAATATGGCTCATACAAAACAACTTCTTATCAATTTATACTTGCTTAAGACTTCATATTTTATTTAGACCAAGCTTACCAAATCACATGCAATATGAAACATCAATTTAATTCCATTTCATACATTCATGCCTTAGTTGTTATTACGTCATTTACTCACATTTCCATCATCAAGCATTCATGATCATATCCACAATTCATCCATGCCAAATGAATTTAACCACAACATGAGTGACTATAGCACATGTATACATGTATGAATAGGATTACATCCCCATAATTAATATGGGTCATATCTCATGGCCATATACAAAATAAATCATCAAATCATTATAAGCCAACACATTTGTCTACACAAATATGACATATAACAAAAAGACTGTGTCCCTATACATGCCATACTCAAAATACTTAAATTCACTATACCCAAAAGATTAGTTTGATAGTGTGAATCGAACTCTGATGTTCTTCGATCCCCAAGCTAGCTTGGCGATACTATAAGAAAAATGTAGTAGAAAATGGAGTAAGCATAAAGCTTAGTAAGTTTGCATGAAAATAATTAACAACATTAACCAAACATTATTATATGCATAACATAATAATATTTATCATAATGTTATCAAGTATCATAAGTACATTTTAAGTCATGCCATTTACATAATGTACAATAAGACTCATGATCATAATTCATTCATTCACATCTTACCGAGGTCTCATCGATTCATAATCTCAATATTTATGAGCTTCGTGGTACGATTTTGTACCCTTTCAACATGATCATACCTTGTCATCTCTTTGGCAAAATCTTTGGATTACCCGTTGAACCACTTGGAATTACTAAAGGATACTCTGGAATTCTCATAAACATAGTAAGATGCCAATGCCATATCCCGTGATATGGTCTTACATGGGAGCACAAATTGAAGTCGATAGCCCAACCTATGGTCTTACACGATGTCTCATATCGATGTTAATGCCATATCCCAAATATGGTTTTACATGGGATCACATGTCGATGTCAATGCCATGTCCCGCATATGGTCTTACATGGATCTCATAACGATACCAATGCCATGTCCCGCACATGGTCTTACATGCGATCTCATATCGATGCCAATGCCATGTCCCGCACATGGTCTTACATGGGATCACACATAACCCTAATGTCATGGCATCCAGATCCTAACTATTCCTAAGGTTCAACCGGATTTTGAGGTATCGAATTCATCAAATCACATCGAGTCTTCATTAATTAAATCCACAGAGACAATTACACAATTCATGCAATATTAAAGCATTAAAAACATAATAATATAATTTTGCATTATTTGCACACAAACTTACTCTGTGACTCAAAATATGGCTACTATTCGATTTAGTCCACAACCTTGTTCTTTCCTGCTTAGGTCCTGACTCCATTTTTCTTGATCTATAATAGAAAATTTTGCTTATTTAATTATCACATTGTTTAAAATAGTCTATAATCACACTTTGCAAAATTAAAATTTTTCCCTTAAACTTTTACATAATTATAAATTAGCCCCTAGGCTCGTGAAATGAAATGTGTTCATTTCTTTGCTACCCAAGCCTAACTGAGCTTATATCATACTTATCCCAGCCCACATTTTCTTCCAAATCAAATTTTTAACCACCTATTTTACAACTTTTACAAAAAGGTCCTTTTAGGTGTTTTCATGAAAACCACTTAGTAAAAGATGTTTATCATGCATCAAACTTTCATATTCCTCCATTAAACACCAAAATACATGCATGTCACACATGGGTAAGTTTTTGAACATGAACCCTAGCTCAAAATAATGGTAGAAATAGATAGTTCATGCTTTAAGGATCTCAAAAACATAAAGAACATTAAAATAGGGCTAGGTAGTACTTATAATCAAGCTTGAAAGTTAAAGAAAAACCCTAGCTATGGCTCTTCAAATTTTTGGTACACATATGAAGAAGATGAACACAATTTTGACTTATTTTTCCCTTTTATTCTTTTTATTAACCAAATGACAAAATGCCCTTAAGGCCTTTCTTTCAAAATTTTCCTATTCATGTCCATTTTTGTCCATAAAGATAGAAATTGGAAAATTACTATTTAAAGACCTTTAATTAATAATCCATGGAAATTTCATGCTTAAAGCTCCTAGAACTCACATTTTGCAACTTTTGCAATTTAGTCCTAAATGTCAAATTGGACACTTTATCAATAGAATTTCTTCATGAAACTTTCACACAAGCATGCGATCATTTCAGATACCTCATAAGAATAATAAAATAATTATTTCTATTTTAGATTTGTGGTCTCAAAACCACTATTTCGACTAGGCCCTAATTCAGATGTTACAAAGTTGCATATCGGTTAGCTTTACCACCAGAACTTGACCGGATTCATAATGTTTTTCATGTGTCTATGTTGCGACGATACTGATCTGACCCTTCACGTGTTATCTCTTCGAAAAAAGTAGAAATTCAACCTGATATGACATATAGTGAAGAACCAATCAAAATCTTGGCTCGAGAAACGAAAGAGTTAAGAAATAAAAAGGTAGCTTTAGTAAGAGTTCTTTGGAAATGACACGGTATAGAAGAAGCTACCTGGGAGCCAGAGGATACTATCAGGAAGCAATACCTGAATCTTTTTACTGGCAAGATTTTCGGGGACTAAAACCCCTAAAGGGGAGAGTTGTAACAACTTGTTTTTTAGTGAAATCAGAACAGTATTTCTGAGACCACAAATCTGTTCCGAAAATAAGGTTTATTTTCATTTCATTATATGGTTCGTATTATAATAGGCATGTCACGTGAAAATGTTGATATGAAAATTTTATCGATTATGTGTTTAATTACGAGAAGGATTAAATCGCATAAAATGTGAAAGTTAAATTCTAGTAGCTATAATGATCAAATAGCTATGGAATTCCAAATTAAAGGTCCTTATATGGTAATTAGACCATTAAGAAATGTATGTAGATTTTTCATGGTGACTTATCCATGGAAATATAGAAAATGGGCAAGGACTAAATTGAAAATAGCAAAATACTTAATTAATTAAAAGATGAAAAGAAAATATATCGTATTATTTTCATCACCTCCAACCTAAAAACACATGGAAACCCTAGGTGAGAGAAACGAAGCTTTCAAGGCTTGATTGGGTAAGTTTCCTTGTCCCGTTTTTAATAATTTTGATATTTTTGAAACCGGGATAGCTTAATCTCTTTATTTGAATGATTAATTTGAATAGTTATCAAGGTATGAAAAATGAGTCATGGATGTATATGCTGGAAATTAGAAATTTATGGTAGAAAATGAAAGATTATTGATAGAAAAACAACGTTTACAAAGTGATTTTTGATGAAAACATGATTTAGGGACTAAAATGAAAAGTTGTAAAATTTGATGAAAAATTCTAAAATTTTATGGATACATGTGCTATAAATTTTGTAATGAGGCTTTTGTTAGGGCTCGAATAGGAGTAATTTGCACAAGTTTCATTTTCTGAGCCTAGGGACAATCGAAATTTATGGAAAAGTTAGGGAAAATGGTAATTTTGCCTAGGACATAAGTTTAGTCCACTTAAATAAGAACTGTGAGAAATTTATGGTCAAATTTATTTATATAGATTCTGACAACACTAATTCAAGGTTAGATCGAGGAAAAGAAAAGGTTTTGATTAGTAGACTTTTTACACGAATAAGTGTCGAGGTAAATTTGTGTAACTTAATCGAGCACGTAGTTATGTTGATTGAATGTTGTGTTTGTATATAATGTGATTTACATTAATGTGCTTTACCTGTTTACTATGATGGAAAATTTGATACATGCTTGAAATGGTGATAAAGGGTTAAGTCCCGATTGAATGTTGAATTTCGATGATAATATGCGCTTTCGAAACTAATAAAGTCCTCGCATTTGTTGTGATTTAGATTTAGCTCTGACAAGTAGTCATATTGACCTGGTTATAGAAAGGATTTATCTCGTAAGGGTAATACCAATACAATATTTTCGAGCATATGTTATGATTAGGTTTAGCCGACTGGTAATCCTAATCGAACTCCTCTCGAGCTCACGTTATATAAAGGATTTAGCATAATGGTAATCCCGTTATACGATATGTGGATCGAGAGAGTGTTTTTAGTTAAGTGCCCTAATGGTACTCTAATAAGAAATTGACAGATTATTGAATCGCACACTTCGAGTGTACTACTTGAGCCTCCATCGAAATTCAATGATTCAACGAACATATAATTCTAAACATGGCATGAGAATTATGAGATAAAATGATAATATCTTGAAAGTGTATTGCATGATGAGCTCATCTATTCTTACTTGATGTATATGGAAACTTTGTGACTAACATGTTTGATTGGATGCATGTGTTTAGGCAATTTAGCTAAATGGATGGAAAACTTGTTATGATTTAGTAAACTAGATTGGTAAGTTTAGTTTCCGTTATACTAACTCACTAAGCATGTAATACTTACTCCATTTAATTTTCCCCTATTTTATAGTGATCGAAGTTTATGAGGGTTGGAGACCACCAAGTATCATCACACTATCAACTCGATCATTTTGGGTATAATTAGCAAAAATCATTTTGTTATAATGGCATGTATAGGACAAATTGGCCAATAGTGGCTTGAAAATGATGTTTTGTAACCCAGCCATTGGAATGGCTAGTAATGGTTTATTTTGGTATGCTTAAGTAGGTTGTGATAATATATTCATATGTGATATGTTATGTAAATATGATCAAATGATGCTAATGCCTAAGTTATTCCAAGGTAAGTTTATAAACACATATGCAGTAGTGATATGCCTTGTTGAATGATGAGGATTGCCCAATTTGAATGCTTGAATTGGTTGGTTTTGGATGTGTGTTTCAAGTATGTGTCTTGGGTGAAATTTTGGGTGAAAAATGAAGTCGAAATGGCTTCATTTTGTCCACATGGGCGCACACGCAGTACATGTGTCTAGACCATGTGTGACATACTACCGTAACATGGGCATGTGGTTAGCCGTGTGTCCCCGAACCTTAA
Source organism: Gossypium anomalum (assembly GCA_025698475.1). Classification (NCBI taxonomy): domain Eukaryota; kingdom Viridiplantae; phylum Streptophyta; class Magnoliopsida; order Malvales; family Malvaceae; genus Gossypium; species Gossypium anomalum. Next base: position 62,594 of record JAOWAC010000017.1, read on the forward strand.
TTTTGAGAAATAGAATGCTCAATTAATCACATGGGCAGAGACACGGCATGTGTCGAACACATGTGTGCATCTTTGTAATATCCTAAATTAGGCTTAATCGTAATAGTGTTTCGTGACCACAAATTGAGATAGAAATAATTATTTTATAATTATTTTGATGATTATGATATGATTGCATGATTGTGTGAAAATTTCGTGATGAAATTCTATGCCTAAAGTGTTTAAATTGAAAGTAGGGACTAAATCGAATAAGTTGCAAAATTTGCATTCTAGAAGTTTTTAGTATGAAATTGAATTGAAATATTAATTAGGAGGTCTTAAATAGCAATTTGACCAATTTTAAGTTCATGGACAAAATTAGGACATGGAAGGAATTTTTGAAAGTTTAGTAGTAAGGGCATTTTGGTCATTTAGTTATTAAAATGAATTAAAAACAAAATTAAAAGCCAATTTTTGTCCATCTTCTTCACTAGGCTGAAATTTCAAGGGTTCTCCATAGCTACGGTTTGTTTCAAGCTTCCAAGCTCCATAGTAAGTGATTTCAAGCCCTGCTTTTAATGTTCTTTACGCTTTTGGAATCCCTGTGAGTTCGATTAAGCTTATGCTAGCAATAATTCAACCTAGGGTTTATATTTGGAAAAATAACCATAGGTGAAATTTGTGTATTTTGATGTTTTATGATAGAATATGAGATTTTAAATTATGTTAGATAACTTGTGCTACCTGGTTTTGAGTGAAAACGAGTAAAGGGCTTAACTCCAGAAAATACCTAATAGTCATAAGTACATGTTAGAGTGTGAATTTGATATTGTCATAGAAGGGAAAATGATCATCATGTCATAAAACATAAGAATAAGGGATAAAGTTTAATTCTTGAGCCTAGGGGTAAAAGTGTAATTATGCAAAAGTTTAGGGGCAAAAGTGTAATTTTCCAAAGTTCAGATTAAATGCTGTTTTGATGAATGTATGTATTAAATAAGATTAATTTGGTATTATAGATCAAGAGAAACGGAATCAAGTCACGATCGAGGAAAAGAAAAGATTGTGGACTAAATTGCAAAATCTTTATATTTTGGTACCAAGGTAAGTTCATGTGTAAATAATGTAGTATAATTGTTATTTTTAAATTATTGATGTTAATTATATGATATGCTGATTTTTATCATGAAATATATGCTTTGTGGTTGTTTTCGAATAAAATGCAAATTATTTGTATTATGTGTTAAATATAAAGTGCTACCGAGTATTGGTTTCGGTATTTTACGTAAGATGGCAAGGATATGTGTTCGAGGAAAATCCCATTTGAACCTTAGGAATAGATTAGGATACAAGTGACATGTCACTAGGATGGTTGAGCATCCGAACTCGTTGAGTTGAGTCCGAGTTCACTTATGGATGCGAATGTTCGAACTCGTTGAGTTGAGTCCGAGTTCGTGAGATGTAACTAGGCATCTGAACTCGTTGAGTTGAGTCTGAGTTCACTTATGGACGCGAACGCCCGAGCTCATTGAGTTGAGTCCGAGTTCACTTATGGGCGGGTTACATGATTGCTTGATTACATATGTGGCACTTATGTGCAAATTATCCGTATCGAAAGTTATATTCCGATGTGTTCAACGGTGAAAATTTCTATGAGATGGAAGAACACTTAAGATGCAAGTGACGCTTTGGTAAGTGTTGTGAAATGGGCACTTTGGACAGGTATGTACTTAACCCTGGATGAAAATAGATACAACAACGATAAAGTGGTAAGATGATGAATGATGTATAGAAATGTGATATATGTTTTGGTGATGCCATGCTAAGGTTGTTTGGTATAATTGTATTATTATGTTACTTGTTATTTGCATATGAACTTACTAAGCATTTATGCTTTACTCCTTACTTTTCATTCATTGTAGTTTTGAACAAGTCAGCTTGGGAATCGGACAGTCAAGTTTCGATCACACTATCCGAAGGATTTCTATTGGTAAATGGCTTGTAAAACTCAAGTATGGCATGTATAGTAATGTACCTATTTTGTGTAAATAATTTTATGATATGGCCATGTTTGGTTGAGAAAATGTTTGATATTGATAAGTCATGGTGATGGCTAATTAGATCATGTTTGATATCATGGAAGTTTAATAGGTTATCTAGTTCATAAAAAAATTCATGGAAAGATGAAACTTGCCTTAAAATAGAATATTGTCGCAGCAGAATGACATGAATTTGAAAATCACTAAAAATAGTATAAGTGGAAATAAATGATGAATAAGTGATGAAATTGAATCTTAATGAGTCTATTTTCATGTGGATTGAACAAAATAGGCATATAAATTATATTTTATGAGATATTTAAACTTTTGTGAAACAGGGCCAGAATGGTTTCTTGATCCCCTATTCTGACTTTTAAAAATTTATAATAAATTTTAAAAAATAATTATAAGTTTTTATTTACATGTAAATATTCCTTATTGAGTCTAGTTTTATGAGAAACAAACCTCATGGTCATTGAAATTTTTTATAGAGAGATATCTGATTCGTAATGCACATAGGTTAGAGTAGTTGAACCCTGAAATAGGGGAGAATTTAACTAATAAAATGTACTAATCGGCCCAACCAAAAATTATATAAAAAAATTAGTAAATAGATATATGAGTCTAGATTTAGGAAAATTTATTTGATCTTGATTTTGAGTTTCATAACTCGAGATATGATTTTTCTTGTAATCGTGATGCAAATAGCTAGAAAGCTATGAATGTAGAAACAAATGGTTCAAGTACTTAAATTGATATATTATGTTCAGAACACCTCAAGCTCGATTCCAAAGTGTCGATCTCAAGCGTGGGGCATTACATTTGGTGGTATCAGAGTAGGTTTAGTCGATTCTCTGATCACGTGTTGTATGTACGGATTTTTGCTATACATGCCATATGTATAAATTGTGATAGTGTGACGACTTTCGACCTTTTTAAATGATTTTTATATAGTAAATGGATCCCGATCCAGCTGTGGGCAGATGAATTAGAGAGTAATGCACCAGCTCCCGCTGAAGGAGCAAATACACGATCGAAAAACCCACCTCCCATCGTTGGTCGTGAGGAGGAGAAAGGGATCGGGAAGCCTTTCTCCAAATGATGAGTGCATGGTACATCGAGTTCGCTCAGACGAACCCAAATGTACGACTCCCCACCTCCTCCATTCCTCAACCTATGCCTCCGATGCCTCAAGGAGTGGATATAATAAAATTTCACAGAAACCTCGTTGATAGAATTCGTAAACAAGGGGTCAAGAATTTAGAGCAAATATTGATGATGATGCAGAGAAAGCAGAGTTTCGCTTGAAAATTCTATCCGGTATTTGATGAATTATCTTATACACCTAAAGAATGTTTGAAATGTGCTACATCTTTGTTGAGAGATTTAGCCTATAATTGGTGGAAGACTTTAATTTTGGTGGTACCAAAAGAGAGGGTAACTCGGGAATTCTTTCAAGAAGAGTTTTAAGAAATATATTAGTGAAAGATTTATTGATCGTAAACGTAAAGAGTTTCTTGAGCTAAAGCAAGGTAATATGACAGCCTCGTAATATGAAAGAGAGTTTGTCTGATTGAATAAGTATGCCAGTGGAATATGTTTCTACTGTAAGCCAAGATGTGCCGACGATTTGAAGATCGCTCAACGAAGACATTAAGGTATTTTTTCGATCCTTGAACCGAAAGAAATGGTAGTACTCGTTGATCGAAGCTTGCAAGGGTCAAGAACTACTTAAAGAGAAGAGAAAGGTAGAGGTCGAGACACTAAATTGGAAGAAAAGGCCAATAAGTAAGGCACCTTCACAAAGAACTCCTGAAAGTCAAGAAATATGAACTCGCTCCCAAGTTTCACCGGGCAATCATATGGAAATTTTAAGAAGTGTAATGTGGGTCCTAAATCTCGTAATACTTCTACAACTAGTGTAGGGAACCCGAGATTTGTTAAACCCCGAAAGCGCGTGTGGTAGAAATCATTTTGGTCCGTGCAGAGCAAATTAATGTTTTCGATGTGGTTCTCCTGATCATTTTATTAGAGACCGCCTGAGAGAGTCAGAAAGAAAAATTTTAGAATGTAAAAGCTAGTCGTGCAGATTTGAGGGGAAGGTATCCGAGAAAAGTCGGAAGTGAAACAAGCAAGAAGAATGTAGCCAGAGATGTAGCAGCTTAGATCTCAAGGAAGAGCTCCGCCAGAACTTATGCTATTAAAGCGTGAAGATGCTTTCTCCCCGATGTGATTAACGGTACATTTTTCTTTATGATATTAATGTTATTGCTTTGATTGATCCCTGCTTCTACTCATTCATATGTATGCATGAAGTTGGTGTCTAGTATGAATATACCGTTGAGAACACGTAATTTATGGTTAGAGTGTCGAATCCGTTAGGCAAATGTGTGATAGTTGATAAAGTATGCAAGAAATGTCTTTAATGATTCGGGTCATTACTTTCCTACGACTTGATGTTGTTGTCGCTTGATGAATTTGATGTTATTTTGGGTTTGATTGGTTGACATTGCATGATACTATAGTAAATTGCAAAGAAAAGGTTATAGAATTAAAGTGTGAAAACGGTGAAACTCTACGGGTTGAATCAGATAAATCGAGGTATTGTCTAGTGTGATTTCTTCGATGTCGGCTCGTAGATATTTGAGAAAGGGTTATGAAGTTTATTTGGCGTATGTAATTAATACAAAAGAAGTTGAAAAGAAAGTTGAATCAAAGCGTTTGTGTGTGAATTTATTTGATGTATTTCCGTAAGAATTATCTGGTTTGCCTCCACCGTGGAAGTAGAATTTGGTATTGATTTGAAACCGAACACCCGATCTCGATTGCTCCATATAGTAATGGCACCAACAGAGTTGGAAGAATTAAAGTCACAGCTTAAAAGAGTTGACTCGATAAAGGCTTTGTAAGACCAAGTTTTTCACCTTGGGGTGCTCTCGTGTTATTTGTGAAAAAGAAGGATGGTTCTATGAGATTATGTGTTGATTATTGGCAGTTAAACAAGGTGACAATCAAAAACAAGTATCCATTGCTTTAGAATTGATGATTTGTTTGATTAGCTAAAAGGAGCGACATGGTTTTCAAAGATTGACTTGAGATCCGGGTATTATCACCGCGAGTAAAAGAGTCGATGTGCCAAAAATCGTTTTTGCTTTTAGAACAAGGTACGGCCATTATGAATTTTTAGTTATGCCATTCTGGTTGACAAATGCTCTCGCTGTGTTTATGGATTTAATGAATCGCATATTTCGCCATACTTGGACAAATTTGTTGTGGTGCTTATAGATGATATTTTAATTTATTCAAAAGATGAGACAGAGCATGTCGAGCATTTGAGGATAGTTTTGCAAACTTTGAGAAATAAGCGCTTATATGCCAAGTTTAGTAAAAGTGAATTTTGGCTTCGGAAGTTGGATTTTTGGGACATATTGTTTTCGTGATGGTATACGGTTGATCCTAGTAAAATTTCAGCCATTATTGATTGGAAACCACCAAAAATGTAAATCAAGTTAGAAGTTTCTTGGGACTAGCTGGTATTATCTGGCGTTTGTAAACGGATTTTCAACAATTGTCGCTCCTATGACTAGACTATTCCAAAGGATGTTAAATTTGAATGGACTAAGAATGTCAACAAAGTTTCAATGAATTGAAAAAGTTATTAATCAAGCACCAAAGTGTTAGTACAACCCGAATCGTAAAGAATTTGTGTGTGTATAGTGATGCTTTCTAAATGGCTTGGGGTGTGTACTCATGCAAGAAGGAAAAGTGGTGGCTTATGCTTCGAGGCAGTGTAAAACCTCATGAGAGGAATTATCCTACTCACGATTTGGAATTGGTCATATGTGGTATTTGCTTTGAAGATTTGGCGACATTATTTGTATGGTGAAAAGTGCCGTAGTATATACCGATCACAAAAGTCTTAAATACTTGATGTCACAAAAGACTTAAATTTGAGACAACAGAGATGGTTGGAGTTATTGAAAGATTATGAGCTTGTTATTGATTATCATCCCCGAAAAGCGAATGTGGTTGCCGATGCTTTAAGCAGTAAAGTTGTTGTTTGCTTTGAGAGTTATGAACACTCAGCTTGAAAATGTCGATGATAGTTCGATTCTAGCAAAGATAAGAGCTAGATCGATGTTTTTACAAGAGATTTCTAAAGCTCGTAAAAATGATCAAGATTTGCTAGCCAAGAGAAGACAAAGCAGAAGTCGACACGGATCAAATTTCGTAATCTGTTCTCGATGGTAGCTTGATGTTTAAAAATTAGATTTGTGTACCAAAAATGATGAGTTGATTCAAAAGATTTTGCATGAAGCACATAATGGCTGTTAAGGTCCATCTAGGCAAGACAAAAATGTATAATGACTTGAAGAAAATGTATTGGTGGAGTGGAATGAAAAGAGATATTTCCAGTTTGTATCAAAGTGCTTAATTTGTCAACAGTGAAAGTCGAATACCAAGTGCCTTCGTGGATTACTTTAGCCTATTATGGTTCCCGAATGGAAATGGATCTGATTACTATGGATTTTGTTTTAGGTTGCCATTGACTCCGTGAAAGAAAGATGCCATCCGGGTAATAGTTGATGAGATCGACTAAATCGGCTCATTTTATTCCTAAGACGCACGGATTATTCTCTTAATAAGTTGGCTGAATTGTATATCCGTGAGATTGTTAGACTTCATGGAATACCTTTGTCAATCATTTCTGATAGAGATCCGAGATTTACTTCACGCTTTTGGCAAAAGTTGCAAGAGGCATTAGGAACAAAGTTAAATTTCAAAGATCGCTTTTCATCCACAAACCGATGGGCAATCAAAGAGAGTAATTCGATTCTTGAAGACATGCTCGATGTTGCGATTGGAATTTCAAGGTAGTTGGGAAAGGTACTTACCGCTGGTAGAATTTGCTTATAATAATAGTTATCGACGAGTTTGACAATGGCACCTTATGAAGCATTATATGGTCGTAAGTGTCTAACACCTTTGTATTGGATCGAACTCAAGGAAAATCGATTTATGGAGTTGATCTAATAAAAGAAACCAAGAAAAGGTGAAAGTGATTCGAGATTGTTTGAAAGTCGTCAGATAGATGTAAATCTTTTATGGATTTGAAACTAAAAGAAATCGAAGTTTCAAGTTGGTGATAAGGTATTTTTGAAAGTGTCTCCATGGAAGAAAATCCTTAGATTTGGACGTAGGGCAAGTTAAGTCCCGCTTTATTGGGCCGTATGAAATAATTGAAAACTTTGGACCCAGAGTATATCGGCTAGCATTACCACCGAATTAGAAAAGATTCATGATGTGTTCCATGTATCTATGCTACGTCAAGATCGCTCAGATCCTTCACATATAATTTCACCGACGTAAATTGAACTATGACCTGATATGACTTACTTACGAAGAAGAACCGATTAAGATCTTAGCTCGAGAGGTCAAGAAACTAAGAAATAAAAGTGTCACTCTCGTGAAAGTATTGTGGCAAAAGCATGGGGTAGAAGAGACTACATGGGAACCTGAAGAAACTATGAGAAACCAATACCCACACTGCTTATCGGGTAAGATTTTCGAGGACTAAAATCCTTAAAAGGGGGAGAGTTGTAATATCCCGAATTAGGGCTTAATCGGAATTGTGGTTTCATGACCACAAATCTGAGATATAAATAATTATTTTATAATTATTTTGATGATTATGATATGATTGCATGATTGTGTGAAAATTTCGTGATGAAATTCTATGCCTAAAGTGTTTAAATTGAAAGTAGGGACTAAATCGAATAAGTTGCAAAATTTACATTCTAGAAGTTTTTAGTATGAAATTGCATTGAAATATTAATAGGAGGTCTTAAATAGAACTTGACCAATTTTAAGTTCATGGAAAAAATTAGGACATGGAAGGAATTTTTGAAAGTTTAGTAGTAAGGGCATTTTGGTCATTTAGTTATTAAAATGAATTAAAAACAAAATTAAAAGCCAATTTTTGTCCATCTTCTTCATTAGGCCAAAATTTCAAGGGTTATCCATAGCTAGGGTTTGTTTCAAGCTTCCAAGATCCATAGTAAGTGATTTCAAGCCCCGCTTTTAATGTTCTTTACGCTTTTAGAATCCTGAGAGTTCGATTGAGCTTATGCTAGCAATAATTCAACCTAGGGTTTATATTTGGAAAAATAACCATAGGTGAAATTTGTGTATTTTGATGTTTTATGATAGAATATGAGGTTTTAAATTATGTTAGACATCTTGTGCTACTGGTTTTGAGTGAAAACGAGTAAAGGGCTTAATCTCCAGAAAATACCTAATAGTCATAAGTACATGCTAGAGTGTGAATTTGATATTGTCATAGAAGGGAAAATGATCAGCATGTCATAAAACATAAGAATAAGGGATAAAGTTTAATTCTCGAGCCTAGCAAAAGTGTAATTATGCAAAAGTTTAGGGCAAAAGTGTAATTTTCCAAAGTTCGTATTAAATGCTGTTTTGATGAATGTATGTATTAAATAAGATTAATTTGGTATTATAGATCAAGAGAAACGGAATCAAGTTATGATCGAGGAAAAGAAAAGATTGTGGACTAAATTGCAAAATCTTTATATTTTGGTACCAAGGTAAGTTCGTGTGTAAATAATGTAATATAATTGTTATTTTTAAATTATTGATGTTAATTATATGATATGCTGATTTTTATCATGAAATATATGCTTTGTGGTTATTTTCGAATAAAATGCAAATTATTTGTATTATTTGTTAAATATAAAGTGCTACCGAGTATTGGTTTCTGATTTTACTAAGATGGCAAGGATATGTGTTCGAGGAAAATCCCGCTTGAACCTTAGGAATAGATTAGGATATAAGTGACATGTCACTAGGATGGTTGAGCATCCGAACTCGTTGAGTTGAGTCCGAGTTCACTTATGGATGCGAATGTTCGAACTCGTTGAGTTGAGTCCGAAGTTCGTGAGATGTAACTAGGCATCCGAACTCGCTGAGTTGAGTCCGAGTTCACTTATGGATGCGAAAGCCCGAGCTCGCTGAGTTGAGTCCGAGTTCACTTATGGGCGGGTTACATGATTGCTTGATTACATATGTGGCACTTATGAGCAAATTATCCCGTATCCGAAAGTTATATTCCGATGTGTTCAACGGTGAAAATTTCTATGAGATGGAAGAACACTTAAGATACAAGTGACGCTTTGGTAAGTGTTGTGAAATGGGCACTTTGGACAGGTATGTACTTAACCCTCGGGTTGAAAATAGATACAACAACGATAAAGTGGTAAGATGATGAATGATGTTTAAAAATGTGATATATGTTTTGGTGATGCCATGCTAAGGTTGTTTGGTATAATTGTATTGTTATGTTACTTGTTATTTGTATATGAACTTACTAAGCATTTATGCTTACTCCTTACTTTTCATTCATTGTAGTTTTGAACAAGTCACTGAATTGGGACAGTCGTAAGTTTCGATCACACTATCCAAGGATTTCTATTGGTAAATGGCTTGTAAAACTTAAGTATGGCATTATAGCAATGTACCTATTTTGTGTAAATAATTTTATGATATGGCCATGTTTGGTTGAGAAAATGTTTGATATTGATAAGTCATGGTGATGGCTAATTAGATCATGTTTGATATCATGGAAGTTTAATAGGTTACCTAGTTCATAAAAAATTCATGGAAAGATGAAACTTGCCTTAAAATGTAATATTGTCGCAAAGAATGACATGAATTTGAAAATCACTAAAAATAGTATAAGTGGAACTAAATGATTACTAAGTTATGAAATTTAAGCTTAATGAGTCTATTTTCATGTGGATTGAACAAAACAGTATATAAATTATATTTTATGAGATATTTAAACTTTTGTGAAATAGTGCGTAATGATTTCTGATCCCCTGCTCGCTTTTAACAATTTATAATAAAATTTAAAAAATAATTATAAGTTTTTATTTACATGTACATATTCCTTATTGAGTCTAGTTTTAATAGAAACAAATCTCATGGTGATTGAAATTTTTGTATAGAGAGATATCTGACTCAGAATACACAGAGGTCGAGTAGTTGAACCCTAAAATAGGGATACTTTAACTTATAAACTGTACTAATTGGCCCAACCAAAAATTCTAGAAAAAATTAGTAAATAGATATATAATTTAGGAAAATTTACTTGATCTTGATTTTGAGTTTCATAACTCGAGATATGATTTTTCTTGTAATCGTGAGGCAGATAGCTAGAAAGTCGTGGAATGTAGAAACAAATGATTCAAGTACTTAAATTGATAAATTATGTTCTGTAACACCTCAAGCTCGATTCTCGTGTCGGCCTTGGGTGGGGGCGCATAACCTTGGCCGTGGTGAAACCTGCACCTAATTTTGAATTGAATTAATTAACCACACGGCCCAGCACAAGTGCGTGTGGCATGGCGTGTGTGCAAGTTAGAGAGTTACATGAGTTTGAATACGACTCTCTAGCATGGGTTTGTCCTGTGGTCACACTGCAAGCGTGTCCATTGGACTACATGGGCGTGAGAGCCCCAGACATTGGAAAATTTTGTAATTTTCAAAAATTTTATACGTCCCGATTAAGTCCCAACTCGATTCTAATGCTCGTATTGGGCCTCGAGGGTCTAATCAAGGAATGTTATGAATGATCTCAGAAATGAATAGTAACTTACATGAATTATTTATAGAATGTTTTGAATGTTTGGTAGTACTACTTTAAACCCTTTTCTAACGACTTTGACACGTGTTAGGGGTGTTACAAAACTCCTCTATGGCGGTCCTGAGAGAAAGAAATGGTATTCACATTGAACTCAAGGAATGGTAATTGTAATGAACTTAGAAGGAGAATTTCATGCGGGCGTATCATGTTACACATTCTATGAGATATTCTAATGAGCCTCTCTGTGTGGCAGCTTCATACGAATTTAATTACCTATAGTTGAATTGGTATCGCCATGAATCCTATTTTCGCATAAAATCCTTCCCAAGCTCAAATTCCATATTTTCCTCCTTAATTTTAGCCGCCACCAATTTAAATTCCATCCAACTTCTTTGCACCTCCAAAGAGTGCAGCCCACCGCTTGACCGACTCAAGCCATCGCTAGGAGAGTTTTGGCCAAACTCGACTCTCCCCACGTAAGCAAAGAAAATTGGTCCTTTGCGCGCACAGCAGCACCAAGTCCAAACCCCTCCCGCCCCTCGCGCCCACATCCCATCGCCGCCACCGCACCAAGCTTTCTCTACAACATAATAGTGGTCACAATTAATCTTAATCTATTCTTGCCGAGGCCTCGATTACTTACGAAATAAAAAGGAAATTTCACTCGCTCACACACCCTCGAACTCGCTGGTCTTCTAAACCCACATGAAGTTCCTTTCATGTCACGATCTTCTCATAATTATTTATAAACCTTACCTACTTCAGCCTCGCCTGCTCAAAAATAAAAAGAATTTGCCTGCAGTGGACTCAACTCGCCTCTCTTCAGGTGCCCAAAGATGTCGCCGCTATCGCGCCACAAAGCGCCTCAGCCGGATTATGCTCGCTATACTTCTTGACCCCTATCTTAATCGTGAATCAAAAAACAACATGTTTGCGCACGCTGGGAATCGAACCCCACCTTCTTCCTTCATGTCGTCCAACGTGCCTAGCCACTGGCCAAAGCGCTCCTTCATGCCCCCGCCTCGCCTAAATTATTTTTAAGGCCTTATGCCCGCATTCTCTTAAAAGGCTATTTAAGAATTTTGCTAAAGCTATGGGTCGAGCCCTGACTTTTTTCCCACACTATAAGCCCTTCAGATTTTATTTAATTACTAAACTAAACCAAGCATAATAATAATAATAATAATAATTAATTAAAACATCCAAATTATTACTGCCTTCTCCTGACCTGCACTCAAGGCCCAATACTTTCTAGGCCCAATTTTTGGGGCGTTATAAATGTGATGAGATGTGAAACCGCTTGGTTGTCTCAGATGAATCAAGTGTTGAGTATTTATTGATACGAATGTATGAAAAGTTTGTCAATTGAGTCTATGTCTATTCACCATGATGAAGTCTAAAGGTGTCCATCAGACAAAAACACAATCTCTTATATGAATCTCTCAAAGAAAAGTCCATGGACATGGCACCATAACCATAGCCTGGGCTATGGCATCATATAAAAAGAACTAAAGGAAGGTGATTACCCAAATGGAGTTCTTTACGTAACTCGGACAATGAAGGGCAAACCTCATGTAATGTGAGTCTAGGTGAATCCCTATCGTAAACATGCCGTAAAAAGAAAGCCTTTGTAGCTATCTAAGAAAAGAAAGGCTTTGTGTCTATCTATGAAAAGAAAGATTTTGTGGTGATCTAAGAAACATAAGTCTTTATGGCCATCAATGAAAAGGAAGCCTTTATGCATATCTATGAAAAGAAAATCTTTGTGGCTATCTATGAAAAGGAAGCCTTTGTGGTGATCTATGATGGGAATGCCCTTGTGGTGCACTCTAAAGAATGACCCTTGTGGCACCCAAAAGAAGGAAACGCAACAACCTATTTTTCAGTTGAAATCTGAATGGTGGTTTCGGACCACAAACCGATCCAAAAATCAAAGTTTATTTTTATTTCATTATATGGTCCGTATTATAATAGGCATGTCGCTTGAAATTGTTGATACAAAAATTTTATCGATTAAGTGTTTAATTAAGAGAAGGACTAAATCGCATAAAATGTAAAAGTTAAATTCTAGTAGCTATAAGGATCAAATAGCTATGGAATTCAAAACTAAACGCCCTTATATGGTAATTAGACCATTAAGAAAAGTATGTATTGGTGACTCATCCATGGAAATAAAAAAAAAAGGGCAAGGACTAAATTGGAAATAGTAAAATACTTAATTAATTAAAAGATGAAAAGAAAATATATCACATTATTTTCATCATTTTCAACCTAAAAACACATGGAAACCTTAGGTGAGAGAAAAGAAGCTTTCAAGTCCCTGATTGGGTAAGTTTCTTGTCCCGCTTTTTAGTAATTTTAATATTTTTAAAACTAGGATAGCTTAATCTCTCTATTTGAGGGATTAATTTGAAAAGTTATCAATGTATGAAAAATGGGTCATGGATGTTTATGCTGGAAATTAGAAATTTATGGTAGAAAATGAAAGATTATTGATAGATAAACAACTTTTACAAAGTAATTTTTGATGAAAACATGATTTAGGGACTAAAATGAAAATTGTAAAATTTGATGAAACATTCTCAAATTTTATGAATACATGTGCTGTAAATTTTGTAATGGGGCTTTGGTTAGGCCTACAATAGGAGTAATTTGCACAAGTTTCATTTTTGGAGCCTAGGACAATCGAAATTTATGGAAAAGTTAAAGGAAAATGGTAATTTTACCTAGACATAATTTTAGTCCAGCTTAAATATGAAATGTGAGAAATTTATGGTTAAATTCATTTATATAGATTCGCATAATACTAATTCGAGCTTAGATCGAGGAAAAGAAAAGGTTTCGGATTAGTAGACTTTTTACGCGTAATAAGTGTCGAGGTAAGTTTGTGTAACTTAATCGAGCATGTAATTATGTTGATTGAATGTTGTGTTTGTATGTAATGTGATTTACATTGATGTGCTTTACTCAGATACTATGATGGAAAATTTGATACATGCTTGAAATGGTGATAAAGGGTTAAGTCCCGATTGAATGTTGAATTTCGATGATAATATGTGCTTTTCGAAACTAATAAAGTCCTACATTTATTGCAGCATTTGGATTTAGCTCGATACGTAGTCACATTGACCTAGTTATAGAAAGCATTTATCCCGGACTGTAATCCCAATATAAAATCTCTCGAGTATACATTATGATTAGGTTTAGTCTAGACTGTAATCCTATTCTGCTCCACCGAGCTCACGTTATATAAATGATTTAGCCTAAAATGTAACACCCCAAACCCGCCTAGAAGTTTGGCTCGAATCAGATGTCACATTGAAGTGTTTTTCAAAACCATGTTTCCATTAAAACCCTTCTTAATAATTAAAAACTTATACCCTTTTAAACCTTGTTAGAAAACCTCACTAATAACATTCTTAACAACTTTGTAAAAATCTGGCGTTTCCTAAGCTTAATTTAAAAACAATTCATGATACGTGATGTTTTGAAAATAGTAGTTGCTTTGGAAAACCATGTTCTAATACTAGCAATTATAAGAACAATAAATAAAATTCCAAATTAGAAATCCAAAAATTACAAACGCTTTACTACAACCCACATAAAATAATTTAAAAGCAATAATCAAAACTATAACATAAACCTGTGTGTGTGGCTCCTCCGAGTCCTCGCACTGATCCTGTCTGCATAATGGAAATTACCTAAAAGGTTAATAAACTGGGTGAGTTTACTAAACTCAGTGTGTAATCCCCTACTATATAAAAGGGACAATACCATATAAGAGAATTAAAAGTCTAGCCTCAGCCTCTACTTACAGCTTTCAATATCAATTGGCCTTAGCCCATTATAACAGAGAGTACCGTGATGGGCCTTAGCCCATTACAGATAAGAAACATTATTAGATCTAGAATCAAAATGAGAATCGTAATCGAATCGAATGTGAATGCAATCCCAACCCAATCCATCCGAAACACCCCCGTGCACCTTTACACCATGTGGAAAGACTACTCGACCCACCTAACCGCTACACACCACGTAAATTGTAGCGAGGTCGCTGTGATATTGTGACGGTCACCAGATATGATATATTGTGGCTAGGCCACTGTATCAGATATATATATATATATATATATATATATATATATGTGGCGGTTACTCTGATTGCAAATGAGGTCACAAATATTGTGACGAAGTCACCGTATCAGATATATATGCAAGCGAGGCTACCAGATTGCAAATGAGGCCGCTGTAATGCTTCCTCCATCAATATAAACCCATGTCCCATGCAATGTAAATAATATTTCATGGCATACAACATACAAAATCGTAATATCATGCCTATATTTGAATCAAACAATCACAAATAAGTCATTCATATCACTAACATATATTCACAATCAACCACAACCACACAAACCCAAGTCACCACTTGCCTACAAGGGCAAAATAAATATTTATCACCCTAGGGGCAAATGGTAATTTTACCCCACAAGGGTATCTCAAGAATTTACCCTACAAGGGCATTTCAAAGAATTTTGCAAACTAGGGTATTTTGGTAATTTTACAAACTAAGGGTATTTTGGTAATTTTGTAAATCGAGGGTAAAACGGTAATTTTATAAATCTGGGGTACTTTGGTAATTTTACAAGTCAAGGTATTTTAGTAATTTGGTAAACTAAAGTATTCTAAACAGAGATAACAATACGAATGGGCCTAAAACCCTTTCTCGCCTAAATGGGCCCACATGCTCGTGTAGCCCTTCTTTAGCCCAAATCTAGCCACAAATACGTAGATTCACCTAGCCTAGTCCAATATTTACTACACAATCAAACAACTTATCCACTGGGCCTCAGAGGCCCATTAGGCCTACATGCCCCCTTTTCGCCCATCGCGCCCCGAAGCAGCCATCCTACAGCCTAGAGTGGTGAGAAATACACACCGATAGGAGATTGGAGTTAATCCGTGTTCGAGCACTCTAAGCCGACGCCTAACCCAAACGAGCATGCCATAAAGCGTAAAGGGATCAGCCAAGAAATGTATCTTTACTCTCCTCATGGTTCTCTCTATTTAAAGCCACTTTCAGATCCACTTTTATGTTAGCTTCCGATGTGGAATCCTCTATCATTAGAGTTTAAATTCAACACCAACTCTTGCCGTCCCAACATAGCAAAAATAATCAACCTTTGCATGCCAAGGGATTTGAACTAAAGTTCTCTCACATGCCAACTCACGCCACCACCACTAGGCCATCAACTCATTATAAATGCAACACATTAAACTTTAAAGCGCACTCTATTTGCTTCCCGTGATTTATTGAAAAGAAAACCAAAATATATTGCAAGAGCTAAGACTTGAACCTGGACCCCTTGCTTCCTCTATGGCGCCACTTCCTTATCCCCTAAGTGGCGCCACCTGCCACTACACCACACTCCTTTTGTGGCACAATTTGTCCAACAATATACTTAAGGCCTACCTACTACACCTGTGGTTTGATACACCTTAAACAAATTTTTTTGCTAGAGTCTAGGTTTGAACCTGTGACTTCTCCAACACTTCTCAAAGACACTTAACCACTAAAACAAGCCTTCATTAATGAGATTTACATGCACAACAAAATATTAAAAGTCGCTTCAACGGCTCCCATGCTCAAGGCCTAAAACTTCTAGGCCTAAATTCAGGGTGTTACAACTTTAGTTTCCTTAAAGAAATTTCATCCCCGAAATTTCCATCTAACAGGTAGTCATGTAACATCTACTCCCATTATGCTACCGCTACACACTTTGATCCTACTATCACTATCACACTTCAACTAGAACTTGAAACATCTCGCACATACAACACTTATTCACCAAGGCATACATATTTATCACACATATATACAATTTCTATATCCAAACATCACATCCACATAAAACAAATACCAAATTTAAATTCAGACCAATATCTAAGGAATCTACAGTATTTCAATTTCTAAACAGACAAAATTATTCATAAGACTTACTGATTCAAACATGAGACTCCTGTGCCACACTTTCTAAGAGAAATACTTCAAATGCACTCACGTGGTTGAAAATAATTTTCTAAAATTCAACCTTTGAAAACCCAATCCACAGCCGAGTTGTTGCAACTTGACTCTGATACTACTAAATGTAACACCCCAAACCTCGCCTAGAAGTTGGCTCGAATCTGGTGTGTCACATTGAAGTGTTTTTCGAAAACCATGTTTCCATTAAAAACCCTTCTTAATAATTAAAAACTTATACCCTTTTTAAACCTTGTTAGAAAACCTCAATTAATAACATTCTTAACAACTTTGTAAAAATCTTTCATGCTTATGTGTTTTAATTTAAAAACAATCATGATACGTGATGTTTTGTAAATGTGAGTTACTTTGGAAAACCATGTTCTAATACTAGCAATTATAAGAACAATAAATAAAATTCCAAATTAGAAATCCAAAAAATTACAACGGCTTTACTACAACCCACATAAAATAATTTAAAAGCAATAATCAAAACTATAACATAAACAGTGTGTGTGGCTCCCTCCGAGCCCCTCACACCCGATCCGTCTAAGGCTGGAAATTACCCGAAAGGTTAATAAATGGGGTGAGTTTACTTAAAACTCTCAGTGTATAATCCCCTACTATATAAAAGGGTCACTACCATATAAAAGAATTAAAAGTCCGCCCCAATTTCTCTACTTACGCTGCAGATCAATTGGGCCTTAGCCCATTATAACAGAGAGTACCAGATGGGCCTTAGCCCATTACGTATCAAGAAACATTATCGTAACTAGAATCAAAATGAGAATCGTAATCAGAATCGAATGTGAATGCAATCCCAACCCAATCCATCCAGAACACCCCGCATCAAGCCTTTACACCATGTGGGAGACTACTCACCCACCCAACCGCTACACACCACGTAAATTACAAATGAGGTCAAGCTGATATTGTGACAAAGTCACCAGATATGATATTGTGGCTAGGCCACTAGAACAAATATATATATATATATATATATATATATATATATATATATATGTATGGTTAATGGGATTGCAAAATGAGGTCGCTGTGATATTGTGATTTAAGTCACTGTATCAGATATATGTGGCGAGGCCACCAGATTGCAACGAGGTCGCTGCACGCTTCCTCCATCAATATAAACCCATGTCCCATGCAAATGTAAATAATATGTCATGGCATACAATGACAAAATCGTAATATCATGCCTATATTTGAATCAAACAATCACACTAAGTCATTCATATCACCAACATATATTCACAATCAAACCACAACCACACAAATTAAGTCACCACTTGCCTACAAGGGCAAAATAAATATTTATTACCCTAGGGGCAAATGGTAATTTTACCCCACAAGGGTATCTCGATAATTCTACCTCACTGTGGGTATTTCAAGAATTTTGCAAACTAGGGGTATTTTGGTAATTTTACAAACCAAGGGTATTTTGATAATTTTGTAAATCGAGGGTAAAACGATAATTCTATAAATTGGGGTACTTTGGTAATTTTACAAGTCGAGGGTATTTTAGTAATTTGGTAAACTAAAGTATTCTAAATAGAGATAATAAAGCATTTAATGGGCCTAAAGTCTTTCTCTACCAAATGGGCCCACATGCTCATGTAGCCCTTTAGCCCAAATCTAGCCACAGATATGAGATTCACCTAGCCTAGTCCAATATTTACTACACAATCAAACAACTTATCCAATTGGGGCTCAGAGGCCTATTGGGCCTACATGGCCCCTTTCGCCCATCGCACCAAGTAGCCATCCCATAGCTAGAGTAGTGAGAAATACACACCGATAGGAGACTGGAGTTAATCCGCGCCCGAGCACTCTTAGCCGACGCCCAACCCAAACGACCATGCCATAAAGCTTTAAAGGGATCACCAAGAAAGGTACCTTTACTTTCCTCATGGTTCTCTCTATTTAAAGCCACCGTGATCCACTCTTATGTTAGCTTCCCGATGTGGGATTCTCCATCATCGTAGTTTAAATTCAACACCAACTCTACCGTCCCAACATAGCAAAAATAATCAACCTTTATGTATCAAGGATTCGAACTAAAGTTCTCTCACATGCCAACTCACGCCACCACCACTAGGCCATCAACTCATGTCATAAATCCAACACATTAAACTTTAAAGGGCACCTACTTTCTTCTAGATTTATTGAAAAGAAAACTAAAATATATTGCAAGAGCCAAGACTTGAACCTTGGACCCTTTGCTTCCTCTATGGCGCCACTTCCTTGTCCCTTAAGTGGCGCGCCACCTTGCCACTACACCACACTCATTTTTGTGGCACAATTTCTCCAACAATATACTTAAGGCCTACCTACTACACCTGTGGTTTGATACACCTTAAACCAAATTTTTTGCTAGAGTCTAGGTTTGAACCTGTGACTTCTCTAACACTTCTCAAAGACACTTAACCACTAGAAAAGCCTTCATTAACGAGATTTACATGCACAATAAAATATTAAAAGTCGCCTTCAACCGCTTCCATGCTCAAGGCCCAAAACTTCTAGCCTAAATTCAGTGGTGTTACATAGAATGGTAATCTCAAGTTATAGGATATGTGGCTCGAGAGAGTGTTTCTTGTTAAGTGCCCTAATGGGTACCCTTGAATAAGAAATTGATGGATTATTGAAGCGTACACTTCGAGTGTACTACTTAAGCTTCCATTGGAATTCAATGATTCAACAGACATACAACTTTAGACATGGCATGTGAATTATGAGATAAAATGATAATATCTTGAAAGTGTAATCGTGTATAATGAGCTCATCTATTCTTACTTGATGTATATGGAAACTTTGTGACTAACATGTTTGATTGGATGCATGTGTTTAGGCAATTTAGCCAAATGGACGGAAAACTTGTTATGATTTAGTAAATGAGATTGGTAAGTTTAGTTTCTCGTTATACGAACTCACTAAGCATGTAATGTTTACTCCATTTATTTTTCCCGCTTTATAGTGATCTAAGCTTATGTAGGTTGAGATCACTAGAGTATCACACACTATCAACTAATCATTTTGGGTATAATTAGTAAAAATCATTTTGGTATAATGGCATGTATAGACAACTTGGCCAATAGTGGCTTGAAAATGATGTTTTGTAACCCAGCCATTGGAATGAATAGTAATGGTTTATTTTGGTATGATTAAGTAGGTTATGATAATATATTCATATGTGATATTTTATGTATATGTGATCAAATGATGCTAATGCCGGGTTATTCCAAGGTAAGTTTATAAACACACATGCGTGTAGTGACATGCCTTGTTGGATGATGATGATTACCTAATTTGAATGCTTGAATTGGTTGGTTTTGGATGTGTGTTTCAAGTGTAGGTCTTGGGTGAAATTTTGGGTGAGAAATGAAGCTAGAATGGCTTCATTTTGTCCACACGGCATGTGTTCAGATCAGTGTGACACACGCCTAGTAACATGGGCATGTGGTTAGGCCGTGGTGTCCCCGCACTATAGTTTTGAGAAATAGAATGCTCGTGAATTGAGCACACAAAGCGTGTCTCTTAGTCGATGTGCCACACGCCCAGAACACGGTGTGCATCTTGGGTCGTGGTGAAACTCGCACCTAATTTTGAATTGAATTAATTAACCACACGGCCAGCACATGGGTTTGTGGCATGGCCAGATGTGCAAGTCGAGAGTTACATGTGGTTGAACACGGCCTCTAGCACGAAAGCGTGTCTCTTGGACCACACAGCATGTGAGCCTTGTACTTTAGAAAATTTTGTAATTTCAGAAAATTCTTAGAGGTCCCGATTAAGTCCCGACTAGATTCTAATGCTCATTTGGGCCTCGAGGCCCAATTAAAGGACGTTATGAATGATCTCGATAAATGAATAGTAACTTACATGAATTATATGTAGAATGTTTTGAATGTTCTATTAATACTCCTAAACCTTGTTTTGATGATGACACAAAGTTGTGGGTGTTACATTTAGTGGTATCACAAACTACGGCTTAGCCGATTCTTGGATTTAGCGTAACATGAGTTTAGCTATACATGCCATTATATAAATTTTTATAGTGTGATGACTTCGATCATTTTAAATGTGTTTTTCATATAGTAATGTTATCCAACTGAAGCTAGAGTGAATCCGAGAAAGCTAAGAGCAATGTTTCAAATTTTCAAGCACAAAGAGTTACATCTCAAGGCCTGTAGTGAAAAAGCTCGTGTCCGAGGGCCAAAGTGAGGAGGAAAATATGCCTTTTTTCAAATGATGAATGAATGGTGTACATAGTACTTGAGAACAAACCCTGCATTGTACAACGACCTCCCACCGCTTCCCCAACCGATTCTTGAGGTACCACAGCCGAACCCGTTAGAATTGGTAAGCCTTCGATAGATAAAATGCAAGCATGGGGTGGAAGAATTTAGAGCTATCACAGATGATGATCCGAAAAGGGCTGAGTTTTGTTAGAAAATACTGTTTTTGATGAACTATCCCGCACACCTACCAATGACTAAAATATGCAATATCCCTACCGAAAGATACAACTTATCATTGGTAGAATACCATGGCTTCAGCTTGTACCATGAGAAATGTTATATGAGAATTTTACAGTTGAATTCAGGAAGAAGTATGTTAGTTAGAGGTTCATGATCAGTAAAAGAAAGAATTTCTAGAGCTCAAATAAGGAAACATGATCAGATTCAATATGAACAGAATTTTTTCGATTGAGCAAGTATGCTAAAGAATGGGTTCTAATCAAGGTTGAAATGTGTAAACGCTTGAAGAAGGTTTAAATGAAGACATCAAATTGTTGATTGGAATTCTTGAGATAAGGAATTTGCAAATGTTAGTTGATCAACCCACAAAGTCGAGGAACTACATAAAGAAAAGAAATAAGCCTAAAGAGAGGCTCTGTTTCTAGAAAATAATTTGAGTAAATTACAATCATTTGCTTCTAATAAATTAAAGAAGTGTTATGATCATGTTACCACCTCTACTGGATATTTCGAAAGAGAGCGGAGTCTCAACGCTCCAACTCGAGGTCTTTATCTCCATCTATGACCAAAGTGTGGGTAGTGTTGGTAATCCAAAACCGAAATGTAAACATTGTAACAAATTTCATCATAGGGAATGTCAATCTAGAAGTGAAGCTTATTTCGAATGTGGTTCACTTGAGCATTTTCTCAGAGCTTGTCTAGAAAGAGTTGAAAAGGAGATGTAAGCAGCTCCAAAGCCTAGTAACCCTCATTGCAGAGCGCACTCACCCTCGTTACCCCGTAATAGCCTCGATTTTAGGCTCTAGTCGAATAGTGGTTTCAGTAACCACTATTCCGAGGTCAAGAAAATTATTTTAATGTTATTTTATGTGTTATAATATAATTTTATAAGTGCATGTAAATTTTAGAAAGTTAATTTTAGCGATTTCTAGTCCAATTTCTCAAAAAGGACTAAATCGCGTAAAAGGTAAAAGTTGTGTTTTGATGCCTAAAGGTGTTAAACTTCTTTTTATCTTAAATTAGGGTCTTCAAAGTGAAATTAGGCCATTGAAAGTGTGATGGCCGGCCAAGGGGAGACAAGATGGTCAAAAGCCAAAATTTGTGGCTTTTAGGTGACTAAAGTGACTAAAAATATAATAAAATAAAGAAAAGAAAGATATCATCTTTTCTCCATCTTCTCCACTGAAAATGGCAGCAAAGAGAGGGTTTAGAAGTTGAAAACTTTCAGCAAAGAAACTCCTTTATAGTAAGTGATTTTAAGGCTTTTTCTTGAAGATTTTTACATTTTGTAACCCCTAAAACATAAGCTTTCTAATAAAGGGACTATTGTGCAAAATGATGAAGAGTCTAGGGTTTTGACATGAAAGAAAATTTGTTGTTTTCTGTGTTTTTATGGAAGATTATGAGTCTTGATAGCGTTATAAACAACTTTTATGAAAGAAGTTTGCATAAAAACACCTAAAATGAGGTTTGCATGAAAACACTCTAAAATGAGGTATTTTACAAAGTTGAAAAATAACTTGTAAATGTGTGAAATAGCTGAAATTATGAGTTGCTATAATTATGAAAATGGTTCATATAGGCTTAAGGAGTAAAGAAATGTGATAAAAATTTTTACTTAATGTAGGGCAATTTGGTAATTTTGAAAATATAGGGCAAAATTGTAAAATTGCCCAAGTGTGTCAATGGAATAATTTGATTAGTACATTGTTTTAATAAGTTGAATGTGATGTTATAGATGATGAAACTTGAAATTTGGACCAGAACTGAAAGAAATCGATTAAGTGGATAATTACACCTTTTTCACTTTCATTGACGAGGTAAGTTCAGATGTAAACAATACCATGCTATACATGTATTTAAATGTTATCATTACCTGAATTGTACAAATATTAATGTGTATGTGATTAATAGAATTATGATAAGACAAAGCCTTGATAGGCGAGAAAAATCTCGCTTTGAACCTTAGGAATAAAATAGGATACGAGTGACATGTCACTAGGAATTATGAGTCTAGATGACTAGCTCCGAGAGTGAGCATTGAAATGTCACGAGATATGAGGTAGCTTTAGTTACAATTGAGGCACTTATAGTGCAAAAGGTTTTTCCGAGTATCCAAATTAGTATTCCAAGTGTTCAACGGGTAATCCGAATAAAGAGTTGATGATGGTCCCAATGAGGTAAGTCATTGGGTGAGTATGCACTGAAAGTTATGTTACGAGTTGTGCAAGTGCATACACTAAGCCTATGAGAATGTCTTGGTATGTGAAAGATCTATGATGCATAAATATGTGTTCTTACTATGATGGATGAAATGATGTTGTATTAATTTTTGTGAACAATGAACATTAATGAGTAATTTAGCCTTGACAGCATTTGAGTTATCATGCAGAGGTAACTTTGAAAATACACTAAAAATACTGGAAAATGATTTAAAAGCTGAATAAAATATGGAATTAAATCTTAATGGGTCTAGTTTCTTATAAAAGAAACTATGTAAGCTAAAGAATTTCCTATAATGAGATATTTGAAGTTGTGTAGGGTAGAGTCGTAATGACTTCTGAGATTCCCTATTCTGATTTGAGAAAATCATTATAAATTTTACAAAAATGGTTATGAGTTATGATTTATAGTCTTAGAATCATAAATAAGTCTAGTTTCAATAGAAATAGATTTATAACATTATTCGAGTCTTGTAACATGAGATAATTGAACTTTACCTGCAGTATAGGGTTGAAATTGTCAAACAAAGGATTTAGGGGTAAATTTGAGGAATAAACCGTACTAATTGGTTAGGACAAAAAATTCTGTAAACTTTTATGCTAGAAATATACATGAGTCTAGTTTCAAGAAAAATTAACAGTAACTTAATTTGAGTTCAGAGTCTGTATATAAATACTTTTAGTGACTATTGTCAGTGAAGATAAATTCTTGTCGAACTTGAGAATATGTTGAAACATTGATAAAACATGTTAATGAGTAACTTATTGTTTTCAGATGAACTTACTTAAGCGTAGCTTTAGTTCCTTTCTTTCCCATGTTTCTAGGTTGTCAAAGTTAGGCTCTGCTGGAGGCCGCAGAGATATTATCACCTTTCGTCGAGTTAAAGCTATCAGCGTAAGTAAATCCTGAAGTGGTTCGAGTCTATGGAATGTATTATGAGTTTTTAAATGTTGAGTATGTGATATTATGATTTAGCCAAGGTGTTGGCTTGCTTGTATTGATAAAGTGTTGTAGCCATGTGAATTAGCCTATGTTGGCTAATGATGTTGTGGGTATAAATGTTCATCTGGGGATATGTGATGTGATGCCACCTCGTGACGTACGCTTATGTGTAAAGCATGCAGAGATTGAAATGAGATCTGATGAGTTAGTAACTAATGCAAGATTAAGTGATTGGTAAATAGTTATAATGCCTTATGAATGGTTTTATGGATATGCTATGCATGCTTAGTGATGGACAAGAAGTTTTGTGATGTAATGATAGTTATGACTAGTATGCAGCAAATGATCGTGAGTAAATCCTAAGTGATATTTATCGTGATAAGAAATTGACTTGAACATAACATGTTTGTAGATGTTTAAGAGTCTCATTGGCGCCATGTTGTAGGTTATTGGATAATACATGCATGCATGTTGTGAGGGTGACAAAATGAAAACGGCTGGAAAATAGCCTTGTATTTTGTCTACACACGGGTGGTACATTGGCGTGTTGTCCTGGCCGTGTCCCCTACACCTAAGTTTTTCGAAATAAAAGATGCATGGTAGTGTAATGCGCGGGCAAGAGTCACCACATGTGTCCTCGGCAATCGTAAGACGGACACGGACATAGGACATAGGCGTGTGCCTTGGGTGTAGTGGTTTTACTCGTAATATCTAGGCTTTTGGACACGCAGTGTGTGGGCCCTTGATGCTTGAGAGATTTTCTAAGTTTTCATGAGTTCTCAGCTGGGTCCCTAACCATCCCGAAGATATGTTTTGGTCCCTCGAAGCAAGCATAAGGGATGGACAGACATATGAAAAAGAAAAGTTTTTAATTGTTTGAGATTTCATGGTCCTTGTTTGGCATGGAAGTAAAGT